>CAMGYJ010000007.1:47638021-47982354 GCA_946122785.1 Linum tenue | reverse complement strand
TGGTATTTTGTGGTATTCATTTTTTTAACACTGTGTACCACATGGTATGTGCAGCTCTGTTTGTTGGTTTCAACAACCATCATCAACTCACTGTGTTTGGAGCTGCCCTTCTATATGATGAAACAACGGCAACGTTTGAGTGGTTGTTTAATCAGTTTTTGGAATGCATGGGAGGTGTGAGCCCGTTGTCTATTTTTACTGATCAGGCTGCTGCAATTGCTGCTGGTATAAGGTCTGTTTTCCCAAGTTCTTTCCATGGATTGTGTTCATGGCATATCTCACAGAATGCAGTTGTTAATTTGGGATCTTTGTGTGATTCGGATTTCCTTTGTGAGCTTAGCTATTTGATGTACAATGTTGATGATGAGGATGATTTTGAGTATAATTGGAAAAGAATGATAGATAAGTGTTTCCCTGGGAAAGGACCTCTTGGACACAGTTGGTTACAAGGTATTTACAAGGTGAGGGAGAAGTGGTCATCGGCTTGGGTGAATTCTCATTTTGGTGCTGGTATGAAGAGCACCCAGTTAAGCGAGTGTTGCAACAGTAATCTTCGTCATTACTTGCAGTCAGAATTTAGTATTCCTAGATTCTTTGTACATTTTGATAGGATGCTTGATAATAAGAGAGATGCTGAAGAAGAAGAGGAGTACAGAGCACTTTCTACGTTTGCTGATTGTCGCTTTTCAAGCAGTGCTATTGTCAAGCAAGTTGCTGATCTATATACCCCAAAAATATTCCAGCTTTTTCTAGGACAGTACAAAGAATCTCTTTCATACAATGTTTTCCCTAATACAGAGTTAGCTCAAGAAGGAATGTAAAGATCTTTGATGTCTTTACATTGTTAGCAGACTTGTCAAGGTTTGACAGCAGACTGCTCATAGTTGATTTTGATAATGGTGAAATTAAGTGTACTTGTCGCAAGTGGGAGTCAAGTGGTTTGTTGTGTAAGCATCAATTGAGGGGATATGATTTGTTGTGGTCTACAACTTGCAATGTGAAGTTTCATCACATCCCTTCTAGTTTGATTTTGAAGCGATGGACAAGGACAGCAAAAACTGGTGGGAATTTTGGATTTGCAGTTTCGTCTACTGAGGCTCCGTCAAAGTATCGGTCTCGCCTGTTCAATATTTCAGCTGTTTCTGCTTCGCTTATCAGTAGGGTTTGTTTGAATGATGATTTGTATAAAACAACCATGGATTTCATGAGTGATTTGATCAAGAAGTGTGAAGCTTTACCAACTATTGAAACAGCTGGTACGGGTGGATCGACCAACTGTGAGAGTAAGTTCCTTGGCCCCCTTTTGTTTGTGTATATGATTTTTGTTATTTTTTTGTCTGCCAAGTTGTTTTACCATGTTGTACCATGTTGTACCATGTGGTATAGTGTGGTTTTCTTTATTGTTTCTGGTAATATGTTGGAATACCATATGGTATTATGTGGTATTGATTGTAGTATGTATTTCTTATTTGTAGGTGATGTTCCAGTTCGAAATGTGAAGGGGTTTAAGCCTAAGAAGGATTCATTTAAGCTTCGAAACGACCTATTACAGAAGCTGAGATTGGAAGGGCGGCTAGTAGGAAGAAGAAAAAGACTAGCAGATTGGAAGAGGAGAAATTGAAGGCTGTGGAAGAAAGTTTGAAGTTGAAGTTGTGATAGTTGTTTGAAGGTGTGGAGTTTTATTAGCTGTTGAAGGATGTTGATTTTTATGTGTTTCTTGCATATTTGTTTTGTTTTGAAGTAGTATTGATCTGCACATGTGAAGGACTTAATGTTTAGTGGATGATTTTAACCTTTGATATAATGTTTTTTCTATATGGTGTTGTGTGGTGTTTTTAAAAATGTTTATACCATGTTATACCATATGGTATACTATGGTAAAAACATTTTTATGACTGTAATCTTAGCTAAGTGTTGTGTTCAGTTTAGCATAAAATAGCATGTGGTTTTGTTCTGGTGTATTTAAAAATCCTTATACCATGTTATACCATATGGTATACTATGGTAAAAATCTTTATACCATGTTATACCATATGGTATACTATGGTAAAAACATTCTAGATGACTGTAATGTTAGATATGTGATCTGTGCTGTGTTCAGTTTCCATAAAATACCATCTATGTTGTTGTGGTGCATTTAAAAACGTTTATACCATGTTATACCATATGGTATACTATGGTATACACATTTTGATGACTGTAATCTTAGATCTGTGACAATAATAAGGGGTAAGATAAAGTACTAGGCTGTTACATAACCATAATAAGAAGTGTTTCAAATGTAAGTTATAACACACCATAAAAACACACTGAATACCTTGTTTGTTCTAAAAAGCACACACATAAGAAACACACTGAATACCTTGTTTGTTCTAAAAAGCACACACATAAAAAAAAACTAGCAAATTGGTTGTCTGCAAAAGCATTGTTTTCAGAAGCTGATGTCTATAGTAGATATTGTAACCAAAGCAGTCATAATCGAGATTTTACGTAAATCGAAATTGGGAGTAAAATCGGAATCGTAAAATCGAATCGTAAAATCGTAGGATTTTAATGTCCATATAAAAATCAAGACGAAATAATATTAGTAAGGAAAATCATGAATAACACCAAAACACATAACATTTACAATGATAATTTTTCAAGGTTAATGTTCCAATTTATCAAGATTAATGTTAAGAGGTGGTGAATCGATGAGATTAATACGTTGATGTGAATTGATTATAGTCCATGGTGGTTAGTGTGAGAGAACTAGATGATGTTGGTGGAGGAGAAGAAAAAGAGGCGTAATTTTGCAAATTCTAGGGAAATAAGTAAAATTGACTCAAAGATTTGAATCGTAAAATCGTAAGATTTTAAAGATTTTAAGGATTTAAATCGTGAATAGTGTAGGATTTTAAGGTCCATAGATTTTATAGTGAAATCAGAATCGGAATAGGTAAGTAAGATCGTAAAAGCGTGGGATTTTAGGATTTAAATCGGGATTTTAACTACTCTGATTGTAACCATACTGATTCTGTCCCCTTCCCTTACTTGCTTTGATTCTTCATAGCACAGTACTTTGTGGCAGCCTTCATTATCCGATCACGCTCCAGGTTGTCTTTATTGAGGATGATATCCAGCATGATACACTCCCTGTCTTCTTTGATCAGATCCATTCTCTTCCAGTCTGATTGCATAAAAGTCTTGTACTTTCCTTCCCAGTGGCGCATCCATCTGATGATGTACAATCCACATGAGCGTTTATCTGGCTGTGTAATCTTCCCCAGATTGAACCAGTCAAACTTTTCCCAGGGGATTTGTCTGTTTCCACCGTACACACTCATGTAGTTGATTGCATAATTGACAACTCTTGCTGCCACTGGTCTGTAAGTCGAGTCAAAGTCTTTGTAGCGGAGACTGTCAAGCACATCAAATCTTGTGTTCTTGATGTTGACACAGATCATGATGTAGTGTTCACCATCACAGTAAGGGAAGAACCACTGCATATAAATGAAGTGAGAATGTTAATGGACAATTATAAATATGTTTTGAGGAATAGTTTTTTGATGTCATACCATATGGTATTTTATGGTATTTGTAGTGTTACTTACAAGGTCACAGTTCTGGAAGCTGAGGTCTTTTGCCCATGGTTTGTCAGAAATATATTCATCCACCTTGTCGAAGTATTGGTCTGCACTTAGTGGAGGTTTGTTGTTTTCTATGTCCAGCTTGCAGTCAGACTGTACATTTGAAATTATGTTAAAGCAATCATATATTCAGGTATGGTAAGTATAGTACATTAAAATATGGACAAACTTACTGCCAAATGACTAGAGAAGAACCACTTGGTGATTTTTCCTGTTTTTGCTTGATCTCTGTTCATCAGATCTCCATACCAGTCCACGACATCATTTGTTATCAGTTGATCTATGTCAACAGATTGCAATGATGACCTTTTGAGCAAGCCTGTTCCATCCTCTCTTCTGAACATTACCTCGTCCCTGTTCAGAAGAGTATACCACATTATACCATGTGGTATTGTTCAACATTATACCATCATACCATACCATACCATACCATACCATACCATATGTCATTAAGAAATTAATTGATATTAAGAAATTTACTTACTCGGAGACAATTTTGTTGTCTTTGCACCTTATGTACTCAAGAATGTCATTGAAAACTTCATCAGGAGTTGTCTGAGGTGGTGTAACCATCATTGCAATTGGGATTGCATCTAGGGCACCATCTTTTGCTTCAACTGGTTGATTTGCTGCTGATGAGTCCATTCCTGGCATTGGTTGTGAAACTGGTGTACTCAGGTCATCAATGTAAGCAGCCAAGCATGCATTTATCTCCTGTAGCCTCTCCTGGCTGTTCGAGTACAAGCTTGACCATTCAATGAATTGTTTATTCTCCAACTGTTTGCTTGTTTTTTCTTGTGGAGGGGTTGATGTTTTTGCTTTCTTCTCTGGTCCATGGACATTCTTAACCACTATCCTTCTTTTGCGCGGTTCTTCTGGTTGTTGTGATGCTGTTGCTGTGGTGATGTTGACATTTTCTGTTTGTGATGGTGGATTGAATGGGCTGAGGTCAAAAGATGGTATGTCCTTGTCTTTGGTGGTGGCTGTCTTTGGTGGTGCATCTGTGGGTTTTCCTGCAGTCTTTGGTGGTGGCTGTATTGCTTCTTCATCATTGTTCTTCTCCTTTTCTCCCTCCTTTGAAACAAGCACATCTGACTGTGTCTTTTCACTGTCATCTGCTTCCTGATCTTGATTCATTTCACTTGACTTTTCTTGATTTCCTTTTTTGCTGGCCTCCTGGTTCTTCTCAGCAGTTTCAGTAGTATCCTTCTCAGCAGTTTCAGCAGGATTCTCTTTCTGCTGTTGAGCTTCTGGTTTTGTTGGAGAACCATCTTGATTCTTCCTTTTCTTCCATTGTGTTGGTCCAGCTAGATCCACTGTTGTTTGTTGAGAATCATCATTTCCTTCAGATTCAGTGACTGTGGGTTCTTTCCTTTTGTCTGTTTTGAGCTTGTCAAAAAAATGCTGCAGAGTGTCTTGCAGGTTTGCATCTTTTTCTATATCTTCATCATCAGACTCAGCTCCTTCAGTTTGTTCGATAATCACGTCATCAGATCTTTCTCCTTCCACATCATCAAAGTTTTGATCAGCTTTTTGCTCCAACATTTCCTTGTGTTTGACAAGCTCTTCAATTTGAGCTCTGTACTGCTTCTTGATTGATAGCAACATAGCTTTCATTGATGTTTTCACCATCTTCAGTGCTCTCTCAGCCTGCATTAGTCATTTTTGGTCTGTAAGTTAATATTTACAGTAGAATACCACATATTACCATGGTGGTATTGAATGGTATGTGCATTATACAGTATAATACCATATATTACCACCATGGTTCATGTGTGGTATTTTAGTTGTATGAATTGGACAATTTGTAACATATGGTAATTTATACTTACTTGGGGGACAGTCTTGATCATCTTCAAATCAAATATTAGTGATGCTGATGGTTGTTGGTCTGTGTTGTTGTCATCATCATCACTGTCAATGTCGACAATCTTCTCTTCTTTGTCCTGTATCTTCATCAGCTTATGGAGTTCTTCTCCACCATAGTAGCTCACTATGTTTTCAAAGTTCCTTTGCACAGCAGTGTCATCATAGTAGCTTGCTGTTGGGATTTGGAACTGGGTGGAGAAGGCCATTTCATCCAACTTGTACATGAAGCATACCTTTTATTTGTTTGTGGCAAGGAGAAACAGTTGTATTAGTATTTGATGTACTAGGATTTGTAAAGCTTTTAGGGTATAGTAATTGAAAATGGAATTATTGTGGGTATAGATACTTACTGTTAAGAAATGAAGATCTGCATTGATGTACACGGTGTTTGCAGTCAACCCGTGATTCATGTAGTCGAAGAAGAACTTGCACCAGTTGTATTCTTTGAAATGGTTGATTGTGTCGGCTGCAAGTACTCCAGCACATTCAACTCAGCAGTAGGGTTTGAATATGGGCACAGTAGAGCTCCCGTAACCAGAATCCAGAACAGCTTGATCCATCTTGCAATGGTATGAGCATTAGAAATGTCATGCTCTACATTAGCTAATTTCACCCTTCCATTTGTAGCTGGAGCTTCTAGTTCTAGTAGGACCTGCGTCGCATAGTCTACTGCTTCTTCCACTGATAATTTCTTGAGCGTCACTTCCTTTTTACCCATTGGTAGACCATAAACTCTATGAAAGTCAATTGGTGATATCTTCATGTAGGTTCCACCAGGCAGCTTGAATGCTTTCTTTATCGGATTGTACTTGCTCATTGTGAATAGAGCAAAGTTCGTGTTTATCTTTGTTTGCTGGATGGATGTTAAGCCATCAAGGCCTAATTCCTGCAATTTTTCCCTCTGTTCAGCTGTTAATGTTCTTGAAAGTGCATTGATTCTTGTCGGGCTGCACCTTGTTCGAAATTTGTCCCTATGTCTCGACATGATGTACCTGCATCCAGAATAGAAGAATTGCTATAACATACCATAGCATACCATAGCATACCATATTCTACCAGTAAGCAAAAACACCAACTACCATACCATAGCATACCATACTATACCATATTCTATCAGTAAGCAAATGAATAATTGAGGTAGTGGCTTTGACCAGTACTTGTGTGGTTTCTCCTTAGAATACCATATTGTACCAGTGTGGTATTGTAAGAAAATCTGAGCATAGAATAGGTTTTTATACTTTTCCTATAAAATCTTTTTCATTTTTACTTTGACCACTACTGGAACGGTTTCTCCTTATAATACCATATGGTACCAGTGTTTATACCATGTTATACCATATGGTATACTATGGTATTGTAAAAAAATCAGAGTATGGAATAGGTTTTGTTGTCGTTTTATACACTTTTCTATAAAATGTATTTCACTGTAAGTACTTTTACCACTATTGGAACGGTTTCTCCTTATAATAGCATATGGTACCAGTGTTTATACCATGTTATACCATATGGTATACTATGGTATTGTAAAGAAATCAGAGTATGGAATAGGTTTTGTTGTCGTTTATACATGTTTCTATAAAATGTAGTTCACTGTAAGTACTTTTACCACTGCTAGAACTTTTTCCCCTTAGAATACCACATGGTACCAGTGTGGTATTGTGAAAACATCAAGCATAGTAGAGTTTTTCGTTTGGTTTTTGTGATGTATGTACTTGAAATTAGACATTCAGAATCACGAATCTAGTTTTTGAAGAAAGAAGTGATGATTTACCTTGATCGTGTCTAAGTTGGAAACCCTAATTTTGTCGCTGAAGACGTTGAAGTGGAAACCCTCACTTGATCACTGAAGGCGTCGAAGTGGAAACCCTCACTTGATCACTGAAGGCGTCGAAGTGGAAACCCTCACTTGATCTCTGAATAACTGAGATCGGAATCCTTTGCTAAGCGAACTGAAAACTCGAGATTCGACTTCGACGGTGCAGTTTGCGAAGATGAAACGCGAGAGAGAGAGAGAGAGAGAGTGAGAGAATGGATAGCGTGAATGCAGAGCAAAAAAGCAGAAACTCGAACCGTCTGCGATTTCTCTGGTGATAATGATGGCGGGGAAGTGTCAGTTACCTTTTTCAAATTGTCAGAAGGTCGATTACTATTTTACCCCTACGTGTATTTATTATTTTACATCTGACGGTTGTTAATGGATTGCAATGGACGGCGGATGGGGTGGTTACTCACCGTTACTGACCGGTAAGTTACTTACAGGAACTGCTCTTCATGTCGTTAAGCTTTCTAATCACTTGGAAATTCAGGGTTCCTTTTTCTGTTTTTTGTTGCTTCTCTTACTTGGCTTCACTGGTCCTGTTTCATTGCTGCATTAGATTTCTTTCACACTTTCCCAAATAAAACAAGACAATATTGACTGCTCCACTTTTCATCTTGAGACAAAAGGATAGATGCATACATAGCAAGTTGATCCACAAATGCATAGGCTTTTTCAAAAAAGCAGTACCACTTTGAGTTTCTAGGGGATAATGTTCAATGACATCGATTTGTTGTTCTTCTATGAGTTATAACTTGCATAAAGTGGTTGCACTGTTTCCATTAGCAATAAACTGAATACTCGAGAAGGAGAAAGCTAGGGATGATCCACAACTGCAATGCTTGAGAAGGGTAGTTAGCAAAGCAAGATTCACAGGTAAAACTTTATTTCTGGCTTTGTAGACTACTCGATTAGATTGATTTGTTATTGTGAATAGCTATTTACCGCCCGATAAATTACTATTTGCCGCCCGTAGTTACAAAAAAATTGACCACTTTGCCCCTTGTTTTATTTTAAAATTAAAACCCTTCCCTTCTAATGAATCATCGTCTACTTCATCATTCTCTATCGTCGGCGCGGCATTCACCAACATCATCGGCTTCTTCGTCTAACCAAAGCCCTGCACAAACCGAGAACAAAAACAGGAAGGGGAGGGAGAAGGTAGAAGCTCCAGATCCGACGTCGTAGTTCGCACCAGAAGCCACGCTCCGACGCCAGAGTTCGGAGAGAGATGCCAGCTTTGACGCCGTTGTTCGGACGGAGACGGTAGGAACGACGTCGGAGGTCAGATGGAGATAAAGCCCCCGACGCCGGAGTTCGGTCGATAATGACTTCCTCCCAAAATTAACTAACGTATAATTGTATTTCTCTAATTAATCAATATCCAATTGTATCTGCCTTATTATGAGCCGAACAAAACTTTCTCCTTAATAATCAACGTCTAATGATTATTTTCATAATTAACAACTAAAAGTAATTAAGTATACATTTGAATACTTACTAAAATGGGGCCTAATTTCCGCAATCTTTAAGGGGTAATTAATCCTCTAATTAATTCTCAAAGGAATCTGTATCAATTTCCTTCTCTAAATTAAATTATGTCAGATAAATCCTCCATTAATTTCGCAATGTTGGTCCTGAATTTACGTTGATGAGTAGAGAATTGGGATTTAATCTCTCTGTGCCTTAATTCTTATTGGTTCCAACTTCTAACCATCTTTTCCATCGTCGGAAGAAGCGGCACGAGTCAAACAGGGAGCACAGTGATCCGCCCACCGACGTCGGACGGGGACCGCCCATCGGCATCGGACGGTGGTCCGCCCATCGGGGTCGGACGGGGTCCGCGCATCGGACGTGGTCCGCCCGCCGGCGTCGGACCGGTGCCTGGCATTGACGACGAGAAACCTGGTCAGATTCTTTTCTCTACGGCAAATCTCGACGGCGATTCGTCTTCCTCTTTTTTCTTCTGCCAGTCCCGGCAAAATCTTGGCGTCGTTTTCTTCTTCGCCTTCGCTTTGGCGATTTCGGGTCCGCCGCCGGATTTCGGACGGGGTCCGCCGCCAGATTTCGGACGGGTCGCTGCCTGCGTCGGACCTGTCGCCGGTGACATTTTCTTTCCACCAAAACTCGATTGGTTCATAATTAATATTAAATATTTATTTATGTAATTATTAAATACCAAAATTTCTCTAATTAACCCACATATATATTCATTTCTATAATTAACATCCACCGATATTTATGGAAATAATTATATAAGAAAAGACATGGAAATAATCCTAATTAAAAATCATCCCTAATTGACAACCATAAAAATTTCTTTTAATTAACTTGTCTTTCCTTAATTTCATAACCCACGTTTAATTTCATTTACTTAATTGACATACAAAAAAAATTCTGTAACCACTACAAAAAAGGGGGCCTATACCAAGGGTTTTTTTGGCCTATACCAAGGGTTTTAACCCCTGCTATAAACTGTAGCAAGGGTTTTTCCAACCCCTGCACCAACCTTCGCCAATGCTGCCCCTGCTATGGATAGCAAGGGTTTTTAACAACCCACGGTGAAAGTATCATCCAAGGGTTGTAGCAAAGGTTAAAACCCCTGCTACATGACTGTTTAAAATCCATCAGGTATTTGTTTGTACTAAGGGTTCAAACCCTTGCTACTTAACAAAATAGTTGCAATAGGACTTTACTTATTACAGGGGTTAAAACCCTTGCTTTATTCGTGGTTAATATAAAATAAATTTGCAACGGAATCAAAACCGTCACTAAAAGGGCTTCAAAACGGTCGCTAAAGAGGCCAATTCAAAGACTAGCGATTATAATCTGGTTGCAAATACTCTGGTCATTATAAACAAAATCAGAACCTTATATTCAATAGTAACCAAACTCATACCATACATCAATACATAATCTGTATCATGATTCATGATCCATACTATTGTTCACATGGCTAAACATGAATTGCCATAAACTTAACACCAAAAAACTCAACCTAATAGAATATTTTCTCACAAGAGCCTGGTGATCCTATCAATTCCTTACCAGTCCGAGATCACAAAACCCTGAAAAACAAACAAACAATCATCAGTTTAGCAGCTTGGAAAAACACAAAACTCTTTTTGAGCTGATAATGAAGAAGCAAAGGGTTACCCTGAAGTTGAGGGTGCCCTTGAGGTAGCTTGTGATCATGTTCTGGTTGGTTCGACAGTGGCCTATTTAATCTAAACAAACAGAGAATTTGATTTAGCATACAAATGCATTGAGTTTTGCATCAATGGACAATTGGTTGAACTATAGTCAACTAAATTATGAGCATATCACTGAACCAATCTCCTGATGAGCCTTTTATATTGAAAACCTATTATATGTATCACATTTCTGTAATATGCCTTTCCAAAAGAAACTACTGAAACCCCACCATACAAATAAATCATCCCCCTTGCACAGATTCAGATGTCAATGGAAATGATAAAACATATAAAAACAACCAATATAAACATACAAACAGAACGAAGGGAAGAAGTTTGATAGAAGGTAGAAAAAGGGAATGAGTACTTCTTCGTTACCTTTCTACCAAGCTCTGCAGACGTGTACGAACAGGCCTTGAAAAAGTGTGATCAGCGAGGTTTCAATCAACATGACGTTGTTCCCTCTGGCGGTAATGGCTATCACATGTTCTACTGTTGAATCCTAAGACAGTAGAGGAATCAGTTCCCGAGAAGCAAAGAGTGCTTAAAATAGATAAATATAGCTCAACTGAGTCAGTTCACAGGTTCAACAGTTTACCTGAGCAGTTGCAGAATACAAATAACTAATGAGAACCATTTGATTCATGCTTTGCTTTTCTATTCTTTCCTCCCTTGTTCTTACTTATCTCCTCATGATTTATGAGGTAGATAATGAAATCTCCCAGTAAGAAACCAATTCTTCAATGGCTAGTTCAACCGACAAACACCAACAAATTGAACTAGCAAAACCTGTCATCAAGGGAAAATATATTTCTCGAGCATGAATTCCTAAACTTTCCCAAACAGATCCATAATGAAATTAAAACTAGCAAGTTAATAATATCAGCTAAATTGCTTACGTTCAGGAAGAATAATTTAGCAGAATGTTGCTTGCCCAGAAAATCCAACAGGGTAAACAAAATGGAAACCCACACAGGACGAAAGCAAATATAAAAGCATAGAAGAATATTCATCAAGGAAGGATCAATACCCTGATAGGAGGTTAGGAATCCGAACTTTCATACGTTTACGAATCTACTATGCCAGAGCATCCCCCAAAGCTACTCTACCCAGCTTACTTTATGGTGCTCCAGTCAGTATGGACTTCAGACTCTCACTCTCTGCATTCCATGCAGTCTCCAATGAGTTCTGGGACCCAGATTGCAAAAGAATCAAAAGAAGCAGATTGACCTATTAAGGCAACCCATTGAATATCAGCAGTTTTAGGCAGCCCCTGATTTACCAAAAGAGTCTGAACAACTGCAAGGGCTTTCTGGTCAGAAGCAACTTGATCGATTTTACCAATCACACCAATGGTTCTGGTACCTGTCAACAAAAACATGTAAAACAGAAATGTTTAAACCGCGGAAGCACTCAACAATGACTAATTGCAATCTCAAACTCAAACACTATAACAAAATAAAAATAACAAGAGCATGCCATTACTTTCTCCATCGCATTCCTTAGCACCCTTGAGAGCTCGAGACGAAGAATCAGCAAAGATGCAAGCTTCTCTCACAATCATAACTTCCACGGAAGGAAAAAGGTTCCCACTTAAGCATACATGCATGAAAAACAAGGTAACTGACTTCTACCAATGTTGTCAAAGCAAGGGAAAATGAATCAACAGAGATACAAGGACCCCAGGGAAAGTAGCATGGGACTTCAAAAAGCAAAGTTGAACAACTACAATCTTAATAGTGCTTAGAAAGAGGTTCCCACTTAAGCTAACGTGAATAAAAGACAAGCTAATTGACATCTATGAAAGACAAGCTAATTCTTGTACTCGGTCCATTAGGACTTGGTCGTAATTAAAGAAAGCAAAATACCAATATCAGTTAACCGGCCAAAACAGTGTATCTGACTGATGTCAGTGTGATGAGTGCTTCCAAAACACAAATATTGGGGGAGAATCAAATAAGTTTTATCAATTATCGCAGACCATAATGAACAGCAACAAAACGTACTATTTCCATCATCTAGTTGGCTGGTATCTACGATTACAGGAGCTCAGACCACATCTAACCACACTACAAGTTGAGTCAATTAAGAGCTTCACTTGGATTTCACTTTGCAGCTTGGCAACTACAATTCCTTTGAAGGGGTGTTATACTGCCGGCCACACTTCAATCAACCGTTCAAAAAAATTGGAAGTCTAGAGAAAAGTTTTGATGGTGAGTAACCCAAAAAATTACCACTGGGTTTTCCCCATTTCCCCTTCTGATTTTCAGTGAGTTTCCATTGCAAATTTAAACGATGATTGAGAAAATGTATTTCTGGTAAAGCTAGGATGAGGGTGTAACTACCATGGATACCCTGCAAATCGATGAACCTGAAATCCTAGAACCAAATTGTCTGAAGCCTAAATTATCATCCACAACTCAATAAGCAAGTATAACTATCCACATACAACTTGTAAGTTATCTCTTCATACCTCTTCTTCCTCAACGAATTCATCTTCTATTTCTGTCATCAGCTGCCTCAACTTTGAAACCACTGCCAGCCTACTCCAGTCCCCATCTTTAGCGGTGTGGATTAAGGCGCCCATTAGCTCAGGTACATCTCAAAGTAGCTTCCCTGTGAAAACCATTTCACTTAAAAGAATGATTGGTTTGATCGAGAAAATGTAGAATATTTTAACAATGATTCAAGAACAAAGAGTGAATCATTTACCAATATAGTTATATTGCCTTCGGTTCCTTCGTAAACTTCTGGTCCTAGTTTCTGCGACAATTAAACAAACACCATCGCTTCAATAGCTTACAGAAAATCAACCTCTTGCCCAAAGATAATCAGCTGAAGAATTGTATACCTTAACTAGCGTCAAAGCTTTGAATACCTCTTTGCATGGAGCCAGCAAACGAAGAACTCCCTTACGCCCAGCTAGCTCCTCGGAATGACCTAGCTCTGTTCCGATCTCATCCAATCAATTCAAACACAACTTCACAATCACACCATGCAAACACAAAGCACCAGACCATCGTTTGATCTACCATACACAAAAGCACAATTGCAAGCGAAAGAAATGCAAAGCACAAAAAGCCAAAAAAAAAAACCCCGAGTAGTAGGAGAGCGAGCTCAATTTCACTCGTACTTGGGAGAGCGAACTCAAAAAGAAACACCAAAAGCACATTTACTTCTTCATTCCGAAGAGAGGGATAACCTTATCATAAAATCGGAGAATCGCCTACTGATTCCGCTGGAGTGTGAGAGAGAGATTCGCCGATGGATTCCGTCGGAGCAAGATAGAAGCCGGAGATAATTGCTAGAGCGAGAGATAGAGAGAGAGATCGAAGAATTGACGGAGAGAGAGAAGTTCGTTTTTGACTTTTTGGTATCGCAATGCGAGTGAGAATTGAAAATTGAATTAGTTTTTTCCTCTGGGCAGCAATTTATTTTGGACAAGGAAACCAAACGCCAAACACAGTAAGTTACTAGCGAGGGTTTAAAAGACCCCCGGAAGTAAGCGTTGCTATAGTTACCTCCGGAAAATCGAGCAGGGGTTATTAAGCCCCTTGCTAGCGAACCCTCGGCTTAGGAGTCTTTTTTAGTAGTGAACTAACATGTCCTATTCCATACCTACGTCTAATTCAATTCCCTGATTAACAATAGAAAAAATAATTCCCTTAATTAACACGACTAAGCCCATAATATGGAGATTTTGTATTATTATATTAATGACAACCCAAACAAATTCCTTAATGAAATCATACGTGGGTACTAGTTCAAATAATTATAAGTTAATAGAATGTAAACAAATAGCAAAGGGCAACAATGTAATTTTGATTTAAAACACGGGCGGCAATAGTAAGGAAGTGGGCCGGGACTCGTGTGGTGTGTATGTTGTTTAAAAAACCATTTCAGATAATAGAATATAAAGAAAAATTTGGAGGGCAAAATTGTCTTTTTAGTGTTTTTACGGGCGGTAAATAGTAATTACCGGGGCGGCAAATAGTAACCCTCTTGTTATTTCAATCAATTATAACTTTCATACAGTGGCCACACTCTTCCACTACCAATAAACTAAAGTACTCCGACAAGGATTAAGCTAGGGATATCCACAAGACCACAACTGTGCTGCTTCATAAGGAAAACCAAGGGATGATTCACAGGTATATCTTCACTTCCAACTTTGTGCATGAAATTGTGTAACTTAGTCTCTTAAATCTATTTTGAAGAGCATCGAAGATTACGAAGACAACATCAAGAATATGCCTACGCGTCTCGAACCTACAAAATCTAAAGAACACTTTCACTGCCACAACATGAAAAACTAACCAGTACCATAGACTCAAAACTAAACAATTCATCACCATAACTTATCACAAATGATGCATTGAGTTACTGGAAGCCCTATATATTTTGATTCTAATAGATTCAGGGTGACACCACACCATAATCACTTGGCATAGCTTGCTATGATGCCACCAGCTACCAAATATCTCCAACAAATGCAACCTTTATGATTACATGCATAAGCTTTATGTAGATTTTCATGTCAATGATTACAACTATATTTATGTTTAACACATTAGCTTACCAATAACTTGGATAAATTTAACTTTAATTGTTTACCCATAGGAGAAATATAGAGCATGCAAACACTTTGGTTCAACAACAAGATGGGGAAAAACAAAGCACATCTCAACAATAGTGACACATTAGACCCGGCCAAAGACCGGGCACCTAACTAGTATTGTACTATGGCTTTTTGCTTACAAAATATATCATATGCTCTTAGAAGTAGACCACATTCTTTTGCTATTTTTGCCTCCTTTCCAAAGACTGCAAATGTAGGGTGATCTAGGACATCCTATTGAGACTCCTTCAAATTAGTTTTAGCTTGCTCGACTCTTACAGAAATGCCAAAATAAAATTCTTTATTAAGATATTTCAAATTTTTCTTTAGAATTATGAGTTTCTGAAAAACTCCGTAAAAGGGATAAGTTGATATTTGGGCACTCCAACTTCTTGAAATATATGTTTGAATCTAGCATGATCACTTCGACATAAAAAAATACCATTGTTATCAAAATCGGACCAGACCGTCCGGTTCAACCAAAAAACCGGGACCGGCCAGACATCCGATTCCGGTAGGCTCATAACGCACAGAAAATTGATTGGCTGGGTCGTAACCGGTTTGCTCGGTTAACCGGCAAAACTGGAGGACCCGATCTGGCGGTATTTTTTTTACAGCTTTTAGTTTTAGATTTTATGTGCCAAATTTAAAATTAAAAAGGAAACAGAAGCTAGAAAAGGGAAGGAGAAGGGGGTCTTTAATTCTTTTCGTTTGACCACTTTCTCACTTTTATGTTCATTTCCTAATCTAGCAGACACTTCCCCAAATCGCCTCCTTCACTCTCCATTTACAAATACACCCTCTATTCCCTTTGTACTCTTTAGCTAGTTTTGAACCTTCTGCACTCTTACTTATTAGTAAATAGTAAGTATTATTATGGTTAACTTTTGATAATAATTGTTTTATTATATACGTATATGAGATATAGATTTTTTCAATTTCTAAATTAGAGCTAATTTTTAGATGTACCATAAAGTCATTATTGTTTTATTTGAAAATTTTGTATAACACCGATTTCATGATTGGTTTTATTCCTGTTAATTATCGGTTATCCGATAAATCTGAAATATCTCATTAATCCGGATTACTGTCTAGTTCGTTTTTGACAAAACTGAAAAATACCTGAAAGGTCTAGGTAGTGTTGTTCTAGTTAGAAAGGAATTAACTAGATTGCCGCATTGGTCTAAACCATAGCAGGTGTTATTGCACTTGCCATACTTGCATGATACTAAGAAATCCAGGATCCATTAATGAAGACTCTGTCTATCTTCCTAGCAATCGGATTATATTCTTTCTTATGTATCCATGTAAATCTTTCAGCCTATATTTTATGCTCGGATAACTGCATAGCATCAATCCATCCATTAAAATCCATTCCACTACTGTTGGTTAATGCCCCCATTGAAGCATTTATTACTGATAAAATTGTATTAAAGTCTCCTAGAACCATCCATGGTTGGTTTAGTGTTGATATAACTCTCATTTTATCATATAGACACCTTCTACCAGTCTCCTCATTTGCTCAATATACTACGGTAAATGAAATGCCCCCCTTCCCCTCACTTCTAGATGCACAAAACTCTGTTCAATAATCAGTGGGAGAACCACCATATTTTCTCTACGAGATATCCATTCGACCATTAGATGAACACATATAATTCTCTAGGAATCTCCATTGAGAGAAGTGATCCTTGCAATTTCTAACTACTTTCTTCCGTTGCACTCTAGTTTCTATTACTGCCATGATATCAATATTGTGTTTACTTAGAAACTTACTAAAAAGACTTTTTTTAGAGGATTGAATAAATTCTCTGATATTCAATGATGCAACTATCATTTCTTCCTAATTTGCATCCACATCCCGTCTTCTTACTCTTCCCTCCCATTGTCATCATTACAGTTGATTGACCACAAGGGCCGAATTGGATCTGATCTGGACCTTGTGGGCGCCCAATTCCTTAACCATGGTAATGCCGGCGATAACTGCTTCATACTCGGCGGCGTTGTTTGTTTTCAACTTCGCGAATCGCATCGCGACTTCGTGCATTGCTCCGCCCGGACTGATCATCACAATACCTGCTCCGGCGCCCGTACGACTGGCAGCCCCGTCTACCTGACTTGCCAACAGTCATTCGTGCCCTTCTCCGATTCTGCCACTCCCTCAGCAATGAAATCAGCCAAAACTTGCGCCTTTATCGCCGGTCGAGGCGCATACCTGATGTAAAACTCACTCAATTGAACTGCCCACTTGACGAGGCGCCCGACCACATCCATTGAACCCAAAGTAGATTTCAACGGTAGATTGGTGAGCACCACAATGGTATGCGCCTGAAAGTACGACCTAAGCTTGGTTGCCGCCATCACAACCGCCAACGCAGCCTTCTCAATCGGCGCATATCGCCTCTCATGAGCGACCATGGTGCGACTGACATAGTACACCGGCCTTTCCTCTCCAGAGTGGGCTTCCCTTGAGACAAGCACTGCGCTTACCGAAACTTCCGACACAGCGATATAAAGATACAACGTCTCTCCCACCTTGGGCGCCGTCATCACTGTTGGGGCGGCCAGGAGTTGCTTCAGCTCTTCAAACGCTGCATCACACTCTGCAGTCCATTGAAAACGTACTGCCTTTTTGAGCGTTCGGAAGAAAGGGGCGGCCTTGTACGCAGATCGGGGAATGAATCGTCCCAGGGCCGCTAACCTTCCTGCCAAGCCCTGCACTTCTTTGGGCGCCTTTGGCGGGGCCAATTGAAGGACGGCGTCCACCTGTTTCGGGTTGGCCTCGATGCCCCGCTTGGTGATCATGAATCCCAGGAACTTGCCCGCTTCGGCGCCGAATACGCACTTCAACGGGTTGAGGCGGAGCCTGTGCGCCCGCATAGCTTGAAACGTCTCCCGCAAGTCCTCCAGGTGGTCTTCGCGCCTTCGACTTTTGACTATTAAGTCGTCCACATAGGCTTCCACATTTCGACCAATTTGCTTACGGAAGACGCTGTTGACCATCCTCTGATACGTGGCGCCTGCGTTTTTGAGCCCAAATGCCATGACCCGATAGCAAAAGTTTCCGAAGGGCGTCATGAAGGCTGTCTTGGGCCTGTCTTCTTCCGCCATCGGGATTTGGTGGTACCCCGAGAACATGTCCACAAAACTCAGCATCTCATGATATGCCGTGGAATCCACCAGTTGGTCTATTCGAGGCATCGGATAGGCGTCCGTTGGACACGCCCTGTTGAGGCTCGTGTAATCTACACACATTCTCCAATCCCCAGATGGCTTCGGCACGAAGACCACGTTCGACAGCCAAGTAACATAGGAGGTTTCTTCGACCAAGTTGGCGCCCATGAGCTTATCCACCTCGATCCTGAGCGCCGCCTCCTTTTCTGCCGATAGGTTTCTCCGTTTCTGTTGTACGGGGCGTTTACCTTCTTCGACCGCCAGTCGATGTACAGCCGTTTCAAGGGAGACGCCCGGCATTTCTAACGCACTCCAGGCGAAAAGTTCCGCAAATTCCCTTAGAAGGGCGACGATGCGCTCTTTCATTTCGTCAGGCACCTCGGCCGATATTCTCACTTGTCTCTCTGGGCGCCCCTCATCTAGTGCTACCATAAGTTCTTTGTCGGCCGCCTCGGCTCGAGGCGCCTCTTCTGCTGCAACTTCCATCACGTTAACTGCCTCCGAACATCTCCGCTTTCGTCCCGTTTCTTTCGAGGCACCCCGCCCCCGGGCTACGCCTACACCTTGTGGCGCGATGAATTTCAAAGTTTGGTGGCAAGTGGAGGCTACACCATTAAACAAGGCCAAGAGGGGTCTCCCCAGAATTACGTTGTATGGTGACGGGCAGTCCACTATTCCAAAATCGATGGCACGCGTCACCCTTTGCTCCCCATCTCCCAAGGTAACTGGCAGGTGCACTCGCCCGATCACCCTAGCAGGCGCCCCCGAAAAGCCAACCAGCACTGACTCCGATGGCCTGATGAGTTCTGGCGATAATTGCATGCGGGCCACCGTGTCCTTTAATAATACATCCATCGAACTTCCCGTGTCCACTAGCATTATCCTGACTTGGCACCTCGCCACCACTCCTTGTATTTCCAGGGTGTCCATGGAGGGGAGCATGCAAGCTTCCTCCGGCGCCCTATTGAAGCTGATATCTATCGCCTCTTGCACGTCTGCCGATGCTGCCCTTAGGCGGCGGTTTGCTTCTATTTTCTCCCTCAAGTCCACCGTCCCTGAGATAGCCTCTATAGTCAGGCGCACCCGTTCGGGCGCGTTTTCTTGATCGAGGTCATATGGCGGGGGCGGCAGTTCTTCCTTCGCTCTTTGCGTACCGGCCACACAGGCCCGGTGCACCCTTTCTTCGGGCTTCTTGACGAAGTCATTGAGCATCCCCCTGTCAGCCAGGCCTTGCAACTCGGTCTTCAGTTGATAGCAGTCTGCTGTATGGTGTCCCACCTCCCGGTGGAAGTCACAATATCGATCCAGGTTCCACTCGTTGGGCTGTCCTCTCATGGGGCCCGGCCACCTGATATGATACCCCTTCTCCTTGACGTGTTGGAGTATGTTTTTTAGCGTATCTGTATATTCAGCGAAGGGTCCCCTGGGCGCCGGGCGTCCGACGTCCATTCTCCTGAGTGGGGGAGGGTTCGCGGGCGCATACCCCGAACCGCTCGTAAAGTGCGGCCTCCTTGCCGTCTCCGCCTCTTCTCCTTTCGTCTTCCGTCTGTCGGCCCTCCTGGCCGCCAAGGTTTCTTCGAGCATGATTACCTTCTGCACTCTGTGATCCAGATCTTCGGTGCACACCACGTCTCTCTTTGCCACCGACCTGCACAACTCCTCGCTGGTGGTACATTCGTTCAGGCACACTCCCAACACCGATGGCTGCGCATCCTTTACCGCCAGTGCCACAGACAACCACCTCTCATAAAACTCCCTCAACGCCTCTCCATCTTTTTGCTTGATCTTGAACAGGGCGTCTATGGTCAGGGTGCGCCGTTTCCTGCTGGCGAACTTTGCGAGAAACATCTCCGCGAACTGCTCAAAGCACTCAATGCGCCCCTCTTCAATCTGATAATACCAATCGAGGACCACGCCCGCGAAAGTTGACGGGAACACTTTGCACAGGGTGGCGTCAGTACTGTTGTAAAGCTGCATTTTGGTGAAATAACCGTTGAGATGGTCCTCTGGATCGGCGGTCCCATCATAGGTGGGGAGCGGGGGAATTTTGGTCCCCGCAGGCTCCATTAGAATGTTACGCGCCAAAGGCTGTCTCACCGGCCCGTGACGAGACAGGCGTCCCAAGATTCCTCCGTTCCATCCTCCCGTTTCTGGCCCATCATACTCTCGCGGGCGCCACAAACTGGGGCGCCTCTGATATCCCGACTCACTCTCCGTTTCCGCCACCCTTTCTCTTTTCTTCGTTGGACTGGGCGTCATTCCTCCACCCTTCTTTAGGGCGTCGGCCTCCCTTCGAAGTGCCTCGATTGCTCCGTCTTGGTCTTCAATGATTCTGAACAGTTCTCTTTTCGTCATCGAGGCGCCTTCCGACCCACGAGATATGTCGTCGCTGTCCTCTCTCTTCTCCATCTCGGGTGCTAGCCCCTTAATCGTTCCGATTGGTCCTCCGTGACCTCCTCCCTTTCCCTTTCGTCACTCATCGCCATCTCTTCACTCATGATTCCCGATTATATTCCCCTTCCTGGCGCGCCAATTGTTTGAGCCATGCTACCCACCGATACTCTGGAACCTCCCTTCTCCCGGCGCCTGCCTGCACACACAAAGAGGAGGGCGCCTGGGCCCGTTAATCCTCCGACGCCCAAATCAGTTCCTTCGGGAGAGAAGTGTTCTCAAGTAGTAATGTTGGTGAGAGAGAATCCAACCTGTGTAAATGCTACCAACTGCCCCTATTTATACTCACCGAACTCGAGGTTGATCTCCTCCATGTCACTGCCCCCATTTAATGCTCTGTGTCCCCTTTGTGAGACATCCAACTGCCTTGTCAGGCTCCTGACACGCGACAGGTGCCCGCAGGTAGTGGACCACCTGACAGCTGGTCTTATTTTGGCTTTTAGTGTTTTATTCTTTGAGCCTTTCCCCTTGCCTGGGCCTAAGGGCTTCTAGTGGAACCCTTTTCGGGCCTTGCCCCCCAATTCTTCTTTTTGGGGGCCCAAACTCCTAATTGCTGGGTAATACCCCCAACAATTGCCCCCCAGTTAGGTGCTCATGGCTCCGCCTTTGAGCGCCTGACTGATTCTCTCATTGCAGTCTGGCGTCCTCTTTGTTACGGGACGCATCCTTCTCGGCGCCCTATGTTGTATTTTTACTTCCTTCATGGTTCGGGGGGGGGGGGGGGCGCGTTTGCCCCTCTCCTTTCGCTGGCGGGCGTCCCGTCTTTGCTGATGCTCCTTGCAATACGTGCTTCTTCTTGGTGCTCCAAGGGCGCCTCTTCGTTTGTGGCTCTCGGGTGCCTCTTAATGGCATTCTTCGTGTGGGCGTCCTGAGCCCTTGTGCCCCCCCTCACGGGGGGAGTTTTGATGTGAGCCCCACATTTTACGTGGCGGGAAAATTCGAAATTTCAAATTTGGAATTGAGAAAATTCGAAATTGAAATTTCGAAAATTTCGAGAAAGGGAAAAGGTGGGGGAAGCTCAAAAGTCCGCCCGTGATATGGACACGTGGCACGTCGGCGCGGGTCCTGACATAGGCCTTCGCTTCCTTTAAATACCCCCTCCCCTTTAGTTCTTGTCACTTTCACCATTCACTCTCTCTCTCTAAAGTTTCCTCTGACTTCGCTCTAGAATCTGCTCTGACCTCTCTCCTGTCAGTCTCTGCAGCGTTCGTCGCTTTTTGCTTTGTTCTTCGAATATGTCTGCACAACAAGACAAAACTTCCGGCCAAGGCGCCTCGGGCGGCGACGCGACTGGTGCGGGCGCCTCGGGAGCGGGTGGCGAGGCAAGTCGTCCAACCCAACGTGGTAAGGAATCTTCTTTCTTTCGTTGGTTGTGTTGCATTCTTGGTATTTGGTCAAGAAGTCTAGTCTTCATCGTGACCGGGTCATCCTTTTCAAGGTCACATGGAAAGCAAGTCTTCAACAACATCGAAGTCATGGCGTTGAAGACAATTGTGACCTATAGTGGTTGCCTCTTGAATAGCTAATGTTAGGGAGTTACAGCTTTCGTCAACAAAATTTTCCAGTTATCAAGCTATGCAGTCACGATCAAAGAAGCGATCGTCCCCTCCGCATTCAGCATCAGTCAATTTTAATTCACCATCATTCTAACTTTCAAACTGGGCATTCACGTCATTCATGCTCCAGCTTGAGGGGGGAATAGGGAGTCAACATATGTAGGTCGACTAGAGTCAGTCATCAAGTTGACCTCGATGTACCAGAGTGAAATCAAGTCGTTCGAGAGACGCAGTCAACCGTCTCCGTCACGATGTTCAAGAAGACGCAGTCAACCGTCTTCATCGGGTTGTTCAAGGGAGAGAGTCAGTCGTCTCCAAATCAACCTCGTCTGAGATGTTATTGATAGACCGATAATTACACATGTTCTCACCCCTATTCTGAAGCCGTTTGAGATGTTGATTCTCGTGTTTTAAGCTGATTTCATGCTAGGTTGTGTGTTTATGTCATACTTTAGGACCCGGTGTTGGAATCGAGGCGGAGAAACAAGTTCTGGGTCGAAAGGAGCAAAGTTGGGACGAAGTGGGCTGCAGGAGGAAAATACCCGGTCAGGTGGCCAAATACTCGACCGGGTATTTATCATTTTGGGCGCCCGTGAGAAACAGAAGGGGGCCCGGGCAGAAGGCTTAAATCCCCGGTAGGGGATTATTGGAGCAGACCGGGGATTTTTCCCCTGACCAAAACGCACGTTTTAACAATACCCGGTCGAGACCCAAAATACCCGACCGGGTATTTCGACCGGGTATCGCGACAGGCAGCAGATTTAAGGGAAAGGAAGGCCAAAATTCAAGGGTTCCGAGTTTTAGAGAGACAGAGCGATTCCTAGAGAGAGAAAGTGACGAACCAGAGTTCCCAAGTGTCATAGCTTGATCTTCATCACCATTGGAGCCCGGCTTGAGCTTGGAGAAGTGCCGATTAACGTCCAGAAGCAGAAATCCATCTTCACAGTATGATTTCCGTGTCTGAATCTGTTTTTGCTTCTCTCTCCATGGAGTAGTTTCCCCATTCATCTGGGTATGGGGAACCCTAGATTTGTATGCTAGGTCTGATTGTATGAACCCAAGTACAGAGTTTATGAAGTGATTATATTCGATTGAGGCTTGAATGATTGAATGACTTGAATCCTGATCAAATTCCTATTGTGTCTGCTTTGATCTAGAATGAGAATATCTGCCTAGGTTGATAGAGTATCCTTAATTGAAGGTAGTGAATTGGTGACTTTAGTCGAGGAACCAATTCGCTATTCTGTACCGAATTCAATTCAGTAGTGGAGGTTTTGTTCGTTAGGGCCTCAATCTGTTTACTCCGGTGGAGGTTAGTCGCCCGCTAGAGACTCAGATTGAGAGGGTCTGGAGACCTTTAGTCGAGACTTCAGACTGTTTAAGAACCTTCCGCAGTATAACTATCATAGAAATTGAACTTGGTAATTGCAATCTGGCTTAACTGCAGTCTAGGGGGAACCATATCCGGGTGACCTCTCTTGACTTGAAAACAACCGTTTAACTTGCTTTGCGTTTTTGTTTGTTTGAACCTGCACTAAAAGTTCACTGCTAGATAACAAGAATTCACCAAGTAGTCATCAAATCTAGGACCCGGGGTGACAATAAAACCCAAACCCGCTATACTACGCTTTAGGAAGTGGTTATACTTGGCCATTTTCTAGAGTGACAAGAGCAGGCGAGTCAAGTTTTTGGCGCCGTTGCCGGGGATGGCTAGGTTGCTGAAGAAAAGTGATTTCTGTTACTTTAGCATTTTCATTTTCGCATTGAGTGTTTGTTCTTTCCCACTTGTGCCTTCACGGGTTTGCATTGCTTGATTGTGTGCAGATAGTGCATGACCCATAGCCAGTTGGGAGGTTTACTGCCGTTGGATCCAGAGATTGAACGCACCTGCCATCAACTTAGGAGACAACAGCGAGCTAGACTGGCTACGGTAGAGCGCAAAGACGGCCAATTGAGCAGCGAGTCCGAGGATGAGTACGAGATGGAAGGCGATCACAACCCACCTCCGGGGAATCAGCTCTTGGGGAACGACCCCAGGGCCCAAGCACCGCCGCAGGGTCCCACCTTGGAGTACTACTACACTCCACGGATTGCTGACATCCGCCCAGTCATCCTCTATCCGCCCATTCCACCAAACAACTTCGAGATCAAGCCATGTTGGATTCAACTCATTACATCCTCTATCCAGTTCCATGGCTTGAAGGATGAGGAGGCCCGGGTGCATCTTTCCCGTTTTCTGCAGCTGACAAACGGGTTCAAGCTGAACGGTGTCCCGGATGACGCAATCTGCCTTCACCTCTTCCCCCATTCTCTGGCGGGGAATGCTAAGAGGTGGTTGGAGACCCAACCCCCACTGTCCATCACTTCTTGGGACGATCTGGCAGACAAGTTCGTGCATAGGTATTATCCGGCATCGAAGACCACAGAGATTCAGCGGGAGATCACTCACTTCCGTCAAGAGCCAGACGAGTCACTTCGTGATGCATGGGAGCGGTACATGGGATATTTCTGGCAGTGTCCCCATCATGGCTTCAGTGATGCATTCACAGTGGGGAACTTCTACAGTGCCCTCACCCCAGACAGCCAGAGGGTGATTGAGTCTCTATGCCCAGGAGGGGATGTTCTCACTAAGACTCCACCCGAGCTTAACCAGATGATTAGTACCTTGGCTTCCCGAGATCATTCCTGGGGGCAGAACAACAGAGGCAGAAATTCCCGGGACCGGGGTGTGCACGCTATGGAGGCCAGGTCTGGGTTAGAGCAGCAAGTGGCTGAGTTGGTGCGTACATTGAAGCAGCCCAACAGTCTCCTTCCGGGCCGAGGCACAGCTACGCCTCTAGTAGCTCAGTGTCAGTGGTGCGAGAGCCCGAATCACCTGGTGGAGGACTGTCAGTCTATGAGGGAGTCCTCTACTCCCCAAGAACAGGTGGACTTCATCGCCAATGCTCGGCGCCTTGACCCATATAGCAATACCTACAATGAGGGATGGTGCCAGCATTCCAACTTTGCCTGGAGCAGCAACACCACTAAACCACCTGGTTTCCCAGCACCAGCGGGTGGTTTTCAGCAGAGGCAGCCCTTCCAGGCTAGGCAGGGGCCACCACCACAGCAGCAGCCCTACCTGCCTAGGCAGGGGCAGCCATTCCAGCAGCCCCAGCGTCAGTATGCCAAGCCAGCAACAGCCCCAGCTCCCGATAACCAGATGACCGATTTGAAGAATATTTTGGCGGCATTCATGACCACCAGCCAGGCGAATTTCACGAGGGTGGACCAGAGCATAGCCTCTCTGGAGGCAGGACAGAGGAACCAGGGTGCTATTCTGCAAGATTTACAGAACCAAGTCGGTGCCCTAGCGCGCCAACTTACTGCCCGGGCCCCGGGGACTCTACCTGCCACCACCATCCCCAATCCACGGGAGCCGCACGAGCAGCTGGATGCCATCTTCACCAGAAGTGGCAGACCCACATCGGCTGATCCTGCCCCAACCAGGCAGGAGGAACCACTACCTGCTTCAGCACTTCCAGCTGATGATACAGAAATGCGGGTGGAGAAGGAAGCCCCTGCTCCCAAGCCACAACCAGTGGTTAAGGAGCACGTACCACAACTTCCCTTCCCCACTCGCCTACACAAAGACAAGCTGGAGACTGAGTTTGCCAAGTTTATAGCAATGTTGAAGCAGCTCAACATCAGCATACCGTTTGTGGAGGCACTGTCGAAGATGCCCCAGTACGCAAAGTTCATGAAAGACCTCCTCACCAACAAGAAGAAACTTGGGGATCTCTCGACAGTGCTGCTGAGCGAGGAGTGTTCTGCTATCCTGCAGAACAAGCTTCCCGAAAAGCGCAAGGACCCAGGGAGTTTCACTATCCCTCTTACTATTGGCAGCATGCATGTAGACAAGTCCTTGGTGGACCTAGGCGCTAGCATAAACATCATGCCATATAAATTGTTCAAAAAGCTAGACCTAGGTGAACTTAGCCCTACTAGGATGAGCATTCAGCTAGCTGATCGTTCCGTTGTGCATCCTAGGGGTATCATAGAGGATCTGCTTGTTAATATGGGTGCATTCACATATCCTGTTGACTTTGTTATTCTGGATATAAATGAGGATGTGGATGTGCCTTTGATTCTAGGGAGACCATTTCTTGCCACCGCCAAGGCACTTATTGATGTGCATGATGGTAAACTGATCCTGCGTGCTGGAAATGAACAAGCAACCTTTTCTGTGACTGAATTCGATCATTGTGCTATGATTGCTGTCACACCGGTGCATGCTATTTCTGACCCGGTACACGAGCCTGTCGTGTATCCTTCTGCACCTCTCATTTTGCAGGATCCCCCTCTCACTCCTTCGCCGTCGCTCCCTCCAGCGTCACCGCCGAATAAAAAGCTCAAAGAGGAGTGGCGGCCGAAGCAGCAGGTGCCTAAGCCCACTCGGAAGAAAGGTGGAGACCACTATGAGCTGGTCCCACCTCCTACATCGCGATCACCCTGGCCATCCGCGTACTCACTTGCCTGCATTCTGCCGGATGGCCAGGTCGAGCTAACCACTGCTGGTGGTTGCACCCGTAGGGTGCACGGTCACCACCTGAAGCTGTACCTCAAGAGCGATGTGGATCCGCTCTTGGAGGCACTTGTTCCTGCACCACGCTGATTATCCACCATGGGCGTCCAGCTATAAGACGGTAAAGAAGCGCTTGTGGGGAGGCAACCCCACCACGGTTTTCATTTATTTCTTATGTTTTGGGTCGGATTACCAATAGCTTTGGCTTTGGTTTGTTTTCTTTTGTCTTGGATGATGTAATATTGGGCTGACCATTGGACCTAACGTATTGTGTTTGAGCTCTTTGGTTTCCTTTAGCTGTGCCTGTGTTCCCGACTGGTCCTCTCTCCAGTCCGTTTCATGCCGACTGGTCCATTCCAGTCTCCAGCAGTATGTGCATCGCGGTAACATCGTTCCCCTTTCATTCCCTCTTCTCCATTGAGGGCAATGTCGATCTTAAGTGTGGGGGGTATGTTTATCTTTTGACTGCATAGATCTGTTTGTGTGCTTGGAGCCTAGTCCACTGTCCAAATTTTTAAAATTTGAGTGCTCCAAGTACGTGTTCCTTGCAATTGCCTGCTCACTATGCTTTGAATTGACAGTCTCTGTAGCAATGTGCAACCTAGGGAGGTAGTGTAGCACTATGGAAGATGTTGATGCATTTAAGAAGTCTCATTTCTTCTTCATATTGTGTTGGTTGATAAAGAGAATTAGTGATCTTAGGACCCTTGAATTGTGTGGTGTTGTGGACTCTCTACCTGTCATGGACTCTTATATCATGTTTTGAAAATAACAGGTGCTCAAAAATGTGCTTTAAATTAACGTCTCCCGTGCGAATAGGGCGAAAGTGTGTAAGGGGAGACGGGAATCCGTTCCCAATTTCCACCTACTACCTCCAGCCCCCTTACATGTCTTTCCCCCGCACGAGGCTCGAGACACCCGCTCCTGGCATGGCCGGTAAGAGCCGGGCTCCCGCAAAACCTTTTCTAGGTGGGATCCCCCGTTTTCCGAAAAAACAGGTTGGAACCCTTGAAAAAAAAAAAAAAAAACAAGCAAAAAGAAGAAAGAAAAGGGGTTCCAACCATCTTCAAGAAGAAAATTGAGCACCTTGAAAAAATGTGAGTCCATGATCTTTTGTTTTTGAGAGTCTCTTCATCCACGACTCATTTGTCCTCTGTTCACTATTTGCCATGATGCCGACTCGAGACTAGTGCTCTCGCCGAAGAAGCTATGAGATGACTTGTGCGTCGGTTGACCTCGTAAGATGCTAAATGATCTAGGAAGTCCTCTACCTAGGATCGGGGTTGTTTGTTGCTATAGAGGTCTTGAGAGTTGCATTGGGTTGAGTTAGGTTTGCTTGGGGACAAGCAAACGGTTAAGTGTGGGGGAGTTTGATAGACCGATAATTACACATGTTTTCACCCCTATTCTGAAGCCGTTTGAGATGTTGATTCTCGTGTTTTAAGCCGATTTCACGCTAGGTTGTGTGTTTATGTCATATTTCAGAACCCGGCGTTGGAATCGAGGCGGAGAAACGAGTTCTGGGTTGAAAGGAGAATCAACATCTCAAACGGCTTCAGCTGAGAAGTAGAGGAGGAGATATGAGTTTTTGCAGACTCAGCAAAACTGGATTAACAACTATGGTTAGAAGTTTGATGACTTCTTTTCTAACTAGATACGAGGAGGTGATCCATAAGAGTCTATGTTTTCTTTTTTGAGGAGTACTATCCATCTTTCTTTCTTTTGATTCTTTTTGGATACTAATTAGGAGAAGAAGCATTAGCTCGCCCTCCCTTTTGTGATTTCACTTTCTCTTTTTTCCCCTTCTTTTTGCTTATTATGAATCACAGTAGAAATAAAGGAGAATTGCTTTTAGCCTACCATCTATTTATTTCAGATTGAACGACAAATGAGGTAAACCGTTCAAACCCTTTGCCATTGTCCACCTATCTTTTAGTCCATTGAAGAGAATGTCATGTTTAAAGTGTGGGGTGGAAATGAGTTTGTGATGGTTTGTTTCATTATGCTTATACATGATATATGTTCAGTCTTTTAATTTTTAAATTGGATCCAATATATGATAGTTATGAAATTTGTGAAATATTTCAAAATTATAAAGATGCATTATCCATCTTGGCCTTGAATGTGATCTTCTTTCTTCATCCCTAAGTCAGAGAATCCTAGTTCAAGTCGTACAAGTACAAGGAAGCTTATGGCCGAGTTTTATGAGGAGAAATCCTGAAAACCCATCCTCCTGTGTATTATAAATAGAGGGCAGGCTAAAGGATTTAGGAGATTACGGAAATGACAAGTACTACTCTTTAATTCTCGAGAAATGAGTCACTCGGGTCAAGGAAAGATCGAGTTAGCATCAAAAGGAGGCGCACAGTTAAAGAGATGCCTTCATCATCAATGGTGGTACAATCTTTCTCTCTTATGTTTAGCTAGTTCAATTTGTTGTTTAAGTATGTTAATTCTATTGACATTCACGTATCTTTTCTTTCTATTATTTAATAGGATGCTATAGTTCATCGATGCTCTAAATCATATATTATGTGGTGTTGCTTATAATATCATTATAGGTTACTAAGAAACTTTCTTTATATTATATATTATTGCCTTATGCATGTATGAATTGAATGATCAACCTTTCATGCCTATATGAGATTGATGCTTGATATACTAGATCATCAATCTCATAGGCCATTGTTATGGGCTTATATAGGCCTTAGATGGCTATGTGTTATACTTAGTTCCTTATATGATTGATTAGTTAATTGCATGAAGCGAAAATACACATTAGCTAGTTATAGTTCCATTTGCATGTGGGGAAAGCTCGACTAGGAACGCTTGGAAGGGATAAAGTATCCTATTAAAAGATGCACCAATGCATGTTATTATTAGTGAGATTGAGATAATTGATCATGTAGATGATACTTTCTTGACCAATTGTGTATCCTTTACTTATCTTGTCTATCTATATTATCTATCATTTACTTTATTGCTTTGTTTATCTATGCCTATCTGAGAATCAACTAAACATAGATTATCTTTGTTTAGTCTTTGTTTGAGCATAAGTGATTAGAGTAGTTGCTATTAGAAGACCTGGTTGAATATGATCCTAAACATTTCCATGAGTTTTGTTACTTGGCAATACTACTACATACTATGAGTGTCTGATGGTCCGATTCTTGATCAATATAGTGTTTATTCTTGGAAAGTGTCCATCCACAACGAAGAGTCTAACGCTCTATAAGCATTCTTGAACACATGCATCCCTCATTCGTTTATTAGTCCACGTAAACGGGCTTCCATGAAAGCCAAGGTCTTGAAAACCCAAGATGTCAATGAAATTCCACAAATCTTCATCTTGTTATGGGATCCAAGCATTACCCCCTAGTTTCTCGTTTGATGTTAAAACAGAGTTAAAATTGCCAATGACCACTAATGGCACCGAAATGTCGGAGCAGTAAATTCGTAAAACTTCCAATTGTGAGCGCTGAATGGCCGCAATACTGCTAATATAAAGACAAACCACCACATACTGATAATCATTATTATTGATAGCAACGGAAATAAAAATGATGAATTACAAAGCATCGACACATTAATTTCGGGAGACCAACCGACAATTAAACCGCCAACAGAATTGATGGGATCACCAAAAAGACAAAAATCCAAATTAAAACTCAAACCCAGAATCCTACAACTACGAGAAACTACTCTCCAACGCGATATGTTTTCAGACAGAAAAATCAAATGCGGACTATTCGACCGTACTAGACCCAACAAAGACTAAAACGTGATTTATTGTAGAAATTGCACCAAATTTATTTTATTTTGATAAAAATGAGCGATCAAACCGCGGTAGTTTCCTCCGTCTCTTTGATTGTGAAAGGGTGCCAAATCAATGCCATGGCTCGATCTTTGTCCATTGGAGTAGGCATTCCGTTCCCATCACCATACTGATACATGAATCGGAACCCACGAGCAAGGTTGAGGCCAAGATTGACATACATTTTCATGTCACCATAATTGGCCATAGCCTCTTCGTTGATTTTCATCCATGTTTCACCAATTTGCTTCTCTATGTTCAGGCGGGCTTCTTTTTCTGAAACATCATTCTCTTTCATGTAAGATTCTACTGATTTGAGAATATCCCCTCTTCCAAGTTCCGCCTATACACGATGAAATTATCAATGGATTAAACAACATCAATAATAATAATAGATCACATTAGTTCGTAAAGGTCGTGTGTTCGATTCACGCCATCAACTGATTCGTAAATAAATCTCCAAGTAGCATCAATCGCAATGTATACCTTGGAGGTTGCGAGATCATTTATGAGACGGTTAGCGGTGGATACCCAGCGAGTGAATTTTGGATAATTAAGTAAGTATTCAAAACTCTGTGTCCCAAGATTGGCCCCAGAAGCGGCATAAGTGTAAACCAACACAATACTTGTTGCTACCGACTTCCACCCACGTTCCAAGTATTGCTCAAAGGTTTCCTCAAATCCAACAGTATGGAAAGCCTCGGCTTCTTCCAGGTACAGCTTGCATTGTTCTTGCCACTATTAGTCAATACAAAACTTAGCATAGTTACGGTCTTATTTTAACACCTCATCGGAAAATAAAATAAAATATATATAACATTTTAATAGTTCACAAAATAATAGGCTAATCTATGGTACAATCTTGATTTTGAGTGTGCTACGCACCCGACCCCATACCATCTGATTCATCTTAATAAAGCTCTAATTAAACCATCAACCACATAGCATTGAATAGAAAAATGTGCGAATTCACTCATAATTTATTTACAATTTGCTTGCATTTTAAGTACTATTTATAAGATGCTTAATTCTAGACTATGCCATCATATTAAAAAAATGATGCGATCAAAATTTCAAATTTTATTGTTAGAATATGAGTTTAAATTAGAATGTATCACGTAGATTCCAAATAAAAGTTATACGTAATACAAATGCACTCAACAAATTATCTATCATTGTATCACTAATCGATAATAGTTTCTCATAAAGCTTATAAAACAAACTGTTTCTCTGGCTTCCTTTACTAAGATAGTAGGAAAAAATAGTAAAAAAAAATATGTAAAAACATATATAATTAGTAGAATCAATGAAAAACAATTAATAAACTCGTACCGCTTGTTTAAGGAAAGGCAAGCTGTTGAAACCTTGTTGCATTATGTTGTGGTCGGCTAGTTCATTAGTTGTATTGTAGACCGCCATGAAGCATGTTTGCATGTATACGGGAAGCGTATCGATTTTAGATGGGTCCCACCTATGTAAAGATTACAATGTCCAGTAAGTAACTTTTAGTGTTGATGTAACTGGTTGTGTTTTTGTTTGTTTGTTAATGCAAGTGTTTTTTTTCTTCTTCTTTAAAAAGTATATATTAAGTAATTTAAGAAATTCAAGAAGGCAATTTACCTTTGTATGGCGGCAGTGAAGAGGTGGAGTTCATCCAGAGAAGCGTAAATATCATAGACATCATCGACGACATTAACGATGCATACAAGCTTCGACATCGTCTTTCTACAGTAGCTGAAATGAGGCTCTTGGGCCAACCCAACTGCCCATAGGAAGCTCTCCGTCAAACGATCACGTGCAAACGGCAGCTTCTCCGGTATGGCCAACTCATATTTCCACCACCTGCCCTTTCCAAATTTTGATTAATTATCTTTGATCACATCTCTCAATTTTTAGTTCTCTCGTTTAGATTTCTGACTCTCCGTCAGTCAGTGATATTATGTGACAAATATATATAGTATGGACGAGTTGTACCTGTTGAGCTCGTCCAACTCGCTGTGGTAGAGAAACTGGACCGTGTTATAGTCGAGCATCGCGAATCGGAGCAAGGCTGGATCCATTATTTCTTCGCTGTACTGATTGCAATATTGCTCGATGTGCCACCTAACTTGAGAGCGCTGAAGCCTCCAGTGGGATGGAAGCTCCAATGTGCGCTTCACTTGGTTGGCCAGCATGGGACCGATGACCTTATCATCAGCAGCTGCAATGATGGACTGCAGATGGCTCCTAGCAAAGCTCTTGGCTTCGTCGAGCAGAGTTTCACCAGGCACGCTAAGATACGAAGCCTCGTACAAGCTCAGCAGGGCTCTCGCATCACCACCGATGATCTCTTGCCTAAACTTCCCTCCCTGGTCTAGAAATCCTTGGAAAGTATCTGTTCATTTTTTTTAGGTCAACCAATTAAAAATTAAATAAAATAAGTTTTTAATTTCATCATTTGTGTGTGTGTAAAATACTTGCCAGGAGATATCCAGATTCCAGCTTGTCGAAGCAGCCTGAAACGTAGGGCCGAAAAGTGGAGGTCGTCTCTGCAGGTAGAAGTAGTGGCGATCTTTTTTTCCAGAGCGTCCTGAATCTCGGTCTCGAAATAGTAAGCAAGTCCCAGTTTCTGTACAGTGTCGATCGTCTCGAGGACACGACGTGCCACAGTCTCGTCGTCGTCGTCGTCACCTCCAGTAGCAGTGATGAACCGTAGCACTTTCTGTTTGACATCCTTCTTCAGCTCCTCCGCTTCTTCTTCCTGCCAATACTGCACACTCCAACCATATCCAATGTTGTAAACGTGTATAAATGAAAGAACTGCGCATGCACTGACAAACTGGCTAGCTAGTTAGTACGTACAAGGGTAGTGTTGTCCCGATTTGGCGGGTGGGAATAATCATGGGACTCCCAGATGTTTGGACCGTAGTTCCCCGATCGACGTTGTTGCGGATAAGCTGCATGGAGTTCCCTGCAGCGGGTACTTCTGCTCCGCAATTTGGGAGGGTGTTGCGACTTCAAGAAGCAGTGGGAGTAGGGCGCCAAGGCTGCGGCAGGCAGTTTGTAAGCTCCATCAGTTGGTTGACGGTGCGACGGCACTAGTAGTGTAGTTTTGACACCGAAAGCCAAAGGTGCGTCCATTGATTCACTTCAAAACGCACCAAAATTTATCATCTTTCAACCACTTCAAATTATCCCCTACACTTAATACTTCATTCATCCATTTCAACCGATCGACTACCGACACATAATGATATCCTCTCTATTTTGACCTAACCCTCAAATTTCATCAATTACTTTGAAATTAATTTCTTACCTAAATGCCCCTATCTAAAATCTTAATCCTCCTATTTATTAGGGCTGAAACGGGGCCGGATCTTGCTAGAACCCTATATGACTCGCCACTTTAGGGACAATTTATAAAACTGGCTAGTCCCACTCCTTTTTATTTTCTTAACCCTATATGAACCTCTAGTTCTAGGGCAGCACCGAGCCGGGCCGAATCGGTGGTTCATGTAAAATAAATCAACTAACTGATTTTTTTTTTTTTTTTTTTTGAAAAAATTACATAATGATAGCCATTGTGTTGGTATGAACAATATAGTACCTTTACATTTTTTTTTTAAATAGGTCCAAAATTATGGTGGTAAAATTCCGTTTGATTACCTTTAATTTCCCCCCTTGCATTATAGTACCTAAACTCTTAAAACATTACAAACAGATCCAATGTGTTGGTATGAGTAATTTCATATCACTAATTGTTGCTATGGGTCATACGGTCAAAAATTAACTAAAACCTCAGTTGACCAAACTCTACCCAATCCTTCTAAAGTCAAAAGATGACTCGACTCCGGGCTGACCCAGTCGACAAAACTGACTCAAAGCGATTCTCATATTGAGGTCGGACGTGTACGTACGAGATCAGAGAGTGTCCAGGCCAGACTTACCATCCTACTATATATACGAATCTTACCTCCCAGACACCCTAGCTAACAAAACTTGAAAACATAAAGGACATTACTTTTGGGAACAAATATAAGCGGCATAAAATTACCGAAAAAACATAACCTGACTTGTAGTAATTGTAACACCTTAGTACGTCAGACGCTAGCAAAAACGTCAGAATTAAGGAAAACTAAAAACATAAACGGTCAACGTAATTTGATACATTTAGACATAATAAATATATTCATCTTAAATCTCGTGTGGTACTAAACAACAAAATGTCAACTAAATGTCTTATAGAGTTGAAAGTCATTGTATTTGCATGTCTGGCAACAATTAATAAGTTCATGATAGTGAATTTGGAACTCTTAAGTGCGGGCGTGAGGATCCTGTCTTGATTCTATTTGTTGCTACTTGCTAGTCAAACTAAACGAGTGGCTAAATGGAGCTTTTACTAACTAACTTAAAATTAAACATAAGCTACAAGCTATAAACTTGCTTAACTCGTAACTTGTATGTTGTATCATCAAGTTGCTCTAAAACATAACATTATGGTGAAATTCAATGTCAGGAATATTGAAATTAAAGAACTTAACATAAATAAACTTGCATTAATAAACTGAGCATTTTTAATGACTGTTAGACTTAGAAGAACAAATGCTCAAACTTTGTGAGGCCATCTAGATGTCAGCTAAATCGTAGCCAAAATTGAAAATTTTCAAAATCTCAACTTACATAAACACTGATTATAACTTGAGAAGTCGGGGTTTCTTAATTACCTCTTATTTGTGCTTTGTCCTAGATTTGAATCGGTAGGTAGGTAGGATCTCTATTCTTCCCTTAGACCGCCGTTCGATCAGCCCACGTACACCTCCGCCAGCAAAACTACGTACGGTGCAAGAAACAGCCGTTGTTAGTTAGCTATGTAGGTTTGGAGGTTGAATATTAGGGCTGGGCTCGTACGTAGTTCTTTCCTACTGGCGATGGGAGAACGGAACGGAATCTTAACGGAAAGGAGGGAATGAGGTTGATGTTGATGAAGACAGATCCAGGTTCTGGTGCTGTGGATTCTGTGGCGATGGAAAGTTAGGTGTGAGACGAGATGGAAGCCATAATGAAGAGGATGTTTAAGGAAGGAAAGAAGGAAGGGAAAGTGCGATTTCAATGCTATGAGGGAGCACCGACACGTGTTTACAGTTGCAACTCCATCCTTATCAATTTTGCCAGCTCATCTTGTCACCCATGAGTATGGGTGTCTGTTACATGCATGCATTAGTCACAACAAACAAATAAAATGTCTTTCTGTTTCTCTCACCACAGTCCAATAGTCGTTCACCATATCACACCTATGGCACGAGTTACCGTGATAATTTTATCGAGTTAGATTCATGTTAATCACTCTGATTATCGTTTATTAGTTTTAAAATAAATTTGACGGAAGGGAATAATGAAAAAAATTTATTCGGTGTTTTCGGGAAATTAATTTAGTGAATTAATAAAATTTGAAATATTTCTCTCTTCTTTTTCAATAGATATTTTCTATTATTATTATTATTATTATTATTATTATATAATCTCCATGCGCATTATTGATTAACAATATCTTGAGGTTTTTTTAATTGGTTACTGTTTTTATTTATTTATATAATATTGGTTACTGTTTCAAAAGTGAATGATCATTATTAACGTGTGTATAGTATCGAATTCGGCAACTGTTAATTTGCCACATTTATATTCCATTTTTATTATCTGCCACATTTAGATTTTCAAAAAGTGACAGGTGATTATTAAATTGGTCATTATTATCCGCTTACTCCTGCAGTACACAGTATTATTGATGTCACCATTATAAAAAATAGTATTTGGACCCAATATAGAGAAAATTTACACATTTGTATAATATCAGTATGTAAAGGTTTAATTTAGAATTCCAAAAATAGGATAAGATGAAAATCAGAAAAGAAGCGTATTTCGTAAACCAAAGTGAAAAACAACACAGTGTAACCACCAATACCGTAACCTAGAAGTAAATATTTTTGCATAACTTGGATTTCAAATTTTTTGCATAGATGGAACAAGTTTGTTGTGATTTACAAAATGAGATTCATTTTCAATGTATTTTAAGAAAAAAAAAATCATACTACTCATACCAGTTTTTACCACCTTCATTTTTAACTCGAATTTTAAAAATTATTGCACAAAATGAACGATTTCATCGTGATCTATTATATCTGTCACAGTTATGAAACACGAAAAATATATTTAATATATTCGTATTGTAACAGTGTCACGTACACAATTATTATACGGTGTGGTATGTTACACTTCCTTCTAAAGGATACCACAAGATTTTATTTGTGCTACCATCTTGAATTCAGGGTTTAACATATTAGACGATATACTATTCTAATTGAAGAAACTTAATAAATCTAGATACTAGCTAAATTATATTAATGAGTCATTCTACTATTCCATAAAGTACTGGTGTTTCGAGTAACCATAACATAAAAATATAATTTCATTTTGTAACATAAAAAAATATGTACTTTTAGTTTATTATACGTTAGATTTGTACCATAACATAACGGTACAAAATCGTATCAAAATCTATAGATCTTTTCATTAGAGAAACTAAGCTTTCGTGAGGGATAACACATTTTGTAGCATTTTTTAATGACAGAAAAACAAATACTCAAAACTCTGTGAATTCGTCTTAATATTTGCTAAACAATCGCTAAGAAATAAAGCATTTCAAATTCGTATAAACTTACATAAACGTCAATTTGAACACTAAAAATCGGATTTTCTTACCTCTTATGTGTGCTTGGGCCTAGACTCGAATCGGTGCAAGAACGGCCGTTGTTAATTATTATTTAGCTATGTAGCTTTGGAGTTTGCATAGGGCTAAGCTCGTTGTTTTTACCTACTGGCGATGGGATTCAGTAGTAATGGAAAGTTAGGCGTGAGCCGAAATGGAAGCCACGATGGAGGCTATATATCTCTTTCTGTTTCTCTGACCACGCTCCAATAGTTCTCCACAATATCACACTCATATTTATCACAGTCCAATAGCCCTTCACGAGATCACATTCACACCCTTATTTATCACAGTCCAATAGTACTAATTTTATTGGGTTATCACCGTACCAATTACTCTAACCATCGTTTTATATTTTTAAATTAAAATTTGACGGTGGAGAGTAATGAATTAACTTATTCGATATTTCATGAAATTAATTTAATAAATAAATAAAATAACAAATATTTCTCTCTTCAATTCAATAGAGATTTGTATGTCAAATAAGTACTACTGAAAAATATACTACTTAAAATATTAGTAGTCTTAGTGGTTATAGTAGCGATTTTATATTTTTTATTGTAATTTAATTGTTATCAGTAGTGACTTAACTTTTTTAAATTAGCAGTAATTAATAAATTTTAGATAAAAATGATATTAAAAATGTATTATTGGTATGAAGTACTATATTAGTGCAAGCAATAAGCTATACACGTATAAATTTGAACAGAACACACATAACTACTACTACACAAGAATACACTGCACCATGCGCCATTATTGATTAACAATATCTTGAGGTTTTTTTAATTGGTTACTCTTCCAAAAGAGACTGGTCATTGTACACGTGTGTACTGTATCGAATTCGCCAACTGTTAGTGTTAATGGCACATTTATCTTCGTTTCTGTAATCTGCCAACATTTATATTTTCAAAAGTGACAGGTGATTATTAATGTGGCCATTATTATCCGCTTGCTCTTGCAGTACGCAGTATAATTAAGAAGTGATATGACCCCAAATTCATACAGAATTCACCTATGGAATTGTCTATCACCCACCTACTTAATGACCCAAAATTCATTATGCTGTGACAATACTATAGGAGATGGAGGAAACTTTTGAGCCAAAATCTATTTATTCTATTCCATATTTTTATGAGGTCATATCTTATTGATTTTAATTTGGAATTTAAAAAATTGACTCTGAAATAATGCATTAATAAGATTATCACAATATATCCATTTTGTTATATTTTAAAAATAAAATTAGTACTTCAAGAATGTTTTTGCTATAATTTTACCACTGTTATGCCATATCTCTTTTGTTTTAACTGATAATTAAAAAAATATTAGAACAAATGCACCAATTATTATCTACAAAATGATATCCATTTTACTATATTTTGAGAAAAACAGTAGCCATTCGAAACACAAGATTGTTTTAATCTTATCACTGAGATTTGACCTTATGTCAACACTATCATCTTTTGTTATATCATCATAATTATCACTATGATTGACATGGACTCTTTTCTTCCATCCTTTAGTGTATTTCTTATCCAAATATCGCAAAAACAACTTTTCGATGATATGAGACAAACTAAATCAACAAACCAAACATAAAATCGCCAAAAACATAGAAATATGGATAAAATAAAAAAGCAAAAGACGTATAAAAGGAAGTGAAAAGTGTATAAAATACAGGTTATCAATAAGCCAATAAGAAAGCACAAGATCAGAAGAAGAAAAACCATGTAAACCAAAAGTCAACGAGTGATGTGGACTAGGTAGATAATGCACACACTAGTTACTCTTGCGATAGATATGGGACACAAAAACCTCCTTGTTCGGGATGAGCATATCCTAGAATATGTGAATGATAGTAGTGTGTGTATATAATTTGTGCTCTTTATCATAAATCATCCAAACACTAGTTACCAACGAGATAGATATGGGGCACTGAAACCTCCCAGTTCAGGATGAACATATCATAGAAAATGTGAATGATAGTTGCATGAATATGATTTGTACTCTTTCTCATAATAAAAGAGTTGAACTGCACAGCGAAAGTCATATTCCACACATTCACGATGATGCCCACAAGCCCCAAGCCAACTAAAGCCCTTCAAAAAAATCTCTCAATTTTTCCCAGTACGTGATCAAGCAGAACTCCAGTTTCATAACAAATGTTGCAATGCAGCATCATGTATGATCTCTAATCATACCACCCGCAACTACGTGACCCAATTCATAAGTACATAGTATTCAGAATTGACCCACTCCGAAGGTGGTGGCTTCCCCTAGATCTCCATCTCCCACCTAACAGGACTAGGCATGAAGACAAGTCTATCCTTGTTCATGACCGACCTTAGTATAGTTATCCATGCCCAAAGAAACTTATAAAAGGCTTCAGAAGTCAAAACTTTGTTTGTAACGACTTATTCGTTCTTAATTTGCAAGGAGATCAAAAGGAAATGGCAAACTCAAGGCTAGTGTGGTGATGCCAAAGAGTCTTCAAAATACAATCATGTAGGTGATCTCCAAAAAAGAAATTCAGTTTCATAAGGCTGGACGATTTCCATCCAAGTTAACTTCCATAGACATTGTCCCGCAACACATGAAGGACTGTCTCTAGAAGAGGACTCAATTTTTTGAGCCTCAACTCAAACTTGGCCTCACATGGCACCAAACTTTACAAATTTTCAAATTAATTCATATCTACCTCATGACCAAGAGCGAATGGATATTTCCTTCCCGATCTCGGCCGTCTTCCCCATGTGTGGAACATCATGGTTGGATTAATTGCCCGAGCACCACTTCCCAGCCTGCACTCCTTGTCTCATTGACAAAAGGGGTATCACACATGTCAGGTACAAACGAGATTCGATGTCTCGTGACTCTCTTAAAAACACACTATCTCTTTATCATACGAGTCCATGACGAGGAAAGGTGTTTGGGGAATGAAAAGTAGTGAAAGATGATCGGAATTCTAGAAAGCTATTCGTTCTCCAAACAAATCCTCAAATGGCACTTCGGACCAAGAGAAAAGCCATTTGAAGTGTTAAATCAAACACTATCCACGGTTGCATATCACGTGAGAACCTCATTTTTTTAACAGATTTTTTCTAATTGGAGCACCCTTTTCCAAAAAAAAAAAAAAAATTGGAGTCCAAAATTGGAGAATCCCACAAACATGTCCTAACCTCCATAACAAATACTTTGACACATCCAAGAGGAAATAGAAGTAAAGCCACTCACTATCAAGAATTTTCGTCGCACCACACTTTTCATTATAATCCACACCATCACAATTATCAAACAATTCAAAGCACACCGAGGAAGATCATGCTTGGGAAAAACGTGTTTGGAAACCCTAAGATTTTAAATTCTTAAGCATGAAATCTATGTTCCAAAACACAAAATGTAGGCCATTGTCCATTCATTCACACACATGTGCTTGGAGCCCTCAGTTTTTTTTTTGGTAATTTGGGCATTGATTAACGCTCCAAAGCTTTCAAAGAATAGGCCACCACTCATTAACACACACATATCATGCAATACCCCCCCCCCCCCAACACACACACACGCACACACACACACACACACTTAAGCAGGACACGACATTTTCCTCATTGGAGGAAAAATAAGGAGGGTAGAACGAAGTTACTGGATTAGTTGTGAATAATGGTGGAGGGACAAGGAAGAAAAGTGAGATTCGAAGGGGCAAGGCAACATACAAACACCAAAACCTCTCCTGTCTTATTGAAACGAAAAGAAATGCAAACCATAGTGGTTAGGTTGCGTCCCAATGATTGCATCTTTAACATCGTAAGCCGAACAGTGGCTTCTAAGTGTCAGTCCACCCCAAAAACTCATTGAAGTTAATTTTCTCGTCAATGATGTGGAATCTCAAGTCACGAGCATTGGACGAATCCATGATTGAGGGCTCGTGAACTTGAATAGTTTTGATGTTCACCCATGAGACCTCTTCTTTTTCTTCTTCTTCTTCTGCTCTTTCTTCTCTTTGCCCCACACCATATGTGTGATAACACCCTAGGTGGGTTTTTAGGTCAGAAGTACATAGCTTCCTCATGAAACAAAGGATTGAAATCCTTTGTCTGCCCTACAAGAAACAGAGCCTTCAAACCGAGCTCAGGTGAGCTAGTTTGACACAAAATTGATGGAAACGAGAGGGGAATCTCACACCAGGGAGATTACACAATCGTTATGTCGATGCCTTTGACGTAATTGAGCGTGATTCCTCAATCAATGGGCTGGGGTTCAGCAAGCTTTGATCGTAACCAAAACCATAACAATTCTCCACGCACAAGTTTGGGAATTTTGGGTGTTTTTTACTCTATTCAATCTACTCGAGCAGTACACGAAAGAAGCCTTTTAACGCCAAAGCAAAACTAAACAAACTTGAACTTAACAGCAAAAGAAACCTAATTACGAAAGGAAACAATTTTACAACTCAGAACCTTATCGGACAAGGATTTATATGCATTCTGGATTGCTAACTTGGACGTCCAGATCGTGGTCATCTAGCTCGAATCCAACTCATCCAATTCCTGCCCTTGGTTTAGAAAGTGTTCTACTTTCCATTCCAACTCGAATAAACATCTGGATGTGTCCCAAACTTTAGATATTAAGCTCCAAAATAAGCACCTTGAACTCGTCATTTGCCTTAGCCAAAGTAGGCAGATTCTCGGTTTCGACTAGGAAACTTTGAGAGCTTCAATCATGGCCCTCCAGACTTCATCTTGAACCTCTAGGTCATCCACGTTGTAGAGGGACACTCCACCTTCAAACTCGAATTTTCATCGAGTGAATTGAAAGAAACGAGCCTCCAAAGTTGGTACCCTGAAACATCAAAAAGACTTGGACAAATTTTACGTTCAATAATGCTTGTTGACTTGCCCTCTTTGATGATCAATCCTGGATGGAAATGGATTAGATTGTATCAATGCGACATCATGGATTGAACACCATCGCATCCACCAAGAGGGATCAATGATGGTTTGGACTTGACTTGGCAAAGAGTCACAAATGGGTCCTTCTCGAGAAGTGCATTATGGACAGATGGAAAGCTTTGGTAGCACTTGAACTTGTGGAAGCTTCATCAACCCTGACCTTGTCCATTGTTCAGACACCAATTGCATCCTCAACCTCAATCTCCCTTCATTCTTCAACATTTGATTTCTATCCTTGGCCATTACTCTTCTTCAGTGCTCACTTCCTACTCCCCAAATTTCTTTCTCGCCTTTTCTCGTCCTTCCTCAAGCACACAACGAAGAGCAAGTTGACAAGAAATTTCTTCACTAAGGGCATCTTGCTCCGCCACCCTCGAGATTTTATCTTCAAAGTTGTGCTTCAGAAAGGGAAAGGTGTGAAAGTCATCAATGCAACACTATGGGTCATCCTCTCAATAGGAGCTCACTGGGGTGAGTTCCTCTTGCTGATGCGGTTGTCATTGATCACCCATTTAACCTCACCTTATTTTTTCAATGGTGAGAGGCGATGGCGTGCGCAAGCTCACACAAAATTCTCTTGTAGTGTCAAATCGAAGGAGGGGGGGGGGGGTTGGAAATCCATGTCAAAGCATGCTCTTCAAAATTTCTCATGGCTTGCCTCTTCGAGTTTTGCTCCTTCTTAAAATGGTAAGAGGAGATTGTGAGAAAGTTATTCACATGCTTGCTCAACGATCCTTCTTATCCTTTCCGTGTAAAGGATCTCCTCCAATTTATGTCAAAAGGATTATGTGATAGGGTTGGTGATTGGAAGATCCACATTAGAGCATCTCTCCTCGGTAAACCGGGGAAAATCGATCCCCCATGATATCCAATTAGCTATTTGACTCGGGTTATGGAGTGGCACATGGTCTTAAGGAATGCCGCATGAGCACCTCCATTCCCAACTCCAACTTGAATTTCTACTCGCTTTGTGGAGGTAAATTTTCTTGGTATGGGGAAGCTTCTTGAATATATGGCACGTTGGTTGGTGGAGCTCTACCATCCCATTGCGCATCATGAAGATATGGCGCATTGGTAGATGTTATTTTTGGATAGTCAGATGGCTTTTTACCTCCTAGGATAGGTCATTGTCCCGCTGGTATTTGGCTCCAAGCTCGAAAATAACACAAAGGGAGATTTTCAAAGCTCTTATAAGGCATTTGAATTGTAGGGATGTCGCAATTTTTTTCTCCTAAATCTAGGGAGTTTGAAGTCGCGAGTGTGAGGATTACGAGTATTCGCAAAATCAACCTCCTTGTTTGAAGGACTGCCTATAATCCCACAATTCTACCCATTATGGCCATTCTCGCCGCATTTGTTTTGCTATTAGAGTGTCATCTGTAGCGGTGAGCAATGGGTGGTTTTATGCAGATTTGGTAGATTTGGAACCCCCCACAATGTGGTGGGTTGGGTGATTGCGGATGATGGGTGGTTGGGTGGATTCAGTACTTTTAAAACACATATTTGATATGATCATAAACTTTCAATAGTTTTAAACTTAAAATGAAAGAAATTTTCAAACTAAATAACGCTTAATCCATAAATTAGATGAATAATTTATTTTACAATATTGGTATTGGGAATTTTCCATAAATTATAAAATATTCAACTGATAAACATGATCTAATCCTGATAATATCTAAGTTTAAAGAAAGCACTAGGCATAAGGCAAACGTTTTGGTCTTGCCTAGCGCCTCATTCGCCTAGATGTTGTGCGCGTAACTAGCTTTTTAACCTACACAGTTGCAAATTACAATTCCAAATTGATGAAAGGAATGAAAGACAAATCGGTGCTAGGTTGAGATTGTGTCATTTTGGGGAAGACAACTATCCCTTTTATGCCATTTGTCTACTAGTTATGCTTAAGCGTACTGCCAAATGCCTAAGCACACCTCACAACACAATCCTTTTATCGATATTGAAAGGAATTTTTTGTGATTTTAAGAGTTTCATTTTTAGTAAATCTATATGTTAAAGCTTCAATGGTTTGAGATTAAAAAGTAGGGTGGGTCGTGGGTCAACCACAGTCCACCCGCACCCATCCAATTTTTTGTGGGTCACCTATTTTACAACCCACACCCACCCATAAGAACCACCCACATGATAATGGGTGGGTCGATTGAGGGCGGATTTGGGTGGATTTTTGGGTTCAACCACCCAATGCTCACCCCTAGTCATCTGGAACTTGTATCGCTTTTACTATCGCAAGAGTAGTTATCCGAGACCAGTTTCTAGACTCAACTGCCATTAACGTGTAGTACATGAGAGCGCGTTGTGCGATCATTTGGGATATGTCACCTTCTGCAGCTTGATTCACCATCACTGTGGTGTTTAGATCGAGAGACTTGCCAAAGATATCGGCCACTTGTTCTTGTGCAAATTCATGATGAGGATTTGGTAATAGACTGAATTCAAATATGAAAGGCATCATCATCTATTCGTATAGACCATGCTTCATCTTCAAGGTTGTTTTCCATTCATCCCCTTCTCCCATACAAATTTGGTGATAGCCTGACCTCATATAGAGCTTTGAAAACATAATAGAACCATTTAATTCATCAAGCTTATCATTTAAACAAGATATATGATGTCGAAACTTAACTGTTATTTGGTTGACTGCTCGACAATCAACACACATCCTCCACATTTGATCCTTCTTTTGCACGAGAATGACAGGAACTGTACAACTCATTAACCCGCCTCTACAACTCATTAGTCTCCTAGGGATTTGTCCAATTAGCCTCATTGTTTAGAATTGTAGCTCCAGGAATGAAAATCGATTTGATGCTCTATCCCTCTAATTCGAGGTAGACCTTTCGGGGGTTTCTTAGGAAAGAAATCATCAAATTCCTCCAATACCACTCGTTCCCTAGGTGGTATAACTCGAACCAACTCTTGATTGAGTAACATTCTCTTGTGGATGATCATGATTAAGGTTTTCATGATCTCTGACTACTTGATTCACATCTCCACTACGTGCTATCATCAATGCTTTTGACTCCACGACACTAGATCCACCTTTCTGCATCTTGATCGTGGCTATTGACTCCTATTTCTCCCTATTTTGTTGCATTTGAATTTGATTTTCATAAACTTCCTTGGTTGATAGAGGCTTCAATATGAACTTCTGACCTCTATTTCACAACTTGTATTTGTTGGTGATTCTATCATGTTGTGCATTTTGATCAAATTTACATGGCCTTCCAAGTAATACATGTGTCGTTTGCATAGGCACTATGTCACAAATGATCTCGTCCTTGTATTCTGCAATTTCAAACTTCAATAAATCTTGCTTTTTGACTTTGATGGATCCACGATCATTAAGCCATTGAAGAGTATATAGCTTCGATGCTTGAACGTACTTAGCCATAGCTTCTTCACCGCGCTTGCACTTACTAAATTAGTGCGATTTCCACCATCAATCACCATCGAGTGTAACTTTTCATCTACCAAATGTCTTGTATGTAACAAGTTATCTCGTTGCTCTAACTCCTCCTTAGGTTGCACACTCAAGATTCTTCTAGCCACAAGAAGACTCCTTGGTGGTGATTCAATCTCTATTTATTCGTAGACTTCAGAATCTGATGTATCCTTCTCTACATGTGCCTGCTCTTCAAATTCATACACATACTCTCCGTTCTATAATAGAATTAATGCCCTATTGTTGGGAAATTGATTAGAAATGTGCCCTCTTCCATGACACTTGAAACATTGAATGCCTCCACTGAAACTTGTGGGTCCCTCTTTGAGTTCAACCTTGGGTACAAGCTTTGGTGCATCTGGCTTTGTCATGCCTAGCCTAGGGTTTGGAGTAGTAGGCACAATAGGTCCGGGTGCAGTCAAGGGAGGTAGATACCTTCTCCCAAGGTTGTTCCATTCTTATCTCTCTACCTTTGCAACCATCAACACCAAATTATCCAACTCAACAAATGGTTGTATCTGCACCACGTTCTTGATATCTAGATTTAGACCCTGCAAAAATCGTGCAATGGTGGCCTCTTGGTCTTCTTATTCATCCGCACTTATAATTAGCATCTCCATCTCTTTGTAGTAGTCTTCTATGCTCCTATTGCCTTGTCGTAGAAGTTGTAGGGTGTGATGCATCTCTCTCTGGTGGTAGCTAGGCACAAATCGATGTCCCATTATGCCTTGCATCCTCCTATGCCTCAATAGGCTCCTACAAATTCCTTCTCCTCCTCCTCATCCTCCTCGTACATAGTTGATCCCACAAAACCTTAGCATTATCAAATAACTCTCAAGCATCTAGGGTTACCTTCTTCTTAGAATAGTTATGGAAATCAAAGAAAATTTTCATCTTCCTCTCCCAATCGGGATATGCATCTGGATTTGTTCTCCTCTTGAATGATGTAATGGTAACCTTAATGTTTCTCAACTCGTCTTCTTCATCTCGTGGGTAGGAACACTCTTCCTCATACTTGACTTCTTCTTCCTCATCATGGAATCATGGATGATTCCTTCTTGCTGGTCACATCATCCCCAAAGAATGATGTCGCCTCATGTTTTCGATCAAGGGTTGTTGTGCAACCCGTCCTCCCCTTCCTTATTCCCTTCAAACCCATTATTGATTAGGGTTAGGGTTAGTATTTTCTTCAATGGGGGCTTGGGGTTGCGGCGGTTGGATTCTTGGTTTGAAGGCCTCCATTCTTGCATCCATCCTCGCCTCTCGGGAAGCTTGTGCTTGCATCATCGTCTTTATTTGTGTCGCTAGTGCTTTGATTGCATCCTCCTTTCTTGCGGCACAGGAAACCACAAACTTGTCTCAATAAATGCTAGTCACCTTACAAGACCTCTGGAAAAACTTCAAGAATCCTCCTAGTCATCCCAGAACCTCAATAACGCGGCTAAGAAACTTCATGAACACTTCGAGATCTTCAAGAACACGTCCAAGAATCTTCAAGAACAAGTGAAGAACTTCAGGAAGCCTCCTTCTTGCTGTTGATTTTGATCGGGCTCTGATATCACATGATAAGACCAAAGTACATAGCAAACTATGATCTTGTAGATTTTCTTATTATCTTCTTCTTTAACTAAAAAAATAAAGGATAACTTGTGAAACCAATCGCACAATCCCAACTCGTGAAAATGGGCAATTGGTATAAGACCAATCAGAAAATTTGAACGCATGGAAAGGGAAGTCGGTATAGGATAGAACTCGCCACAACTAGATGTGATCTTCCAATTGATAAGAGACACGTTCAACCTCTTGGACTCCTCGACAGAAAAATTGCACAAAATTCTCTTTGGAACACGAGATAAACTCACTATTTAATTGATAAAAATTCGATGATCCTTTACAATAAAACTCGACCCTTTAAATAGGCCTCCGCTCTCAATCACATTGGAACGACTTGTTGACCAATTTCATGGATCAGTATTTCTCGCCATTCAAGATGACAGAGTATCGGAAGAAGATCACTCACTTTTCTCAAGAGGATGATGAGACATTGAGAGATGGTTGGGAGTGATACTTCGATCTCTTCCTCCAATGCCGACACCATGGTTTTGGTGAGCAATTCGGGATTAAAACTTTCTATAACGGTCTCTTTCAAAAAGAGCTGACTTTGTTTATATGATTGGGGTTGTTTATATGGTGATTAATAATTGTTAAAAACATATTGAGATTATTTTCTTGGTGTGATTATTTCATGATATACTTGAGACATATAATGCTTGTTTTAAGGGCAATTGATTGTGGAATAGTTGCACAACCATTACCATTTACTAGTCACGGGCCCGGCCAGTTGGCCGATGTAGTTTTCAATCACGTAAATAACAATAGCAATATGTACTCGAGTTACGCAGTAGTATAAAAAAATCTAAGTTTTTCAAATAATCAAAATATTCAAATCTATTGGGAGAATAAGAGAATTCAAATTATTAAAATAGTTCAAGAATTCAAAATGATCAACATTGTATGTTTTCAAATATTTTAATGACTAATCAACTAAAATAAATTTTTAAACAATCAAAGAAAAACCTCATGCAAGGGAACCGACTTCTAAAGACAAATTAAAAGGACACTTTTCATTACTCCTCATCATCGGAGATTACTACATGTTTTCTTTTTGCCTTGTTTGCATTTCCTCAGACATGAGAAATAAGCTCATCGTCACATTAATAATGTCGTCATCTCCATTAGCAACATATTTATCTCTACTATCGATTGCCTCTTCCTTGTTCTCTTACATTTGAGTTAGCTCTTGTTTTCATGCATTTCATTGAGGACAAAAATTTGATGGTAAAATATATTTACAAATACCAGTCATCTTTTTCACTCGAGTAGAATATACCTCGTCCAAGTTACGAACAATACGCTGGATTTGTTCTATCTCCCCATCACCAGCCTTTATATCTTCCTCAATATATTGTAGATAAATTTGTAGTACACGGGTACAATTAATGGGAAGTCAATGAAAAGGATGCAAAGTTCCCACTGAATATCAAGATTCGAAACTCGAAATTCACTATATTTCCAAACAGGTAGTCAAATAAATAAAGGGTGTTCTTCACCTTTTAACTGAAGGCTGAATTATTTAAATATAATCCATCCAAACTAATTTTGTTCTTAAAACATCAGCTCCCTTCAACTGGCCATTAGAGTTATCAATAAGATTATATAATGTAACTAAGTAAGACCTGTACATGGTATAAAAATCTAAATCCAATAGAGAATGACAAAAATTTGTAATTAATATTGCTCATCATTTTGATTCAAATATAATTTACCTAGATCAAGTCTGGAAGATCGTAGTGTTTGCTCTTCCTCATCCTTCCCTATCTTGATAATTGCGCACTCACTTGTTGGATTAGCAATGTTGCAATCTGTGAGCTTGATGTGAAACTTCAACGTCATTCCCACAATTTGTAGAAGATGAGCATGTGGTAGTCTTATAATTCTATCATTGTCTTGGAATAGCAGCCGACATTCCAAAGAATTGAGCTCCCACTCTATCCATAATCAATATGTCTAGTTTTGTCCTCAACTCAAAGATTGATCATGATTTTGTATAATGATGATAATGACATAAAAATATATAAATTGTTGAAGTACACGTTATTTTTAGGTCGTAAATGCAAAATCTAGAAAATATTCAATCAATAATACAAAAAAATTCTCATAAGGTAAGACATGTGGGTAGAAGAAGAAAAACGTAGCCTCATGTCCATTTTTAATCTAAGAAATCAATATCATGGAATCTCTTTATTTTAGCCATATTTAATTTATTTCATATGCATGTAAGCTTTCCAATTGTATCACTACCATGCATTGGTAATTATTAAGGGAAATGTTCTTTTTGATGCATTAGTAATTTAATCTTTGAATTTTATGAAAAATCATATAAATTATGTTTTGAAAAATTAAATATTCAATCACTTGGCATGTATATCCATCAACGAACTATAACAAATAAAATTCCATGTTAATAATGATTTTCCTTACCTTGATGTTGTCACTTTTTATGTCGTTGTACAGTTCCCACAGAAGTACTCGTCATAGTCTTCTTATAGCTTTTGTAGGCAGGTTCCGCATCCAGCATAGCACCACCCATTCCTAACCCTGAAAACTTTGCATTTGAGGGAATATATATTTTCCTACATATTACAGAAAGTGTTAGTATTTGATAGTTAATGGGTTGTTGAATCGAAGGTGATGCTTACCTCTTCTCCATCTTTCAATTTAATTGATTGAGCTCATGTAGTGTTTTGGTTGGGATTGGTTGTATAGATTTTCCCGTGCTTTTCACAGGAGGAATAGGTGCATCGTCATCACTTTATCCACACACAAAAAAAAAGTTAATTAATCTCTATTTGTTCTTTGAAGCTCAAACTTATAAAACATAAACAAATACGAAGATTAAATTGTTGTGAATATCACCTTGACCCAAAATTAATAACTATAAGAGCACATACCGTAAATTGCATGGACTTGGTGAATCATATTGAAAAAGAACATGATTTCTAGTAATGATAACTATCCACTTATAGGTAATTTTATCCAAACACATTGATTATGGTAGTATTTGGGATAAAGTTTATATGAATTTGAATATCATTCGAATAGTCTTTATAGGGTACAGGTATTGCTATTACATTCTATTTGGGTATGAGTTTACCCATTTATATGAGTATGTTTGAACTCCATATACTCAATTTGACCGATTTGCAAAACTTAAAAGTATAGGTATAAAATTGTAAGGATGAAAATTTTATGTACGAAATGAATTTTTTCATTGATTTCTAGGACTTCTAAGCCTAAAATTAATTTTAAGGTACTATATTTTGAAATATTATAGGTACCAAAATCTTGATTTTATATGGTTATGGGTATTAACCCAAATCCATAATTTAAAAGTCTGAACCAACCCAAATAAGTGGGTATGTGTATAAAACTATAAATATGTACACAGTTACCTTGTATTTGAGTTTCATATCCAACTCAATTTAATTGAATAGAAGCTGATACTTACCTCTTCTCCATCTTGCATTTTAATTGATTGAGCTCATGTAGTGTTTTGGTTGGGATTTGCTGTTGAGGTTTTCCTGTGCTTTTCATTGGAGGAATTGGTGCATCTTCGTCACCTTATCCACCAAAAAAGAGTGTTAATTAATCTCTATTTGTTCTTTGAAGTTCAAACTTATAACGCATAAACAAATACGAAGATTAAACTGTTGTGAATTTCACATTCAGCGAAAATTAATGACTCGTAAGAGCCCTGTTTACTGAGCTAAATGCCTATGTAAAAGTTACACCTGTATAGACTATAAGAGCCCATACCGTAAATTGCATGGATTTGGTGAATCATATTGAAAAGAGCATGATTTCTAGTAATGATAACTATCTACTTATATGTAACTTTATCCAAACATATTGATTATGGTAGCATTTGGGGTGAAGTTTATATGAATTTGAATATCATTTTTTTTACAAAGGAATTTGAATATCTTTGGAATAGACTTTATAGGGTACATGCATTGCTATTGTATTCTATTTGTTTATGAGTTTACTCATTTATATGAGTATGTTTAAACTACAAATACGCAATTAGACTGATTTGTAAACTTTACAAAATTTAAGTATGAAAATTTTACGTACGAATGAATTGTTTCAATGATTTCTATGACTTTTATGCCTAAAACTAATTTGAGGTACTATATTTTGAAATATAAAAGGTACCAAATCTTGATTTCATATGGTAATGGGTACTAACCTAAATTCATAATTTAAAATTTTGAATCAACCCAAATAAGTGAGTATGTGTATAAAACTATAAATATATACACAATTGTCTTGTATTTGAGTTTCATACCCAACTCAATTGGATTGAACCGAAGTTGATGCTTTCTCCATCTTTCATTTTAATTGATTGAGCTCATGTAGTGTTTTGGTTGGGATTGGTTGTTAAGGCTTTCCTGTGCTTTTCATTGGAGGAATTGGTGTATCGTCGTCCCTTATAGGTAATTTTATCCAAACACATTGATTATGATAACGTTTGGGGCGAAGTTTATATGAAAATATTGTTGGAATAGACTTTATAGGATGCAGACATTGCTATTATATTCTATTTGGGTATGAGTTTACCCATTATATGAGTATGTTTAAACTACATATATGCAATTATATTTGACCGATTTGTAAAACTTAAAAGTTTAGGTATAAAATTGTAAGGATGAAAATTTGACAATTATAGTATTATGATTGCCATTGGGCATTGGCCATTAGAATTATATATGGGTAATGTGAATTTAAAAAATCATGAAGACGTGCACACAAAAACTAAAGCTTTTTATGTTCACTCTGGCCCATACATAATAAGGCCCATTTGTTCTTTCTATGCTCTCTATGCCCGTGTGGATTAAAAAAATTTAAATAAAAAATTGACCTGAACATCCCTCCTGCGCAGCATGCAGAGAAATTTGGATTAATGGGGTTCTCTTAGAGAACCTCTATATTGTATTTGTTTAGATTAGATTTAGATTAGATGTATTAGAGTTTTTGATGTTTCAGTCGAAAAAAATGAGAAAATGGTAGCATGGAGCCACAGACTGTAGGATAGGAAAATTGAAAAAGAAACTCGGACTTTAAAGGTCTGTTTATGGAAGCAAGAAGGTTGGCCACTTGAAATGGGCCGGTGCTAGATGCGACCCTCTCCTCCTTTGGACACGAAAGAAAAGAGGGGATTATTAATCCCTTGGGCCCAAGCTTTTTTGTCCTTCTGGGACATGGAAATAGAAGGGGGGATTTTTTTGGCCCATCTTCTTCGTCCTCTTCTGTAGAGAGGAACGCATGGAGAGAAGAAATTGGGAAAAGGACGGAAGCTTGGGGGAATTAACGAGGATCGAACTAAATTCATTGGCGAGAGAGTAGCGCTTCTGTGCGGCGAGAAGGAACGAGCACAAGCAGCTATTCGAGGGGATCAGTATTTGTGCTTTCTTTCATATCAGTATTTTCTCTCCTTTTCATTAATAGTATTATGATGAACAAGAATATGATTATGTGTTATATTTTTGTCATGAACTAAACCCCAATTTCTGGAACCATAGGATGTAGCTATTTTTAGACTTGATGGATTAATTTATATTTTTTTATGGTTAATAAAAATTATATTAAAGCTCGAGAAAGTGCAACTCGCAAACTTCCCTCTAAAAAAAGTAACCATTCTTTTACATACTATACTTCATAAACTAATCGGTAAGTAAGGACAGAAGTAGGAACACTAATTAAAGCTGCAAAACTAGTTGTACTCTCAACTAATTGGGGATATGGCTATTGGCAAAAATTATAAACTCTTTCATGATTTTCTACGCAACCTGAGACGGGGAATATGTAGCCATGTTCCCATAGATCCTTGCACACCATCCTTCCAGATTGAACTAACTCCCATGATCCAAAGAATTCTCCCAACTGCTGATGCATTAGAGGACTGTGATCATGCATGCTCCGCCCAGTGTAACTGCATCTGCCAATTAGTAAATACAGTTAACACACACATCCCACATAATACCTGTCTCAACACTTCACTACCAAATGAACAAGTACCAAACATGTGTCTCTACTTTCCCATCCCCCAGGGCATAAGACACAACAACCATCACATCTGATCCCCTAACTGAGTAAATTGTCTCTTGTTCTGATCCTCCCTAATATGATTAACCACAACAGCACACAATGCTTAGGGTAAACTAGCTTGCTCCAAATAACATGAGACCACAATACAGAAGGTAAAGGGACTCTAATTGAAGCTCATACTTGCTTAACCGAGAATTTAGCTTTCAGACCATCCCATGCCAAAGAATCTCCCCCTCCAGTAATATGTTGTTGTGCCACATTTCTGCATTGGAAGATCTTCTTCTATGCCCATGTACTAACATTACTAATAGGAAAGGACCAAATATTCCTCTCTTTAATTCTGTATATTTTCATCCACACTACCCATAAAGATCTTGTCTCAGCTAGTAGATTCTACAAATGTCTAATCACACAAGCTTTGTTCCAGTTCAAAAATATGTAATTCCCAAACCCCTTCGTGTCTCAATAAAGCTACATGTGACCAAGCAACATGAGCCTTCTTCCTCTTATCTCCATTCACACTCCAAAAAAATTTGTGATAAACAGTCTCAATCAGTTTAAACATCTTTAATGGAAGTAAAAAGATCGACATCCAATATTGGAATACACTAGCTACTAATCACTGAGTCAATTAATTGAAATTTTCCTGCATAGCTCAGAGACCTAGCCTGCCAAGTCTGTATCCTTTTTGTAATCTTCTCGACTAGGCATTCACAATCAAAAGCATCAGCTTTCCATAAAGGAGTGGCACCCCAAGATAACGAACAGGGAGCTCACCTAAAGGAAACCCTAACTGTTGCAATGATGCTTGCTTTTCATCTTGAGAGAGTGCTTAACAGAATAATTGACACTTCTGAGGGTTGCATTTAAGTCTCTAGATTCTATAAAATCGATCCAGCAATTGTCTAATTCCAAACATTGCCTGAGAAAACTAATAGATCATCTGCCAAACAAAGGTGTGAAATCTCTATACTTTTACACCGAGGATGAAATGGGATCAGATTAGTGGCAACCGCTTTGTTTAAAATGCAAGAGAAAACCTCCATTGTAATTGTAAAGAGATAGGGGATAATGGATCCCCCTGCCTCAATCCTTTTCCAGTTGAGAAGTAGCCACACAACCCCCATTAAAAGACACATTGAGCATAGGGTATGAGACACACGACTCTGACTAACTTCACAAAATTCAAAGTCATACCCATATCACTCATCACCTTAAATATAAATTTCCAATCAACCGAATCAAATGCTTTCATTAGATCTATCTTAAGAGCACATCTAGGAGAGATTCTGCTCCTATGATAATCTTTTACTAATTTATTTGCCATTAGGATGTTGTCACTGATTAACCTATCCTTGACAAAAGCAGATTGGCATTTACTTATTAACTTCGACAAAACCAGAGATAACCTATGAGACAAGAGGTTTGAGATACCCTTATAAATCACACTGCAACAAGATATTGGACGAAAGTACTTCGTCTTTTCTATAATAGGGATTTTAGGAATAAGGGCAAGCACTGTAGAGTTTACCTTACGAGGCATGACACCAGTTGTAAAGAATTCCAGAATTGTATTCTCCACGTCCACTCCAACAATATCCCAGTCGAACTTGAAAAAATCAGCTATATAATCATCTGGTCCTAGAGCTTTATCCCTACCCATATTGAAAAATACCTTCTTGATCTCCTCATGAGTGACTAGTGTAGTCAAAATATCAGCATCATTAGAGGACAATTTATGACACAGCAGATGTTCAAAGAACTCAATTGGATGTGCCTGGACCATAGGATCAGCAATCCCTAATAGCCCTTTGTAGCAGTCAACTGCTAGCTTGCTCATCTCTTTTATATTAGTGAAAACGTCTCTAGTATCAAACACTAACTTCTGAATTGTCTCCCTCTGATTCTGAGCTTTAACCATACCGTGCAAGAAACCAGTGTTGGCATCCCCTTGCGTTATCCATTGGACCTTCTACTATTGAGCACTTTGATGATCTCTATACAGTCTCTCTTGATCTAAAACTTCCCGAGAATTCAATTCAGAAGGATCATTCAAAATACTGTTTTGAAGCAGTTCCAGTTGGGCTTCAGCTTCTCGTTATCGCACTGATATCTATGAATAAGCATATTTGTTCAACCCCATAGGCTCCCTTATCTTCTTATATAAAATGCAATAAGGATTACCATTAGCTTCCACTTGCCAAGCCTCTTCCAAAAGACCTCTATATTGTGGATGCAATCTCCAGAACAAGAAGAATTTAAAAGGTTTCGGCAAAGTGGAAAGCTTAGAATCAGTCTGAACAAGAATACCACAATGATCAGAGACCCCAAGAGCAAGAGTCTGAACCAAACTATAAGGGAATACATCCAACCATTTCATATTAACCAAAGCACGACCAATCCTATGAGCTATAGGATTGTTGATTGCTTGTTCCATTATGCAAACCACGAACGTAAGATTTTATGATCCATCAGCTGCAAATCCATAATCCATTGGCGATAATCAACCATACTTTGGTTAGACCTAGTGAAATTTGAAGCCTCATTACTCTCAACAATAGCATTTAAGTCCCCAAAGAACACACCAGGCTCATTGAAAACCCCATGTCTTCTCAACTCATCATAAAGAAGAGCTCTATCATTAACATTATCAAGTCTATAGACAGTTGTAATCACACAAGACTCTGAATGAGATCTAACTCGAACACTGATAAAATGTTCTCCCAAAAAAAAACAAAACCCTACTAGAATGAGAGTACTTATAGTTATCTAAATGTTTTCAACTACCAAAGTCTTATTTAGTATATCATCAACATTATTCTTCATAACTCTTGTATCTAGTATTGCAAACAAAACTACTTAACTTAGCTACTTGTTTATTTACGTATCTATGCTTTTTAGGGACATTGAATCCCCTGAGATTCCAACATACCAACTTCATTTACTATGTTTCCTATTCCTCCCACCTTCCCTTGGAGAAGCGGGAACCACAAGACCAATACCTTTTGTATTAAGAGGAACTCGAGACTTAACTACTGATCCTAAAACTCTAACTGTACTTCCTTGTGGCACAGGAGTAGTATGTCTCCTCACCACTAAAAAGAAACCATCCTCGTCATCTATCAAAAACATTCGGCAATGGTGTAGTTGAACTTGATGCAACAACACTCACCATCGGGTCAGGCCTAGAGGTACCCGAGACCTCCAATGAGGAAGAAAAACCAGAAGAGGAGACCATTATCTCTTTCCCCTTATCAATCACTTATTCAGTCAATGCAGGCTTCTCTTCAACTGCAAGCACACCATTATTAGAAGACTTGCCACACTCAGCACCTTCACCTATCGGATGCCTAAACTCAGCGCACTGCTCACAACAAACTAGAGCATGGAGGTAATGAACAAACATTCTATCCTCCCCCTCATGTCGGATGCATATTTATTTCTTACAAACATTCTATTGCATGGAATTTGATTAATCCTTGCATTGACTGGCCACCAATGCATTGATTTGTAGTTAACTAGGTTATTAGCGATAGTGAAATCCTAATAGCTAAACATATTTCATGTGATATAGTAACTTATCGCAGCGACATTGAATTAAATAAGGTACTATGAAGTCTTAAATAGGATATTGGGCATAAGACTATATAGTTAATTCATTGAGATACGACAATAGGATTTGAATTAAATGTTTAGTACGTAGTAATTCCCGATAGGGATAGCTAGCACATTCCTAATATCCTGGTTGTAGAGAATTGGATTAAACTGATTAGAAGTAGTGAATTAATTTGGATATAATAGCTAGTGAATCCCGATGTTTCTCCCATAGCTTTCTCCATTGAGGGATCGTTTGGATGCGAGATTGTGGTGCAGAATTTTGACACAATCCCTCACCTTCCTGGATTTGGCCACAATTTTTCATTTTGAAAGAATTGAAAATGATAGATTTCGAAAACCTACAAACCTATGATTTAGAAATAGCTAATGAGGGTCAATCATCTTCCTCATCTCCTCCGACCACAACTCTCCCGCCACAAATATTCTTTTCATGCGCCGACCGGCAAAAACCAACAACTAAACCCAAACGGACCTAGAACCTTTTCTCTTTCTTCCTCAACTTAATTTTTCCCCAAAACCTGGCTTCTTCATCACAGCTCACCAAACCCGTTCCCCGGTTTGATGAAAGTTGCAACGTCCCCGACAAGAAACTCACTCACCTAAACAATAGAGGTCATCGTCAGTTTCCCCTCTTCAAGTTCCATGAAGCTCTGTAGAAGAGATAGAAGTACCATCTCTCTCAAACTGGATCAAGGAATTGGGTTCCTGGTGGTTGGCGGTATTGTGAGATGAATCTTGATGGGAAATGGGTGCTTCTTCATCGCTTCGCCATCCGCGTACACTCAATCTTTCTGGCTGACTCTCTCAGACTCTCAATTGCGAGAGATGTTGGCCTTTGATTTTATGGCAACTTAGTTCCCCTTTCCCCATCTGTGAAGACACAAGCAGAAGCAAGGGAACTTTTATTTTCATATTTCTCCATCTGCAAGCAGGGGGCATTTAATTCCCTTTTCTCCAGCTGCGAAGAGACAATTGACAAGCAGGCATAGTCTTCATTCCTTAGTAGGTTCATCGACTTTGAGCTTTGTCACCAGTAGAAAGGTCCACTTTGAATTGTTTTTCGTTTGTTAGTTTGGAGAAATAAGGAAGAAGATGAGGATAAAAACATCATTACGTAATTGGGAACTAAATCTCTCATGTCTAACCAAACAAGTTAAACGACCTCAATACCTTATTTAAATTTCATGGGTTTTAAATGAGAGATTTTGGTACAAATCTCTCGTATTAAAATTTCTCATCCCAACGACCCCTGAATTTCCCTGACAATTTTCATTTTCTTAATTTGTTTATTTTACTTTGCTTTTAGATAATCTCACTAAACTATTTTCACTTATAGTTTGCTCAATAAAATTGATAGAATATAAGGTTGTACTAGTCCCTAAGAGACGATACTCAGACTTCCGGTTTACTATTAGATAGGAATCAAGGACTTACACTTTTTCCCTAACTATCAAGTTTTTGGCGCCGTTGTCGTGGACTGCCATAACTTATTTTTGTTGATATTTTTTAGTGAACTATTTTGATCCGTGTGGTAGTGTGCAAGTGAATTTTCAGGTTTACCCTTATTGTGCATGCCTTGGAGGACAACAGAAATTTATTGCCACTAGATCTGAAGATCGAGAAGACCTACCGACAAAACAAGAAGCATGCAAAGTTAGGGAAGCAGCCAACCACAAGCATGGAGGAACCATAAACCTATAATTTGGTAGAGAGGATATGTTCAAAAGCCACTGAATGTGGTATTAAGATTAGTGTTCGAAAAAGAGGAGGCTTATGTGAAGTTGAAAAAGCTACAAGTCTTGAAGCCAAGCTGGATGCTAAACTGGGTTCCAAGTTTGATGCACTCAAACAAAGGATTTCCAAGATTGCTCTGGGTAGATAATGGGATGTAGCTTATGTGAAATTTGTGAGGGTGCTCATCATAGGTATATGTGTCCATTAGGAGCTGTTTAGCTGGATGATGTTCAGTATATAAATAATCCGTGAAGTCAAGGCAAGGGTGATATGTATTCAAATACATACAACCCTCAATGGAGAAAGCAACTCAATTTTTCCTGGTCCAACATAAATCCAGTTGAAAATCATAACATTCCACCTACTGGTTTTCAGCAGCAGTAGCCTCAACCTGGGAAGAAGCCCCATTTGGAGGAGTTGATTTTGCCTCATATGCAGAAAACATATAATAATATAAAGGGCTTGGATCAATTTGCCACTCAGCAGCTGGCTATCAATAATAATGTGCAATCTAGGGGTGAACAAACGCACCCGCAAACCGACCCAATCCACCCGTATTTATCGCTAAAACGAAGGGTTTGGGTTAAGAGAGGGTTTTCTTTTGTACAACCCGCCTCTTTTGGATTGAGTTTTCATTTTGGATTACACAACCCGTAGAACCTGACCCAACCCGTGTTTCAATTATTGGTATGAGTTCGTATCCAAAAAAATATTTATGTCGTATATAGCCATACTTATGAGAAAATTAAGATATTTCACCATGTTTTTCTCTCATGATTTCCCTAATCTAATGCATTCTTTGGCTAAAAGTTTAGATATAAAATTAATACAACTATGATTCATGTAATCCTTTTTCTTGTGTGCAATTTTAATAGAATAACATATTATGGATGCGTTCATTTATAACCTTTTTAGCCTATTTCAACAAATGTCGTGAAAAAAACTAGACATAAGTTGAAGTAAAACAAATTTTATTAAAATTCATACAACATTTGTGAATTTTGATACCTTTCACATTGGTTTATTCGTTTGAATTTTTATTAGTTATAAAATATTTTTATAGTGTAGAATAATTACATATTTGTGTTGGGTTGGGTTTTTACTTAAAAATATCGCCAAACCGATCCAACCCAATCAGAAAAAAAACCGCAGGAATAAAATATTTTTGGGTGGGTTTGGGTTTAATATTTCCCAAACCGTAGTGCATGGGTCAGGTGATTAAAATTCCTAAACCTGGACCACCCGACTCATGTCCACCCCTAGTGCAATCATCTCTGCTAGCTATGGAGAGGCAAAGAGGGCAGAAGACTCAAACTTTGGTAGATATTCAGAGCCAGATTCCTGGTACTTTACCGGCTAATACTGAGAGGAATTTGAAGGATGACATGATTGTAGTTGTCATATTGAGGAGTGAGAAGGAGTTGGAGGATCCAAAGAGTAAGAAAAATCTAGTAGAAAAGAAGGGCAAAGAAGCTGCAAAGGAAGAAAATGCAAAAGTTGAAAAATCTGACTTGGACTGGAAAACTACATGTGGCCTGCCTATGCATGAGCATTCTGCCTCTGCATCTCCAAAAGTGGAAAAATTTAAGAATGAAGAGATAATACCTTATGAACCTCCCGCACCATTCCCTCAAAGGTTAATGAAGCCCATGGAGGACTCAAAACTTCAAGAAATTTGTGAATCTCTTCAAGCAACTTCATATCAACATACCATTGGCGGAGGCACTTGAACAGATTCCTGCATATGCTAAGTTCTTAATGGAGACGCTGACAAAGAAGCATAAATGGGCTGATCTAGAGCAGGTAACCCTTACTTCTACATGTAGTGTTGTGATTCATAATAAATTACCAGAAAAGAGGGATGATCCAGGAAGGTTCACCATTACATGTGTCATTGGAGGTTCAAAGTTTAATAAATCACTTTGTGATCTTAGAGTAGGAATAAAATTGATGCCATACTCAGTCTACAAGCAATTGGGATTCAGAGATGTTCTTAAGCCTACTCGGATCACTCTCCAATGGGTTGATCGATTAGTGAAAATTCAAAAGGGAGTGGTGGAGAATGTATTGGTGAAGGTGTGGAAGTTTATTTTCCCAACCAAGTTTGTTATTCTAGAGATGGAAGAAGATTGGGGAGTGCCTCTCATTCTTGATACACCTTTTGTAGCAACTGGAGATGCACTCAACAATGTTGGGAGAGGCAAGTTGACGTTTAGAGTAGGTAAGGAGGAGGAAACTTTTAAGGTCTTTCAATTTTATCATAATCACGGTGCATTTGATAACTTTGAAAGTGTTGCTCGAGAAAGAAAATGTTCCTCTTCCAGTGATGGTGAACCACCAAAAGAACTATCATGTCCTATCAGCTCAGATTATAAAATCAAAGCAAGGACGTTCTTTCTAGGACATCTCAAGTATAGACATTTGGGTAAGGATTTCAATCTTCCTGTTATTTTTCTCCTTTCTAGACATTAAAACAAGAAGAGTACTTGGTTGAGGTACTTCAATACCACCTACGCCTCACTAAAGGGTCTAACATGCAAGCTAATAAGGTTATACCCAAGGAAAGGCATGAGCTTCTACCCACCTGGAGACGTAATCCACAACAACCAGAATATATAGATTATCGAAGGAAGGAGGGAAGGGACCCAGGAAGTCGATGCCCCATACATAAAAAATCTCACAAGTCACAAACGACTTCTTGGGCATCTCATCACAGACAGAGATGTTACCTGATCGCTGACAGCTATCGCACTGGCGTGCAAAAGTATCACCATCCTTGAAGAGCGTGGGCTAGTAGAAGCCCGATTGCATCGCCTTCTGTGCCGTGCGGTTTCCTCCATGATGACCGCCAGCAGATCCCTCGTGGCAGTGAGACAAGATGTCTCCCATCTCATGCTTCATCACGCATAATCATATCACGCCATCTAATCCGATCCTGAAGAGGTATGGATCCTCCCAGAAATAGTACTTCAGGTCGGAGAAATATTTGCGCTTAGCTTGAGTGGCCATCCCCTTGGGTAACTGCTTGCCCACCAGATAATTGGCAATACTAGAGTACCAAGAGGTGACACTCTCCACCAAGCACAACGCCAGTAGTCGCTTATCTGAGAAGGAGTCGTTGATCTCCTCCATAAAATTGTCCACCGAAGAGGCTTCCAACCATGAAATATGATATACAACAGCGGATGAGCCGAGGCTTGGCGTCAACCTTTGTCATCAAGTAGCGGATGGTAGATTGGTCTATATAGACCATGACATGAGAGAGCACCATGTATGGTCGGAACTTTTCGAAAGCATACACCACTACAAGCAGCTCTTTCTTTGTGGTGGTGGAGTTCTCATGGGCATTGTTCAAGGTCTTCAAAACGTAGTAGATAGGCTGGAAATGCTTGTCACATCTTTGACCCAAAACAGCTCCGACCACATAGTCACTCGCATCGCACATCATCTCAAATGGAAGAGACCAATCAGGAGTCACCGTGATGGGTGCATGGGTATGTTTTTCTTTCAAGGTCTCGAATGAAATTGTGCACTCTGGAGTGAAGTGAAATGATGCGTCTTTATCTAATATCTTGGTCAACGACAAGGCTATCTTCGAGAAATCCTTGATGAAGCGCCGGTAGAAGCCTGCATGACCTAGAAAGCTGCGGATCCCCTTCACATAAACAAGAGAAGGTAGCTTGCGGATCGTCTCTATCTTGGCACGATATACCTCTATCCCCTTTTTGGAGATCTTGTGCTCGAGCACAATTCCTTCGCAAACTATGAACTAGCACTTCTCACAACTAAGTGCCAAGTTCGTCTCCTCGCACCTCTTCAGGACAAGTTCTAGGTTATGGAGATAATGTGAAAAGGAGTCTCCATAAACAGAGAAGTTATCCATGAAGACTTCTATTACTTCCAACCAATTGGTCTAAGATAGCCAAAATGCAGCGCTGGAATGTCGTCGGTGCATTGCAGAGACCAAATGGAATCTGCCAGTAAGAAAACGTGTTGAAAGGGAAGGTGAAAGTGGTCTTTTCCTGGTCCTCTATTGCGATCGGGATATGAAAGTACCCAGACAGGCCATCCAGGAAGCATAGAACTCGTGTCCCGCCAACCTCTCCAACATATGGTCAATGAGAGGGAGCAGGAAGTGGTCTTTCCTTATAACATTGTTTAGACGCTGGTAGTCGATGCAGATACGCCACCCAGTCACCATCCGTATTGAGATCAGCTAGTTCTTCTCGTTCGGGACCACAGTCATCCCGCTTTTCTTCGGAACCACCTGAGTGGGGCTGACCCACTTGCTATCAGATATAGCAAAGATGATCTCGACATCCATCAGCTTCATAATCTCTGCCCGGACCACTACCTCTAGGTTAGGAGTCAATCTTCGCTGCGGCTGCCTAACTAGCTTAACCTCATCCTCCATCGGAATTATTTGGGAGAAGAAGGATGGGCTAATGCCTCTGATGTTAATGATCTTCCGCGCTATGGCCCAGACGTACTTCTTCAATAGAGCCACCAGACTGCTTTTTTGCTCGGTGGTAAGTTCCGAGCTGATAATGACCGGGAGCTTATTCCCCTCCCGGAGAAACGCATACTCCAGGTGATAGAAGTGGGGCTTAAGCTCCAGCTCTGGTGGCTCCTCCAAGGATGTGGTAATCCAGGGCAAGATAGAGATTGGCTTGAACGGCTGCTCTTGCCTCTCGATCGTAGTGCCCTCTAACTCCGTGAGCTGCTCCTCCAACTACAAATCTTGTGATGTCTGTTCCCCTGGCAAAAGACATCGCTCGAGGAAGTCATTAGTACCCACACTCGTGATGGAGAGTGCAATTTCATAATCAACAACTACATCACAATAATCAACATCATCATGGAGCTGGGAGTGCTTCATTTTATCATAAACAGAGAAGGTGATTTGTTCACCCTGAACCCGCAAAATCAACTTGCCATCATGCACATCAATGAGTGCCTTGGAGGTGTAAAGAAAAGGCCCACCCAAAATCAAAGGCATTCCACATCCCCATTTATATCAAGAATCACAAAATTAGTAGGATATGCAGATGGCCTTATAGTAACTATCAAATCTTCCTCGATACCCCTACGATGCACAATAGATTGATCAGCTAACTGAATGCTCGTCCTAGTATTACTGGGTTCACCTAGGCCTGGCTTCTTAAATAGTTTATATGACATGACCTTTATGCTAGCGCCTAAGTCCGCCAAGGACTTTCCTACATGCAAGCTACCTATTATGCAAGGGATAATAAATCTTCATGGGTCTTTGGGCTTCTCTGTTAGCTTGTTCTGCAGGATGGCAGAACACTCCTCGTTGAGCATTACTGTCGAAAGCTCCCCAAGCTTCCTCTTGTTGGTGAGGAGATCCTTCATGAACTTGGTTTATTTGGGCATCTTCGACAATGCCTCAACGAAAGGCATACTGATATTCACTTGCTTCAGCATTTCCATGCATTTGGAAAACTCAATCTCTAGTCGTTCTTTGTGCATTCGAGTGGGGAAGAGGAGTTGAGGGATATACTCCTTCACCATTGGTTGTGACTTGGAAGAATTCACCTCTACCTCCTTCTCCATTTCTTCATCATTTGCTGGAAGTGCTGAAGTAAGTGTTTCTTCCCCCTGCCTGGTCTAGATGGGAACCGCCGCAGTCACCTTACCACTCCTGGTAGTATCAAAATGTAAGTGGGCATCTGGGTCATTGGGATTAGAGAGTATAGGACAACCTATAAGATGTTGATTGGTACTTCTCCATATCGGCTCCTCTATGAAAATGCATGTCACTTGCCCGTCAAGCTAGAGCACAAGGCATTCTCGACCCTTACGCTTCTAAACCTTGATGTGAGTCTTGCAGGTACCGAAGTGGAAGCGCCTGCAAGAGATTCGAGATGATATTTTTGAGAAGCTCAATGTGGAGTTCTACAGCACCTTCCGCTATAGCCGGAAGCGGCAGACTCATGATGCTGGCGCGGTTACCTTCCAGATCGAAGGTCAGCACAAAAACTTGTCCTACGATGGATTCACCAAGGCCCTCGGCCTAGACCACACCAGCATGTTCACAGTGGAGCCCACCATACCACAGGAAGACTTCCAGACTTTTTACCAGTGGATCTGCCTGCACCAGCACGCCGTGGTCCCATATGCTCATAGTCGGACCCGAGCCAGGCAGTTCCAGACCCGATGGTGATTCCAGGAGGCTTTGCTGGCTCACTTCGTCATCCCCTATCAGGAGGAAATCGGACAGGTGACCAAGAGCCACATGTACGCTCTAATCACCATGTCCTGCGCCCTGGATGACCTCAACTTTGGCTCATTCTTGGCGATCTCCTTCTCTCAGGTGAAGAATCACTCGAAGGTGCTCACACTACATGGGGGGCCCTACGTCACTCGTCTGGCCCGGTACTTCGGAGTGCCTCTCGACGGGTGTACTAGGGTTGGTCGCTCCAGAGACTTTCCTGACGAGACCCAATACTCCATGGGGCTGTTTTAGGTCGCTCGGACGGATATCCGCGGATCCGTTGGCTCAAAGGCCTGCGCATGCCAAGTTTGCAGAGTAGGCGCAAGCCGAGGCTCCTGCCGCCGGTCGGATTCCACCACATCAGCCTGATTCCGACCGGCTACAGTTCTTCCTCGGTGCCTCTGGTGCCGGTTCTTCATCAACAGCGCCGTCCGACGACCGTTAGGCAGCCATGAAGGCTCGCTTGGATCTTAATGAGGAGCATAGACCATGAGCATGACGCCCGACGTTACTCTCATTACTAATAGAAAGTAATACATCACGCATCATAGAATAAACATCCCAAACAACAAAGGGCTTAGCTAGGCATGCGAGGTTGAGGAGGAATCATCGATGATAGATTCATTCTTTCCTCAATCCGGTAGAGGTTAAGCTATTTTCGAGTGTAAAAAGTTATTTTCTAACTAAAGTCTAAACACTTGTTTATAATACAAGAGAGAGGGGGAAAGGTTGGGATTTTCCTCCTAAAATTCGGCCAGAAGCTTCCTAAAACCTCTAGCGTTAGGGCTGCAAACGAGCCAAGTCGAGTTGAATTTTTGCTTAGCTTGAGCTCGGCTCGTTTATTAATTTTTCAGCTCGAGCTCGGCTCGAACTCGAATTTTGATAATCCAGCTCGAGCTCGAGCTCGGCTTGAATAAAAATAATCTAGCTCGAGCTCGACTCGGTAGAGCTCGATAATTGCTCATTAACATAGCTTGTCAAGCGGGTAGTCGGCGGTCGGTAGTCGTCGCATAGGGTTCGACTAGAGGGTATAGTGGATTAAGGTTTGGTTAGAATATATAGAATAATCGGGTGTTGATTCTTTTTTGTTTCTAAAATTACCCTGAAACAAAATTAACCGTGAGATTAGAAAAAAGAGGAAAACAAAAAAAATGGACGGCAGATAGTGATGTAACCACAGTGGCAACTAAAATTTTAGTTGTCACCCTAACACATTCCACACAAATAAAATCCACACCTTAAACAACATAGGGTGTTTAGCTCGACATTGAAAGACAGTGTGCCAATATAAACTGTTCCTCTTATCTCTTAAACACTAACGAGAGATTGCCCTCCCTCATTTAATAAAATCCCCAAAGCAAGCCTCTTAGTCTTGTACTATCAAACCTTTACAAATTACAGGGACACAAACTGCAGCTAAGGATGGGCAACACGATTACAGGAACGCGTGATATGTGTCCCAACTGCCAATAATAACTTAATATATACATGTACAAGTATCCAAAAAGAGCAAACGTAATTCAAGTAAACATATAGTAGTAGTGATCATGTGAGTATACGAGGGGAGAGGAGACAAGAGGCGAAGTGGTTGATTGCATCATGTATGATTCAATGCTTCTGTAAGCAGCCACCCATTGAATAACAGCAAAAAAACATAAAAAAGAAATAGAAATGAGAAAAAGGGGGGGAAAGTAGGTGTTCTGTTCCATTGGAGGAACTTTCTTTGTGATACAAGACAACTACCAAATACCCATCAAACTAAGTAGCACATAATGAAAAAGGATCAGAGAGCAGCCAGAAGAAGTACACTCCCAAACGCCTTTTGCTCACATTGGAGGGCTCGGCTCCACTTTGTCCCTCACGTTTTCCCCCCACAATGATCCAGTCCACGTGAGACAGCCTCCCTTTCCCCCCCTCTTTTGTTTTATATATGATGCACGACAAAAACCCAAAATCAAAAACAAAAGGAAAACAAAAAAAAACAAGTTTGGTAGAAGGAAATTCACATATATGATGCACGCAAGAGGTATTGATGATGAGTAATGGATGCAATGTATAGATTATTCATTCATTCATATGACACAAGGTTTTTTTAGTTTTTCTTTTTGTTTTTGCATATACGGCATGTAACACCTTAGGCGAATCCCACGTCGACAAAGCACGAGAGAGATCCATGGTTCATAAGTAGAAAACCGACCTTAACTGACAAGACGCGTTTTGAGGTGAAATGGAGGAGTTCTTGTGAGAACTCCGAAGTTAAACGTGCTCAATATGAAGTACAACATGGATGGGTGACCTTATGGAAAGTCACCTTGAATTACACCCCAAGTAAAAAACGGTGAGGATCGAGGCCCAAAGTGGACAATATCTTCGTCGGGAAAAGGTTCGGGATGTTACACTGCAAAAACCGTCCCACTATCTCTGTAAAAGCTAAGCCTTGTTTGTGGCGGAGAAAGAAATCGAGAGGGAGAAAACGAGGAGTTATCCATGTCTATGAGATTTTTTAAAACTGAATTTTTAGAAATAATTATGAAATAAATATTATATATTTGTTTTTTATTTTACATAATTATGAAAATAAATTACATCGAGTAAGCTGCCAGAAAGTAGTGAGAGAAAGTGTTAAGTATAAGTGTAAAGTGATGTTTGTAGGCAAAGTTTCGACCTTCGATCTCGACTGATGGTGCGGACATCTTAGTCGGGGCAAGTCGGTTCACCCTCTTTTCTCTTACATGAGTAAACATCTTAATCTGCAACGACTTGAAGCTCTCGAACTTCATTGAACCCTACAAGGTGGTCCATCTCAACCCTAGGAGAACTAGTTTGGAATTTCGGAAGTTGTTTAGCATATATCAAGTCATAGATAGTCATTTGCAGACTTTGTATCCAAAAATCATGAGAGAGGAGGGTGCGCGTCGTTGGGCTAACAAAGGATTCATGTCTTCCAAGTTTGAGTTTCTCTTCTATGTGATAGTTTTCTGTTCATCTAATTACCTATCCAGGCTACCTATGACTGGATTCCAGTGGATCTTGGTTACATTTTGATAACTTGATGCATCTTCAACCCTGAGTTCTAGTGATCAATGCTGATGATTTGGACATGAAAGCTTTACCAATTTGGGGATAGCAAGTCTTATTTAGCCTTCTTGTCCTACTTTTGTTTCTCTCCTGCGGGGATTTGTTTACTGGGTTTATTTTACAGAGTCTTTACTCATTGTATGAACTATTTCCTAGATTTTGGGTGTCGTGAGTGATATGAGTATCATGTTTCTCCACACACACAAAAAAAAAAAGGTGTGGCTATCTAAACCACCGTTAGAATATGTGAATTTTAAATGGTTGGGTTGAATTGCTAGTTTGATAGGGTTCCCACTAGGAGGGGATCAAATAACAAGATTGACTCGCTTTAATTAAAACTCTTAATAATGGCCAAGTATAACCAATAATATGGACTGCAGTATAGTGGTGTCAGTAATAAGTATTGAATCCACGAGATCTCTATATTTACTATTTACTCAGCTTCGATTTATTATCTAGCAAATCAAATTAAGGTTTGATTAACTAAACTACTCCTACAAGCTACTCTAGGTTGAACTACTAATTACAAGTTGGAAACTCACTTAGGTATGATTTTTCCTAATCACTAGCCAAATTAATTATTGATGATCTCTAACTTGTTTCACTTTGATTCACAATGCGGATAATTCTTGACTAGACATGATTGAGTCTCGACTAAAGAAGGCAGGGTCCTATTAAGTCCGTTATCTAGAGGGACGTCTCCTTCTCTAGAAAAATCGATCAGGGCAATGCTTTGGAGTTGTTTAGGTGATCTTGTTCATGTTCAATAAATTTTTGGCAATGCTTTGGAGTTCCGTAATGAACGAACCATCTATTTATTCACAATAAATTAAAAAAAAAAATTGGTGATCCCTTTGAATTTGATCCTTCCCATTTCCACCCACATGAGACTTCCACACCAAAACCACCACCAATATATCATCATGATCTTCATTCACTCTCGCCAAATATCATGTCCGTCTCTTTCCCCAAAGCGCAAAAGGTGGTGGGGTTTGTGCTTTCGAACCTAAGAAACTACTTAGAATTTACATACAACACCGCATTGACCAATTTAGAAATTGTAAAGTTATGATGCCAACTTCACTATCAGGACCAATTTTTGACGGCTTATTTATATTTTTTATTTCTTTAATCTTCCCAACCAAGTTGTCGATCCACTATTTTTGAAAAATTGAGGTTCCAATACAAATCCCTTATGAAGATATACAAATCAGATCTTACCACTGTAGTTTTAAGACTATGATATATCAATGATAACATTATAGCAAATACGTGTTCTAAAGAATTTTTTACTCGAATATACAAAATTGAATATCATTGTGATTTTGTGTGATTATATGAAATGAAATTTTGTACCATATTCGATTCGTTATTAGATTACATATAGGTATAAAATTTCAGTTTGTGCTAATTAAGGAAATACGTACCTTGTCCTTGTTAATTGTTGGGCAAAAGTAGCAAGCAAACATTTTATGCGTATAAAACTTACACACACTTTTTTAGTTGTTTCCTTCTAGGAAAAAAAAGACAATAAAGATAACTGTTGATGAATTATAATTTTATATACGTCAGTTTTTTCGGGAAAGTATGTCAACGTCTGATAATCGATAAAAGAAGAGAAATATATGAACATTTAATTGATTGTCAAGGAGAAGATAATTAATAAATCCATCTTTCTACATTTGATTGATAACATTCAAAACTAATTAAGAACATGAAACGACTTCATATGAAGATTACATCATTAGTATGTTTGGGAACATCTATATTCGATAACTACATGCAAAGCTAATCAATTCAACAAACTAATCTCGTCAAGGTCATCCAAAGATAAGAATACTTCATCCAAGCAAGATAGCTCTATCGACCCATTGCCATCGTCATCATCACTTGAGTCGCTCTCATAGACCCGACAAATAACCCATTTGCTATGATCCTGAAAAACAAAAAACAAAAAAAAAAAGACAAAGTCAGACTAGAAAAAAATACAAAATATCGTGTAAAATGATCATTATAATATAATAACAAAACAAAAATGAATGGAATTGAAGTGGTATACACGTGTGAAACACTAGGGACTTACTTTTAACCCTCACTATATTAACTATTCAAACAATTAAATTTAATCTGCTCGACAGTAAGCCGGTTTTAATGTGGTTTCGAATGACTGCACGCACCACCACGACCATTATAATTACTACTACTATATATATGTCATGTCGCATCACTATATAATAATCTTCGAGAGGAATGATAAGCTAAGCAAGACAGCATTATAGTTAGGGATGACAATGAGGCGGGACCTACGTACCATTCGAGAGCGCGATCTTGTACTTCTCGACGACCTGGAACTGCTACTGCTACCAGAAGTAGCGGAGGAATCTGGGAGGCGATACTCTTCCATCATCCAATTGGTTTTCGCTTCGCCGGCGAAGAACATCAAGTACCTCTTCAGCCCAACTCGCCTGTTGCCACCCGAGATAACGGGCTCCTCCATCCCTGCGGGCTTCCAGTACCCATTCTGCGTCACCTTGTTTGCACTCCGCCGGCTGTAGAAGTACCATTGCTTCCCCTCCGCCAGCGCCTTCCCTGCATTTAGATACATAAAGACAGTGAGTGCACCGAAAACAAAATCCACTCGATCGCGTATTAAGAAAACATCGATAAATCGAAAATACCATCAAGATCCCACGGGTCATAGTGATAGAGGTCGAGATCGGGGATCACGTCGGGGTGGCAAGGGAGGAGGGCGGCTTTGCGCTGAAGGAAGTGGACGACGAGCTCCTCGTCTGTCGGGTAGAACCTGAAGCCAGGCGGCAGGCCATTGTTGTTTGCATTTTCCGCCATTCTTATGGGTTGGATAGAGAGATGGAGATGGAGTGGGTGACAATATTTATAGGGTGGGAGATTGTTGGATCGCCATCTAGCTAGTGATTATTGTCAACAAACGAAACAAAAGAGAAGTAGATGAAGGGAAGGAAACAAGTGACGTAAAGAAGAAGGCAAACGACATAAAAAAAAAAGTAGGGCGGAAGTGTGCAGTATAGTAGTCGCAAGAGTAAGTGTGGGTTGCATCACAGGAAAAGAAATCATGATATATAATCATCGAGAGGGAAAGGAAGGGTGGAGTTTTTTAAGTAACGGTATCTGTTAGAATTGGAGGGAGCCAGCGGCTGCAGCAGGGCAGGCAGGCCTCCTTAATACAATAAAAAAAATATACGGTTTGTGTATACCGCACTCACACATGACTCTATATTGTACGTAATGGTCTAGAAATAGGGGGGAAAAAATTCATCATATAATATTGAGGTCATGTACCTGACAAACGACGGAAATACACAACGTTAATTATAAGCAATCAAAAAATAATTACACATAAATTGTTACATTTGCATTTCATCACCAGTATATTCTAAGTTTGAGATCGTTTTGAAACAAATTATTAGATGGTCAAAATGGTTATTATGAGAACTGTGTACACATGCAGTAGGTAATTGGTAATTTGGTACTAGATAAATTCATATATCTCGGGAAACACAAAAGAGTTATATTTGTACCGTACTAGTAATAGTATTGTAAGCAAAGAGACAATGTTTTTGGAGTCGTGGAGACTACTTATGCTTCTCGTGAAGTTATGATTGTAGTTTCCTCTCTCTTAACAGAAAACATGCATGTATATGAATGTGTAGAGAATTAATACAATAAAAACCAGGATTGGTTTCAGGTTTGAAGGTGTTCATCATAACAAATAATCACCACTCTGAAACCGTTGCTTGGAAGACTCAAATTAAAGCTCTAGTACATTACGATGCAAGTAATAAAATCTTAGATGAACTAGGATCGTATTTCACAAGACCATTCGATAACAACTATACTCAAATTAATGTTTGTATTTGAATAAGAGAACGCAAATAGAAGTAAAAACAACGGGTTGAGGTGCCCTTTGTCGAATTTCTATCCTACTAAAGCAAGTAAAGGAGGTAATTAAAACTATTGTTTAGGAATTCTATTAGTAAGATGCTTCAATGCATCATCGATCTAGAGAAATTTTACAATGCTATATAGTATTGGTGCTATAGGTTTTTGCCTTTATGGTACAACTTAAAATTGTACATTTACGTTATGGTACAACTTCAGATTGTACCTATACTTTTTGCACAAATTCTTTTATGGTACAACTTGAACTGTACCATTATGTGATGGTACAACTTCAAGTTGTAAAGTTGTACCATAACATAATGATACAAATTGTTTTATGGTACAACCTAAACTTATACATTTAATGTTATGGTACAACTTTAAGTTGTACATTAAAGCACCAATACTATATAGCATAGTAGAAGTGCTCCATCGATCTATTATGATACCCTATCGCTTCCATTAATGCATTTCGAATCGAGCTTTCACCACATGCGAAAGGAAGAATAACTAGGTGATGCGTGTTTTCTCTTCCTATCATCAACTAACTAAAGAAGAACAAGGAAGTTAGAATTAATACATGGTTAAATGTGGACCTGCAGTGGACAGTGGTCTATAGCATCGATTATCTAACAATCAAATATTGGTACTAAGTATATACGAATAGGTTGTATATATAGCTAATTACTTAACTAGTTAATTTTGATTTGATTTGTTAGGAGTGTCTGAAAGCAAACCAAACAAGCTAAAAAATTTAACTAAACCAAACCAATTATCTAAATTAACCAAACCAAATTATCCAAATACTACTGGTTAAAACGATTACCATGGTAACCACACCGTTTGAACACCCCTATCTTTAACTTTAGAAGCTTTTTTATAAGTATAATGGTGGAGAGCCAAACGTTTTGGGGAAAACGAGGCGGGGATTTTTGGAGCCAAAATGAAAGGTATGAAAATTTCCCCCTTTTGCTATTCGTCGCCATAAAAATCCTTATTCGTCGTCCTAATTAAGTTAATTTTACTATAATACCCTTAATTTAGTTTAAACACTTAAACCCAAACACAAACTTATAAATTAAATTCATAGCAACCCAATAAACACTATCTTTCCTTTTTTTTTAGAAAAATGGGACGCTAAAAGGGCGCCCCCTGCCAGGTACTTTAAATTAATCGCGATTGGGAAAAGCCCAAAGTATCATACAGGATCCAGAAATTAAGACCCGGATCATAAATATCAAAATCGTGAAATGCGCTTTAGCGAGAAAATCAGCCGCCTTATTGCATTCTCTGTAAATATGAGAGATCTTAATCTCCCAATCTTTTTGAAGGAGGTGCCCAACCTGGTTGGAAAGGTTGTAGAGTCTTTCGTTGCTATGGTCCTTTGCCGTGAAAAAGAGATAAGTTGTCATAGAATCCACCTAAAGATGAACTTTACGATAGCCCCTGGACCACGCAAGTTGGAGTCCCTGAATTGCCCCTTTGATTTCCGCTCTTGTTACTGTGCTTACTCCCAAGTTTCCCACGAAATCTGCGAGGTATTTGCCGGAACCATCCCTGATGAGGCCTCCCGCTGCTGCTAATGAATCAAACTGACGAACCGATCCGTCAGTTTTAACAACGACCCACCCGTCCATAGGGGGCTTCCACGCGAGATCAGATGGTGTTTTCTTCTGCGATGAAGCTCAGAGTTTCGTGTCGTTCTCATGAGCTTTCTTTATTGTATTAGTCCAGCTTTGAATGTGATATGCAAGCGTTGACATCAATTGGAATTTCTTCTCGAAAACCCATTCATTGTGCCTCTTCCACAGGTACCAAGCTGCTACACCAAAGAGGGTGCCCGTCTTCTCATCCTGGAGGTGCCTCGACATCCAATCTGCAAATCCCAAACCACAAGTCAGATTTGTCTCCGCTATTTCGAGTTTTTCCAAACCTCTTTCGCCACTAGGCAGTCACGAATAATGTGCTCGGTAGTTTCGGGTGCAAGCTTGCAGATGTCGTAGACGTCATTTGTGCAGAGCTTCCTCCTCTTTCTTTCGCTATTAGTCAACAGGCGATCATGTGATGCAAGCCAAAGAAAGTGCTTGATTCTATTGGGTCCCTGCCATTTCCATATGTGTTTCCAGTGAGGTCGTTTGTAGCTTGCATTCTCCTCGTCCTGATTATCTTGCAACCACTCCGCAACTGCTGTGTAAGTCGAGCTTAGGCGGAATCGACCGTCCTTCTCCCTGCCCCATAAGGTAACATCCTCTCCCAGCTCTTGTCGAGGAGCGTCCGTACCTGCAATGACAGGAATAGCATTATTAGTAACCAGAGGCGTAATCTTTGGCCAGTCCCACTCACCTGTAATTGTGGCCATGTCTGCCACTGACGCATTCCAGTCCATGTTTTGATCCTCGGCGGCGACATAATCCTTCAAAATAACACCTTCGGCTAACCATTGATCGTGCCAATAGTTGATGCTTTGACCATTCCTCACATCCCAGACGGTCTCTTGCTTCATCACGGGCAAGGCCTTCCGGAGTCCCTGCCAGAGACGAGACGTAGCCCTGGCATCCTGTCGAACATATTTCCGCTGGATGACTTTAACCCACAACTCATTTTCATTGTTCAGGAAGGTCCAACCAAGCTTCATCAAGTAAGCATGGTTGAGGGCTCGAGCAAACCGGAGCCCAAGCCCCCCTTCTTCCTTCGACCTGCAAATGGTTTCCCAATTCACCAATAAGAGGATTCAAATATTGTCAAAAACCCGTTTAGCAGAAGAGAAGTAACCTTATTTTAGCATACAAATCAATAAGAGGATTCAATGCTATAGGATTAGAATCCACACCATGAAAAATGATCCTTGCATGAATTTCCTTGAAACCAAAATCAATGCCACCATTATTACAAGCCCGCAACGCATTGGCAAAGGTAAATTCATTGGGGCTCACAGTCACAGCTTCTGCTAACTGCCGCGAGAATGACCTGCGACGTAAATTGGATTGAGAAACCATATGGGTTTTTGGAATTTAGAGAAGATGTCCCTCGTGAAAGCTGAACGATCATTGGGTGGCTTTGTATCTTGGAGGGCACTGGGGAGTTTTATGTCCAGTTTAACAGCGACGGTCGAGTAGCAGTAGCGGGAGCATATGGTGGGAGCAGGGGAGGCGGAGTAGGGGGTTCTGGGTTTCTGCGGCGAATGTGGATTGGGGTGAGTGAAGGGAATGTTTGGTTAGGGTTAGAATTGAAATTGGGTTGAGGGGTAAATATGTAAATTTATTGTACTTTAGGGCGATAAAATTTGAATTTTAGGGCGACGAATAGCGATTCAGTTAATTAAAGGTAAATTGCACATGCTTCATGGGAATTGACGGTGAATAATCATTAGTCACGAGAAATTAAACTTGAAAAAAAGAGAAATTAATTTCCGTGACTAATATTATACAATCAATTACGGGAAATTTCGAGTGATCATTAGTATACTTACTAGTACGGGAAACATTCTCGTAAATAAGTTCCCGTGACTAGAAACCTATTCTCTTGTAGTGTGTCAATCAATCCATACATGCACAGGGCAATGGGATATCACAAGAAAATAGTTTCCTAACATGATGATATTATAAACGATGCATATAGTAGTACATAATAGAATTGTATGCATCGGTGATGGAAAGAATTAGAGTGAAATAAACATCTCAATAAATCTTAAAAACATACATGAGTATCATAAATTCACATTCCTAAACAATAATAAGCTAGCACGATACAAGAGAGATGGAAGACATCACCAATTATACAGGCATCGATGGTGGCGGCCTCCTTAATTTCTTCCTCTGACAGAACTTCCCTCTCTAACTTTAGCTAGCTCGTGCCCAATGGAGCAACGTGTGTGTAACTCTAAAACTCTTAGTCTAAACCTCTATTTATAGTACATGGAAGAAGGCGTTTTCTAGACCTTTTCCTTCTAAAACTCGGCTAAAACTATCCTTGTACGACTTGAACTCGGATTTTCTTTCTTGGGTACAAAGTAAGCACCTTCTAGAAGCTTTCCATGGGATTGGGCTCGAGCGCTAGCCTCTAGACAGTCACCGTCTTTGCTACTCCATCGAATATTAGACCATCGATGTTAGAATAACTAAGCCATCGATGATCGCGGTCGTCCTATTAAATAATTTATAACAATATATGGTACATCGTAGGACCAACTTCCCAAACAGTACAAACTTAATTAGCCACTCGAAATAGATAAGAGATAACCAAATCAATGGTGAGAGAATCATCTCTTACCAGAACTTTGACGGTTTGTCTATGTAAAAAGTGTGTATAATAACTGAGGCCTAGACACTTATTTATAGTACAAGATATATTTGTAAATGTTTTACTCCTTCATATCTTGATTGTTTGACGTGGTGATCATCCTTCCTCAACCTAATTTATGATAGATTGTGCTACTTTTATTACATTTTAGGTCCAAGTACATACGGAAAGCTCCGATACGAGTTTCCAGACATTTGGAGGTCAAAACGAGCCAAAAAGTAGAGGTTGGGCATGAAAATAGCACTAAAACTGTGAAGTTGCAGAAAAACGGTACGTTTTCAGTTGAGATCACGTTTTGAACTATTCACGATCGTGAAGTGCACACCAAAACCGTCCATAGTTGTTTCCAGTCGATTGGAATGTACCTTTCCTCCTGGTTTTCTTCTAGCTTCTTTCACCATTCCTTATATCCCGATCTAGCTGAGTACTTCCCGGTCTTGTCCTTTCCCCAAACTTTTATATCAGGTCTTGGTTGAGATGGAATTGGAATATGATAGATTCGTTCTCAGTTAGTTGGTTGGAAATGGAATTGCAACATGTTGCTTTTCCATGATCGAGTCTCTGAATCTATCAGACTGGATACCTTTTCAGTCACACTCAGTCATGATATCGAGGTTGTGTTTGCTACTGGAATAAAGGGAATGATGATATTCTACTAATCTTTATGGATTTGAAAATATGTATTGTTTGCTTATTCGATTTGATTATTGATTTGGTTGATTTGATCATGGACTTATGATCATACACAAGATCCTACCTCTTGACATTAGATTTGAAAATCCATGCGACCCACAAAGTTGGAACCCCAAAGTTCATGGACTTAACAAATTTAATTCTCGAACAAACTTCAAGCAAACAATGAATTTGTACAAAGTTCATAATTAATTGGTACCCAAATCCATCATCTAAATCAATGAAATAAACGATCCCTTATCAGAAAATCGTATCCTTGCCTTGAAGAACACAAGTTCCGTCTAAACAGAAAATAGGAGACCCAAATGTATCATCCTACAACGGAGACTAGAGACGACAGAAAATAGCTTTTGAAGTCTGACAAATTATCTTCCAACTTCTACATTGATCTCTTCAATTATTCTCCATTCCAAATTACAGTACACCGGAAAAAGAAAATAAAAAACTGAAGCAGGTGTTTTTATCATCTCAACCATGAGGGGGGCATGTATAACCCCAGCAAGATATTCTGTAATTTCACTTGTAAAGCTGCCTAAACCTCTTGCAAGCTTCCAAGACATTCGCTCTGTGACCGAAGGCACTCACCCTGACAAAGCCTTCACCGCCAGGGCCAAAACCGCTACCAGGTGTAGTTACTACATGGGTCTTCTCCAGAATCTCGGCAAACACTTCCCATGAGCTCCGGCCAGGGAAGTGTACCCACACGTATGGAGCATTCCTCCCACCATAGACCTTAAACCCAAGTGAGTTAAAGGTATCCACTATAATCTCTGTGTTCTCTTTGTAGAATCCAATTACTTCGCGCATTGCCTGCGAAGCAGATGGAGTTCATCTATATCTGTGGAGTGTGCCATGGAAGACAAACCTGAAAAACAAAACAAAAAAAGAACTGAAGAACGAAGAATAAGAAGAGGGGACCTTGAGGCCTTCTGGTGATAGGCAAGCCAGGCCACCAGCCTGAGCAATGTTGGAAGCACCATTGAAGCAAGTGCAAACAACTCGGTTGAAGTCCCTGGCAACAGGGAACCCATCAGAGAAAAGAAGCTCCTTTGGAACAACAGTCCAGCCTAGCCGCACTCCAGTGAACCCAGCATACTTGCTGAAAGATGATGTCTCAATCGCTACCTGAGATTACACATAAACCTGCCGTATCAGATATCACAACTTCAATAATCTATAAGGAACCATGGGAAACCCGTCAGGAGCAGCAGCACAAATGTCCAAGATATCAAGACACAAACACGGTATGGGAAAGATGTGAAAATTCACCCAAGTATTTAGCCTGTTCCACAAAACAGCAACGCAACAAGACAAAATATCAACTGAATCTTTACCTCTCTAGCCCCAGGAATTTCAAATATGGACCTAGGATTGTCATCAGACATATACATTGCATATGCTGAATCATAGACAATAATTGACCCATTATCCTTGGCAAACTGTACTAAACGGGTCAGTTGCTCCCTTGTTGCAGCAGCTCCAGTGGGGTTGTTAGGGGAACAGAAAAATATGATGTCTGTTCGCGCAGACTTAGATAAATCAGGAAAGAAACCATTCACCGGAGTACAATTCATGTACTCGATGTTGGCATACTTCTCGACATCCTTTTGGAACTGCCCAGTCTGACCCATTATGACACTAGAGTCGACGTAAGCCTGCAAAGAGTGGATATTAAGTCATTAGAGAAAGGCTACAACAGTCTTAGCGGATTACAGGGCAATCAGTTTATCTTGATATGATAATGCATATCATGTGGGTTCTGTTTATGTGATAGGCTTATAGCAAGTTCAAAGTGAAGTGAAAGATGACCGAGGTTCTCCCAAAAAGTTTAATTTCTGAAAAAGAAACAAGAGAGATTACCGGATATGATGGATCTTGGACTGCCATTGTGACATCAGAGCCAAAAACAACCTGTCAAATTATGAAGACACAAGAAAATTAATACATGAAAATAAAATGAGAGAATAGAAAAAAGCCAGATAAAACAATAAGAGAAACAGTGAACTGTTCAACAACCAACCTGAAGGCGTGATATGTCACATTTGGCACCATCAGAGACGAATATATCATCATCATTAATGCCAAGATCAGCATAGAATGTTGACCTAATCGCAGCTCTCAATGACTACATATAGCAACATGACAGGTTAGCTGCTTGACAAGCAAAAACCTCAAAATACAGAGCATGAAACGGGTTAGAATTCCTTTAGATAATATTAAGCCAGTTCCAAGGGTATAGTAGCTGCGAAATGGAATTTAAGATCTAAAGAAAAAACATACGAACAGCAGGTAGGCAGACAGTACTTGCAAATTGCAATTACAATACTCGACTATATCAGCAGAAGTAAGTTAGCGAGATTGTGAAATGAAGAGTAGCTGTGTCCCTTCTACAAAACTTAATAGTAGGTCCAGGCTGTCAAATTTCTGTAAATTTACTGATTGACAAAACTGTTTCCTCAGAGCACCATACCTTTTCACCTTGCTCAGCCCCATAGCCGCTGTAACCTTCAAGAGTAGACAATGCTTGACATTTCTGGAAAATGTGCTTTAGATGATAAGTACTCGACAGAAAGAAGACAACAGCAGCTATAAAAGCACCTCAAGCATGATTTACAAAAAAAAAACATCAGTCGTATGTATAAACATTAAATGTTTTCTCAGCAGCTGATGACCATATGATCTATATACTTCACTTCATTAGGAAGAGACAGCTAAATTGATTTATAATCCAATTCAATAGAAAGAGCTATACTACTAGTGTTAAGAACCTTATAGCAAAGACCACGAGGACTCAATATTAGAAGTAGTGCCATGTGTGACAGGAGGGCCATACTTTCGACATGGAAGATGTTATCACATCTGGAATGGGCTCGGTGGTGTCTCCTATTCCAAGGCTGATCACTTGAGCATCAGGGTATTTCTCCTTATGGGCATTCCTTCTTCTAGCAACCTGTTTTGGGCCAGAAAACGAAGCCACGCATCCAGGTCTAAATATCTTAGACAACATAATAAAATAGAGAAAGCAATGCTATGCTTGTCAGTAACCAAGTCTATAAACAGCAATGATGCATCAAATGGAAAAGAAGATCCATCGCCGTACCCAGGACGACAAGATCTTTCCTAATGTTGCCAGCAGAATACATTAAGATGAAAATAATGTAACTCAACTTTAACAGACGTGAATAAAAGAACACAGCACACTAATTTCGAGGTGTAAAAGAGCTTCATTAGCAAACGTAGAAATGGATATGAGAATAAAGACGAAGCTGGTGCACAGGTTCGAGAAAATGATTGGCAGATATGGAGGATACAAGTGAGTTAACAACGGCATGGTTAATATAAGTAGGTAATCAGACGAGTAAAAAGCGCGCTAAGCACTGCCAGATGCTTGTATCTAGTAGACAAACGTAATCAACCACTTTAGACAAAAGTTCAATGAGCTCGATCAAACAAGGACTCCATCATATTTCTTCTGTTAATAATTAAATGAGGTTACTTTCTAGCACACCCAAATCATAAACTCTACTCAATATCTCAAAATAATGGCACAAGTGTGTTCAGGTAAGCGCCATTTTACATACCTCGGGAAACAAGTAACCAGCTTGAAGCTTCCCGATGTTGGCATTGCGAGAGACACTGGTTTTGTAAGCTTCACAACAGCACAAACAAACACAGACCCAGAACTTCATTACCAATTCTCAGATACATGATTGCAGAAGAAGAAAAAAAGGAGGGGGAAACAGGGAGAAGAGAAGCACCAGTAGGAGTCTTCGCTTCCTGGGGAGTCGCAACACACCTGCAAATCTCAGAGTTTCGAAGCGGCAGCGAGAAGTTCTGGGTCCTGCGACGGTAAAAGAGGAATCGAACCCCATATGAGTAAAAAGAGAAGATGAAGCGTTGTCTTGCGTTCGTTAGAGGATAAGAAAGTGGGGATACCTGGAGGAGGAGGCGAAGGCAGAGGGAGGGGCAAGGAAAGTCGATGAAGAAGAAGAGATGGAGGCGTTGAAATGGTACTGGTGGAGAGGCATCTTTTCGGCTGGGGAGGGTAAATGACAATGTCAAATTAGAAGGATAGAGCAGCTGCAGCGGCTGGAAATAGGACTTCAATGGAAGCAAGGAAGAGAAATAGAGTGTGCCAAATCAGAGGCGAATTAGAAAGGCAGTTCCCCATTTTGTATTTAGCTCAATGGGGGTGATTTCCGGGTTTAGCTCAGTAACCTTTAGTGATGGCAATGGGCGGGGCGGTGCAGGTACCTCAATTCTCATGCCCAGCCCCACGTTATTACGGGTTGGGGCGGGTAAAACCCGCGCGGGTATGGGGCGGGTCGACCCACTCTTACATGTTGTTAAAAAAAATACAAGTAAATTTTACTTTTTACAATAAAACGTAGGAAAAAACATTTTAAGAATGAAAAATATTGATAATAGAATGGATAATTGAGCCTAACAAGTTGAAAGATCGACTCTAACTAGTTGAAGAAAAGTCAAAATAGGAGAAATATGTATAGATATTGTAAGAAATTGAGATAAAATGAGTCTAGAACGGGACGGGGAGGGGCGGGGCAGGGCGGGTCGGAAGTAGATACCCATGCCCCGCCCCACGCTACTGCGGGTCGGGTAATACCCGCCCCATCGCGGGTCAGGTCGGGTAATACCCGCGGGGCGGGTTGAAATTGCCATCACTAGTAACCTTAGAAGTAACCTGTACGTGACGTCAGCATTCTCTGTTTTATGGAAATATTTTTATCTTTTTTCTTTAATTTTTATGAATAATTTTTATCCCATTTTAAGTGAAATTTAAAAAAAATTCACAGGTAAATCATATTAATTGTGCTCTTCAAAATGATATTCACTTTGATATATTTTTAGAACAAAAAAAAATTGAATAATTTTTTACGAGTCTATATCATATGGTATTGACTGGTAATAAATAAGAGCATATCATATGGTATGAAAGCGTATCATGGTGGTATGAACATACCAATACTGTATGATCGTTGAATACATGATAGTAGGAGACTAGGAGTATACAAACTATCATTTATGACTTTCATCATTGTGTACCACAAGTTAGCACCCCCATACCAGTGTGGTATATTATGATATTTTTGAATTTTTTTCACCCAAAAATTTGTAGATCCAATAGATCATGATGAACTCGTTCCTTATGTGCAAATATTTTCAAAAACGACTTAAAAACGAAGAAGATACTATATGGCTTTGAGTTGGTAATGAGAGGTATGAAAATAATTCTCATAAAATATTGAAAATTGATATCATTTTGTAAAGCACAACAAACTCGTTCCAGCTATGCAAAAAAAAAGAAATTCAAGTCAGAACAAATAAGATAAGAGTCGATTAAGAAAACTAGAGAAAGTAAAATGTCTTTAATTCACAACACCTAGATCTAAATTTTCTGGAACCACTTAAAAATCCAAAAGTCTAGATTAGTTAAGCATGGGTGAGCAACCAATGGTTACTGACCCTATATCTTGAGCCGTGATCTCTAGTCGTAGGATTCAAAATTTGTTTGCTCTTTTTTTTCATAATTCCACTAAAAACACTAACTTTGAGAAACATTTTCATTTATATAGTATGCTTTTTCATATATGACAGTTGCGTTATCTCCGCTAGTCTTACCGTGAGTTTTTTTATTGAGATACCATCAACACCTAGTCTGGTCAGCTTAAGGTGGAAAAGAAAATTCGGTCTATTTTAAATGTAATGCCTAGCAAGGGCGTAGTCAGGATTTTGTCGATGATGGGTCTATTTAGAAACAAATACATACAATAAAATAGTTTTGTAAGCTTTTCAAATCATTCATGATATTTCTAAAAGAAAATCATGATATAATTTTGCATTTACAAAAATTTGGTAAATTAAATATATGTCGAAACTATCAAGAATGTTAACACCAATTATTAATAATTTAGTTAGACATTTGTTTTTGAATAGTGTTCTTCGTCAAGACCATTTAGTATCAATAACTCGAGTTATTTTGAAAGATATATTAATGGACTGTACTATTTAGTATTTACTAACACTTCCCTGCTAACGAAAACCAACTTATACGTGCTTAAAGTTTTTGCAAATCTGAATATCACGTGCTTAACAAATGGGGTCGCCAAGATTCGAACACATGATCTCTCAGTCAACTATTCTCAATTAGAAGTGCGTTAAATTTCATTCTCAATTACCTATTATACTATTTTAGTCATTTTTTTCCTTTGGAACAGCCTATTACACTCTCACTAGTCCTACTCCTTATTGAAATAAAATTATTATTATAAATTAGCTATGATTTGGTGGAAATTTGCTCGGGATATTGGACAAATACATCTTTAATTTTGGGCGAATTATATGCACCATTGTCATTTGTACATAATTCATTATAAATACATTGAATATGTCAAAACACAACTTATAAATCATACATCAAATATTTGAAAGGTCAACCCTTCTCATTAAAATACTTAATAATTTTCATATCCGATTAACTATTATACCTAATTTACAATTTTTCCTCCCGAGCCAAGGTGGTTCCCGGGACTCACCCTCTAACCTTCCCCCTTCGCCCCTGACGCCTTGGAAAATTCTCATATCAACAAAACACGAGAGAGGTCTATAATTCATCTGGAACATCCAATCTTAATTGACAAGACGCGATTGAAGACTTTTGTAAGAAATTTGAAGTTAAAAGTGCTTAATTTGGAGCAGTGCAAATGTAGATGACCTGTCGGGAAGTTATAATGATGCACCTCAAAAAGAAAACCCGTTCGGGGGTAGACCCAAAGTGTACAATATTTTGGTCAGAAAAGGTCGGGATGTTACAAGTGGTATCAGATTCCCTCTACATCCTTTTGAGCGATGGGGGGAGGGGGCAAACCTTAACGAGGACATTGAGTCACGAAATGGGGTGTATGTAACACTTTATGCAAATCTCACATTGACCAAGCACGAAATAGATTTGTGATTCATTTGGAACATCGAACCTTAACTAAAAAGATGTGTTTTGGGTTGAAGTGGAAGAGTTTTTGTAACAACTCTGAAGTTAATGTGCTTAGTGTGGAAGAGTGCAAAGATGGGGGACTTGCAGAAAGTCATCATAATGTACCCCCAAAAGCAAACCGGATATGCCCAAGTAAACAATATTTTTGTCTGAAAAAGTCAGGATGTTACAAGATATTTACAAACCTCTAATAGTTCTTCTCCTTCTCCCTCCTATGCAGGGACGGAGTCAGCTCATAGCTAGGGGGCCATGGCCCCCCCTAAGTTTAGATAATATAAATTTAGTTCAACTAAACCAAAGAAGTAACGTAGCTCTGTTGGTCAAGTTGCTTTTTAACTTGTTGTCTAGGGGGAAGAAAGTAGCACGGTTCGATCCCTGCTTGTGTTACTTTTTTACCTTCTTTTCTCTATATCTTATTTTATATCATATTTCAAAGGTATGTGTTGTTGATGTTTGACAGTTTGAGCATGTTATTTTTCAAAATCTATCAGATGCTTCTCTTTGTTTATGTTTTTATAGGTTTCGTTTATTAATTTTAACTTTTATATAACCACCGTATTTAGAATTCATATTTTAACTATGACTATCCCATGGTATAATTATAAAACTTGAACTAATATTTTAAATAAGAAACTAATACAATTATAATATGAACTTTTTTGTCACTTTAATGGTGAGTAAATGTGAATTTTGATCCTAATGTGTTTATCTTATTACTAAACTAATGAAATTATAATAAGGAAATATATCATGTACCATTAGTCGATTTCCTGCTTAAAATTTGGCTATTTGTTTTTTTTTTTTTTACTTTCAAGAGATATATATTGAACTTTTAAATGTAAGTTTAAGTGATTCTTATTATGTCAAAGTCTCAAAGTGATTGTGCGTATTATATATTTACTTATAGAGGGAAATTAGAGTGCATACGTTTGAGGATATTCTAAACTAATGAGCACGTCCGAAAAATTATACTTTAAAATTTAAATTGAAAACATGATTTATTTGTAGAAATATAGAATTGTAAATTTTTTTGCCCCCCCCCCCCCCCATCTTGATATCCTAGCTACGTCCCTGCTCCTATGCACAGTTATAGTCGCCAACCTTATCTCCCTTCAATCTCATTCTCAATCCAACGTGATGACCCTTCAATCTCTTGCTTGCTAACTTGCATAAAACTCCATGCTCGTCCTACCTCGTCTTCTTCGATGCCAAGAAGCTCCCTAACAAGTGCGAGCTCCGCCTCCAAGATCTCCACTGCGAGTATGCTCTCCTCCCCTCTTCTGTTATCACCAACAACCTCAACAACAACAAGCTCTTCCTCTCATACATCGAGTTGAAAGATAGAAATCCACATTCTCCCTCTTCAATGTCAATTTCTATCCATTGCATTGGCCCAATCGGTTCCGAAGTCAAGAATCCCTACGATTCGAAGTAGATGGATGATCGCCCGTAACTATCACAGGAAAAATAGGCAAGGGTACCTATCGTTCTAATGTAGTATAGCAGGAAGCAAGGTCGTATCCACAGAGACTTTGTGTACTAGTACTCAGCTTTTACCTATTATCTAGTCAATCGTTTTTAGTTGATTTTCGTTTAGAAATAAAAACACACGCAATAATAAAAACACAATAAAGTAGTTTTCAAAGTAAAATCAAGTGGAGAAGTCGTTGTCCCGGAAGTGAATCCCCCTAATATGCATTTTACAGACAAGTTGAATTTAACATAGACGAGTGTTAATATCTTAGACCGTGAAAATTCCCAATTTAGTGTTAACCCGTTCGCACATGTATTAACACCCTTTTGACTTAAGAATCAAGTGAAACCGTGGCTTACAAAAATCTTAAACCAAAGCAATAACGAGATTTATGAACTTTCGTATTAGGTTTTTAAGCTAATCCAGAGGAACTACGTGACCCCATCGCCGGTGGCTCCGATCAATTCCTTCTTTTCACGAGGGATCTAACATGCAAAATTACCTCGCAGTCTCATTTACATGTATCAGAACAAATATACAATAGACGCGTACTATTGATACTTACACATGATAAGTCGAGAAAAGATCGTAAGAACGAGAACAACACGTCTATATCAAAGATACCACTCAATCAAAGTAAAACATATTAGGGTTCATCAAATCCGGAACAACTAGAAGATTAGCCGGACATGATGAGATTTAGAAAGATGAAGGTTGAGAACATTACCATGATGATGACGACGACAAAGACGGAGGGGTTGAGAATACGGTATGTATATTGAGTTAATAGACTACACCTAGCAAACATCTGACGGGGGAATAATCGTTGGGCGAAGACGGTGGAAACCGACCAATCTACCACCACAAATAATTATCAAAACCCACAGAACAGAATCTTACTTTGGTAATCTCAATAACGCAATATACCACGGTATTCCCAAATACGAACACGAACATGAGAACCACGATGGATGAAATACGAAATATGATTAATGAAATGAAAAGAGGTAACAAGAGTTTGGAATGAAAAGTGGACAGAGTTTCGGCTAACTTCAAATACAAGAAAGGAAGAGCAAAGTGAAGAAAATAGGGTCCCTAGTGTGTGTGTCTTCTCCCCCTATTTATAGTACAAATTGAGCTACTTGCTTGAGCTACTTGCTTGAGATGGCAGCTGCTTGCTTGTAATAAATGGACCAGCTACTTGCTTTCAATGGCCGAGGCAATTTGCAGCTGCTTGCTTTCAAATAATGGCCAGCTTGCTTTCTTCTTTGTTTGGACCAGCTTCAGCTACTAGCTTCCCACGAGAATCCCAAAATGAACCAGCTCTTCCTTATGTTTAGCAGTAGGCAGTTTGACTCTGCAGTTTGCGGTTTGACTCTGCCGTGTTAATTAGCTCTCTTTCCGTGATTCATCACCATAATACACGATGGGTCTCGTATATTGATAACAAAAGGGGACGCGGCCGGAGTGGTACGGCTCTTTGCCCTCGCCTGGGATGTCGCAGGCTCGAGTTCCACCGATGCCAGATTTTGAACCCTAACCATCTTTTTTGTTGAATTGACTCCTTATTCCGTTCCTATTGGATGGAATACCCTGAAACATGACTCAAACACAAAACCAAGCATAAAATCGAGAAATCGAATGAACTTGGTAAAATTTATGTTATTTTAGGATGTAAAAGTGTAGGCGAATATATATATAATTTATGTGTTATCAAATTCCCCCACACTTAATCATTTGCTTGCCCTCAAGCAAAGCACGAAAATGTAAGTTCAATCAAAACCAATTTCACAAGAACTCTAACCGTGAGTTGGGAAAATGTGAATTTCATATGATTGATAAAGATGGTACAATAGGTAGAGAGTTATGGATGCGTTCAACCACCACAAACAACATTCGATCGTAATACTCCTGTGACATTGGCAACTCTGACTTAGATTTATAAGAACATTCTTCTATCTTTATTAGTCATTCGACACAACCAATTGTTCAAGCATAAGGTTCACAAAACATAGCATGAGAGATCGAGCCAATAGATCTTACTTGGGATTTTAGAACTTGGAAAGTCTCTCTCACTCGACCAGTGGGGTCAGGGTAAATGCATGTAGCATGTAATTATCACTCTTTCCCTACCATCTCTCTGCCATGAGCTTATTGTTCGAGTCTCCAAAGTTGTGTCACCACTGACTTGTCAGATAGGTCTTTGTTCGGGTGTCAAAATGGGGTTAGGGGTACGGACATGTGGAAGTACTTTTGATCTGGTGGTAAGTTCAAGGTTCCAAATTTTTTTTTTTTTTTCAAAAGCCATGACTTTTCTGCTTATCTTTGTAAGATGAAAATATAGACAAGGGAGAAGATTTTGAGGATTAATAGGAGTTTAAAATGTAGCCAATGTGGCTTTTGAAGAATGACTCCTATTTATCATAAGTGCATGAAAGATGGTGGCCAACTGATCACTTTTTTTTTCTTCTTTGTTTTTTTTTTCTTTGTTAATTTTTTTTTCGAGTGGCCAACAATTCCATTTTTGAAAAATGCACGTACAGAAATCGTTTCTCCCTATCTCAACTTTTGTATTTAATAAATGAAGCAGAAAGTCATTCGTTTAAACCATTCACACGGAACCTTGAAAAAGGGTTCAAAATAAATTGAGGCTGGAAGAACAGGGATTGGTTTAAAACAGGTTGTCACCGAACAAAAAGGCTCGTCTCAACGGGGTTTGACTAAGGGATATGATGTTCAGGGTAGTCATTTTGGTTGTAGGGGTAGAACCTATTGCCTCCGTCATCCTTGTCAGTGGTGTCACGAGTCAAACATGTATAAATCAAGCATATCATCATGCACAGAGAGGGATCTAACACACAAGAAAGAAACGATCATGCTCAAGTCTCACGTGGTTTACTATATGCTCAGTTTCCCATGCTATGCTTCCCAAACATTATGCAACAACAATCAAAGATGATAAATTTCTTTTTCAAGATTTCAGATAGTTCTTTCCATCAAAGAATGAGTAGCACGAGAAACATTTGTTTTAATCCCTCAGTCGTCATTATAGGTTGACATGCATCCAAATTGCACTATTCATGTACCAATTTTAGACAAAGATGAGACTCAAAACAAAACACTCTTTTTAGTATTTATTTCAAATTTTTTTAAAATTTTATGATTTTTCAAACCTTTTTTTTTATGGATGATGAGATTATTGAAAACAATCACAGTGATTCTTTGTCAAAACACATGAAAACGAACGAATATACCCCCCCCCCCACACTTGAATTGGACATTGTCCTCAATGGACGAAAATATAGGGAGTAAGGATTCGAACTGTTACCATTTTCCTTGTCATGGGATATAGTGGCATGATCTTCGGTGATTGTGGTTCCACTTGGCGAGTTCTTTGGACGATGTTTCGTGACGGTTTTTATTCTTGAAATTGAAAAACTCAAAGAAATATAAAATAAAAGAAAGGGAAGGAAAATGCAAACCGACATTGGGTTGCCTCCCAATAGCGCTTCTTTAACGTCGTATTAGCTGGACTGTAGAGTACTTCGTCAAGGTTTCTGAAGATGAAGTGCCTCGGCATTGGGGTCGAAATTGCCACCGACGTATGGTTTCAGACGATAACCGTTGACTTTGAAAGTCCCCCTGTCGAGATGCGAAATTTCAGCAACGCCGTAGGGAAATACTTGTGTGATCACATAAGGACCTGTCTATCTGGACTTGAGCTTCCCAGGAAACAAACGAAGACGAGAGTTGTATAGCAAGACTTGATCTCCAACGTGGAAGTTTTTGTCTTGCTTTATCTTGAAATCGTGGAGTCGTTTCGTTCGTTCCTTGTATAACTTGGCGTTTTCATAGGCTTGTAGGCGCATTTCGTCAAGCTCATTGATTTGGGCATGACGATGGTCCTTGGTAGCATCTCCGTCGAGGTTGAGGTATTTGAGCGCCCAGTAAGCTTTGTGTTCCAACTCGACGGGGAGGTGACAGGCTTTGCCATACACCAACCGATATGGTGAGGTGTCGATTGGTGTTTTGTATGTCGTACGATAAGCCCATAGTGCAGTGTCGAGCTTTGTTGCCCAGTCCTTTCTTGATTGACTGACTGTTTTCTCCAATATCCTTTTGAGCTCACGGTTGGTGACCTCCACCTGACCACTAGTTTGAGGATGGTACGCGGTGGAGACCCGGTGAGTTACACCAAATCGTTGGAGAACTTTGTCGAATTGACCTTGGAAATGGGTTCCTTGGTCGCTGATGATTGCTCGCGGTGATCCAAACCTGGAAAACAGTTTCTGCAAAAACTTTCCAACACTTCGAGAGTCATTAGTTGGCAAGGCTTGTGCCTCGGCCCACTTGGATACATAATCCACTACCACGAGTATGTATTTGTTCCCGAATGAGGTCGGGAAAGGCCCCATGAAGTCAATTCCCCAAATATCAAATATTTCACAAACAATGGACATTGTTTGTGGCATTTCATCACGTTGGGAAATATTACCTGACCGTTGACATGCATCACAGGTGCGTACATATGCATCACAATCTTTGAAGATTGTTGGCCAATAAAATCCACATTCCAATACCTTTCGCGCTGTGCGGTTGGCTCCGTGGTGTCCTCTGGTCGGACCTTGGTGGCAATGAGAAATTATGCTCCATGCTTCGGGTTGCGGGATGCATCGGCGGATGATACAATCTGCACAGACTTTAAACATATATGGCTCTTCCCAAAAATAAGATTTAAGGTCAGAAAAGAATTTCTTCTTTTGTTGGTACGAGAGCCCAGTTGGCAGAGTCTTTCCCACCAAGTAATTGGCAAAATCCGCATACCACGGGGTGTCAAGTTCAACTCTTCCTACAGTGTAGAGTCGTTCATCCGAAAATGTTTCATTGATTTCATCCGAAACATCATCTTTTGGATTTTCCAGTCGGGAAAGGTGATCTGCTGCCAAATTTTCTGCTCCTTTTTTATCTCGAATTTTGATGTCGAATTCTTGGAGAAGAAGAATCCATCGAACCAGACGAGGTTTAGCATCTGTCTTGTTCATTAAATACTTCAAAGCAGAGTGATCAGTAAAAACAACGCATCGTGATAAAATAAGGTATGATCGGAACTTATCAAATGCAAACACCACAGCTAGTAATTCCTTTTCAGTTGTTGTGTAATTTTCTTGAGCATCATTTAAGGGTTTACTTGCATAGGAAATTGGTTTGAAATGTTTTTCATACCTTTGGCCGAGGACAGCTCCTACGGCGTAGTCAGATGCATCACACATGAGTTCGAACGGGAGGCTCCAGTCTGGACCCACCATAATCGGGGCGTGGGTCAGTTTGTGCTTTAGTGCCGCAAATGCTTCGTTGCATTCCGCCGTAAAGTCAAATGGAGCATCCTTCTCGAGAAGCTTTGTCAATGGTCGAGCAATTTTGGAGAAGTCTTTGATGAAGCGTCGATAGAAGCCGGCATGCCCCAGAAAACTCCTTATTGCTTTCACATTGACTGGTGGTGGAAGGTTGGAGATGACGTCAATTTTGGCTCGATCAACCTCGATGCCTTGTGATGAAATTTTGTGTCCAAGGACAATGCCCTCGGTCACCATAAAGTGGCATCTCTCCCAATTGAGAGCGAGATTCGTCTCTTCGCATCGGATTAGAACTTTTTCGAGGTTGTGGAGCCATTTGTCGAAGGAATCTCCGAATGCTGAGAAGTCATCCATGAAGACTTCCATGATATCTCCCACCAACTCGTCAAAGATGGCAATCATACACCATTGAAAGGTTGCTGGTGCATTGCACAATCCGAAAGGAATGCGCCGATACACAAAAGTGTCGTACGGACAAGTGAATGTGGTTTTCTCTTGATCTTCTAGTGAGATGGAAATCTGAAAGTAGCCAGACATCCCATCGAGGAAGCAATAGTAATTGTGGTCGGCCAATCGCTCGAGCATTTGATCAATGAATGGGAGTGGGAAGTGATCTTTTCTGGTGGCATCATTCAGGCGACGATAGTCGATGCAGACTCTCCAACCGGTGACTGTTCTGGTGGGGATGAGCTCATTCTTTTCATTGGTGATGACGGTCATCCCGCCTTTTTTCGGGACTACCTGGATAGGGATCACCCATGAACTGTCGGAGATGGGGTAAATTACTCCAGCATCGAGTAACTTGATCACCTCAGCTTTCACTACTTCCTTCATGTTCGGATTGAGTCGACGTTGGGGCTGGACCACCGGCTTATAGTCATCCTCCATCAGAATTTTGTGCGTGCAAAATGAGGGATTGATTCCTCAAATGTCGGAGATCTTCCAAGCCAAGGCTCGTTCATGACTTTTCAGTAGTTTGATCAATCTCCCCTTCTGCTCCTCAGTTAGGGCCGCGTTGATGATGACGGGGAGCTTGGAGTTCTCTCGAAGGAAAGCATACTCGAGGTGGTTTGGTAACTGCTTCAGTTCGAGAGTTGGTGGTTCTTCGATGGAGGACTTGATTTTCTCCAATTAGGGAAAACTGCCACCTTCTCCTCCTGCTCCAATTCTTCGGATTCCTCCAATAGTGCAGCTTGCTCAATTTGTTGGACAGATCCCGTTGTTTCCTGTCCTTGAGTAAGGCAAAGCTGTAAAGCATCTGAATGAAGAATCTCAGAAACAAAGTTAGCAGTCTCAGCATCAATTATATCCAAACAAAAATTGGCATCATCATTTTCACGAGCATATTTCATGCTTTCTGGAATTTTGAATGTCATTTGTTCTTCCCCTACTCTCAAAATCAATTTTCCATCATTCACATCAATTAGAGCCTTTGCAGTTGCAAGAAACGGTCTACCAAGAATTAATGACACATCGACATCCTCATCAATATCTAGGATCACAAAATCGATTGGGAATATGAATGAGCCAATTTTAACAATTAAATCTTCTATGATTCCCCTAGGATGCACTATGGAACGATCAGCCAACTGGATGCTCATTCGTGTAGGATTAGGTTCACCTAGCCCTAAACGTTTAAACATTTTATATGGCATCACATTTATACTTGCTCCAAGGTCAGCTAAAGATTTATCAATATACACAGAACCAATTAAGCAAGGTATAGTAAAACTCCCTGGGTCTTTTCGTTTCTCCGGAAGCTTGTTTTGGAGGATGGCCGAACATTCCTCATTCAGCATCACTGTTGACAGATCCTCCAATTTTCGCTTGTTGGTGAGGATTTCTTTCAGGAAGCGAGCATACTTTGGCATTTGAAACATGGCCTCCACAAATGGGATGTTAACATGAATTTGCTTCAGGAGGTCTAGGAATTTGCCGAAGTGTGCGTCAAGGCGATCCTTGTGGATTCGTGATGGGAATGGCCTTCAAATGTTGCTTCTGCTTCGGATTGATTTCGGTGTCGCTCGGCAGGCTGCCTTGATTCCTCTCAGAAAGCAGCTTGGCTATTTGCCCAACTTGTGTTTCCAAATTATGCACAGAAGCTTGAAGATGTCGTTGGCCCGCTTCAAGGTTTTGGAATCGATCCTCGGAGACGGAAATGTATTTGTCCAAAGCTTGGAATTTGGAGTCGGATGTGGAGATGAACTTGCCAATCATATCTTCGAGACTAGATTTCTTTTCTTGTGGTGGCAGTTGTTGATGGTGCTGATTGGAATTGCTTGATGATGCTTGATTAAATCCGGGTGGAGCTCGTTGATTCCCTTGGTTGGACCAAGAGAAGTTTGGATGGTTTCGCCATCCTGGATTGTATGTGCCGCTATATGGATTTCCGCTCCTCTGAGGATTGTTGATATAATCAACATGCTCAGTGGTAGATGTTGAGGAGATCAACTTGCACTCGGTAGTGTTGTCGTCACCAGCACACCATTCGCACTTGAACACCTTGCCAGATACAGTGAGCTGGTCGAACTTTTTATTGAGGTTTTCAACTTGTGCGGCCAAGGCTATAACTGGGTCGACTTGGTGTAGTCCTGCACTTCTGGTTGGCTGTGGTTGGCACTTGTTTCGGGGGGAATACCATTCATAGCTATTCATTGTCATGTCTTCGATTAGCTGCTCTACTTGGGGAGGTGTTTTGTTGTTGATGGTGCCACCCCCTGCTGCATCAATTGATTGTTTCGTCTCTGGATTTAGCCCATTGTAGAAGGTTTGCATTTGCAGCCAATGGGGAATGCCGTGATGAGGGCATCTCATGAGAGTGTTCTTGAATCTCTCCCAAGTTTCGTAGAGAGTTTCAGAGTCTTCTTGGCGGTAGGCGGCGATGTCGTTCCTCAGCTTCGCCGTCTTGCTTGGTGGGAAATATTTGGCTAAGAATTTTTCAGCCAACCCGTCCCACGTTGTGATGGAATTCCGTGGTTGACCGTCAAGCCACTCCCGTGCTCTGTTGTCCAGAGAGAACGGGAACAGTCGAAGGCGAATAGCATCGACGGATGCACCATTGATTTTGATGGTGTCACAGAGCTCCAGAAACTTCTTGATATGAGTGTTGGGATCTTCGTCGGGCATCCCATTGAATTGCACCCGATTTTGGATCATTTGTAGCATCCCAGTTTTGATTTCGAAGTTGTTGGCTTCGATATTGGGCCTTCGGATGCTTGAGTGAGTTCCGTCCAAGGTAGGACGGGCATAATCAGACATTGTCCGATTGTTCACTTCGGCGTGTTCTTCCGCCATTGTGTGTGGCTGCACTTGTTGCTCTCTCCTTCGTTGACGAAGAGTTCTCTCGATCTCGGGATCAAGGTCGACCAGTCCAAGTGGGTGGTTTCGGGTCATGCACTATTTCAAGCACAAAAACAAGAACAACCCGTGAAAGCAACAAGTGTGATATAACAAGAAGAATAAAGCGACTAAATTAATAGTTCAAAGCTTTTTCTAATAACATAGTCCCCGGCAACGGCGCCAAAAACTTGATCGCCCGTAACTATCACAGGAAAAATAGGCAAGGGTACCTATCGTTCTAATGTAGTATAGCAGGAAGCAAGGTCGTATCCACAGAGACTTCGTGTACTAGTACTCAGCTTTTACCTATTATCTAGTCAATCGTTTTTAGTTGATTTTCGTTTAGAAATAAAAACACACGCAATAATAAAAACACAATAAAGTAGTTTTCAAAGTAAAATCAAGTGGAGAAGTCGTTGTCCCGGAAGTGAATCCCCCTAATATGCATTTTACAGACAAGTTGAATTTAACATAGACGAGTGTTAATATCTTAGACCGTGAAAATTCCCAATTTAGTGTTAACCCGTTCGCACATGTATTAACACCCTTTTGGCTTAAGAATCAAGTGAAACCGTGGCTTACAAAAATCTTAAACCAAAGCAATAACCAGATTTATGAACTTTCGTATTAGGTTTTTAAGCTAATCCAGAGGAGCTACGTGACCCCATCGCCGGTGATTCCAATCAATTCCTTCTTTTCACGAGGGATCTAACATGCAAAATTACCTCGCAGTCTCATTTACATGTATCAGACAAAATATACAATAGACGCGTACTATTGATACTTGCACATGATAAGTCGAGAAAATATCGTAAGAACGAGAACAACACGTCTATATCAAAGATACCACTCAAGCAAAGTAAAACATATTAGGGTTCATCAAATCCGGAACAACTAGAAGATTAGCCGGACATGATGAGATTTAGAAAGATGAAGGTTGAGAATATTACCATGATGATGACGACGACAAAGACGGAGGGGTTGAGAATACGGTATGTATATTGAGTTAATAGACTACACCTAGCAAACATCTGACGGGGGAATAATCGTTGGGCGAAGACGGTGGAAACCGACCAATCTACCACCACAAATAATTATCAAAACCCCACAGAACAGAAGCTTACTTCGGTAATCTCAATAACGCAATATACCACGGTATTCCCAAATACGAACACGAACATGAGAACCACGATGGATGAAATACGAAATATGATTAACGAAATGAAAAGAGGTAACAAGAGTTTGGAATGAAAAGTGGACAGAGTTTCGGCTAACTTCAAATACAAGAAAGGAAGAGCAAAGTGAAGAAAATAGGGTCCCTAGTGTGTGTGTCTTCTCCCCCTATTTATAGTACAAATTGAGCTACTTGCTTGAGCTACTTGCTTGAGATGGCAGCTGCTTGCTTCTAATAAATGGACCAGCTACTTGCTTTCAATGGCCGAGGCAATTTGCAGCTGCTTGCTTTCAAATAATGGTCAGCTGCTTGCTTTCAAATAATGGTCAGCTGCTTGCTTTCTTCTTTTTTTGGACCAGCTTCAGCTACTAGCTTCCCACGAGAATCCCAAAATGAACCAGCTCTTCCTTATGTTTAGCAGTAGGCAGTTTGACTCTGCAGTTTGCGGTTTGACTCTGCCGTGTTAATTAGCTCTCTTTCCGTGATTCATCACCATAATACACGATGGGTCTCGTATATTGATAACAAAAGGGGACGCGGCCGGAGTGGTACGGCTCTTTGCCCTCGCCTGGGATGTCGCAGGCTCGAGTTCCACCGACGCCAGATTTTGAACCCTAACCATCTTTTTTGTTGAATTGACTCCTTATTCCGTTCTTATTGGATGGAATACCCTGAAACATGACTCAAACACAAAACCAAGCATAAAATCGAGAAATCGAATGAACTTGGTAAAATTTATGTTATTTTAGGATGTGAAAGTGTAGGCGAATATATATATATAATTTATGTGTTATCAATGGACGTGGGGATGTCTCGAGGCTGGCAAAACATATGATGGAATTCGTTCAATCGAGAACCCAAATCTCTGTCAATTTGATCCACCACTAGCCAAACATTATGAAGACTAAACTAAGGTTCTTGATCGTGTTATTCATGAGTTGGACACCATACTTTGTGAAGAAGGTCATCGCATGGGAGAGCATATTGAATCATGAACCATGTTTTCTAGATTTTATTTACACTACGAAATTTGAGTCGCGCTATGTTGCGGCTTTGATTAAAAGTGTACTAATGTTTGCAACCCACGTTCATTCGTATCCATTCCATACTACAAAACCCACGTCTCTATTAATCTAATGGAGTGAATTAAGCAAACGCAAAATAGAATCCAAGTATACCTACCGCCTACAGCTACCGTTACCGCCACCTCAATCTTCAATCTTGTAGCAGAGACAAACGCCAACCCTCCCCTCTCCATTGACCTTTCCGTCCGTCGAAGTCCCCAATAGTACCCCTGCCACCATAGATATGCCCGCCTCAACCTTAGCCTTTATCATTGTGCACTTATTCCGGCCACTCAAGACGATACTCTTGAGGTCCAAGCGTGAATTATCCATCATAAAATCTTGTATCTCTATCACAATTGTCTTTGTCATCAAGGTTGTAGCTTTCCTGGCTTCCACAGCTCACCCATCATATATTCAACCTTCGAATTGAAGTGAAAATTGAACCCCCCCCCCCCCCCCCCCCAATCCTTTCTTGAGCTTTTTCATGCAAATTAATCTCACTCGATTAGCTTCTCCAATTTCAAATCTACCTCTTTCAGGGAGATCAGGGTATATAGAAGGGCCAAAGCAGGTGGAACAGAGTTGGATAGTTGAATTGAGCCTGGCCTGCAAAATGGGGGAGCAATTTGGAAGGGAAAAAGGTCGGTAGAACAGGCGCTCAACTCGCCTTCGATGTCGCGCTTAAAGAAGCTCGTGGAGCAATTGGGGATCCAAAGAGACTCGCTCGGCCCTCTCCATTGTAGTCACCCTCCGTAAAACCTCCCCTAACTGACGCGCTCAATCCATCAAAAAGCTTCCTCAACAATTGACGGGATAACCTCAAATCAACAACTACATCTTCAAAAACTGAGCAAATAAAGAGAAAGCTTAATCGAGGAGGAAGACTTTGTGGCACATGATTCTAAAATCGAAACCCTAATTCCATCGCAAATCAACAAAAAATGTGAAATATAATAGTTAGAATTCTATAACAATCTGCCAAATCAATATGAATAAAAGAGAGGAAGTGAAACGATAAAGAAAAAGAAAGGGAAAGAAAGAGGTAGAGGATGATTAAGATGAGGTTAGGGTGAGTTGAAGATTGATTATCGGTTCCAACGAGAGATATAATGGGAGAAACATGTCGAAGGCAATTTCCTTTATTTGCCACCGCAGCGGCCACGCGTTGAGGAAGAGATGGTTGTTAGCCAAGAAAAGTAACCAGTACCATCAGTTAGCAAAACTCTTATGCTACAATAACTCCTGTTTAACTTTAATTATATTAGGATAATATGCACCTTAGCAAAGCTGCACCAACTTCTCCTCCTGGGAACCGATTGTGGTGCCAAAGGGAGGGGCACCGAATAGTAACGTGCGGGTGACGGGTCCTAGCGGGTCAGCAAAAGAAAATTGACAATGGTGCACAATAAAAATCCTCTTATACTACAGTAATCTTGTTGTAACTTTAATAGATATTAAGATATATGATCTTCTTTATTTACCCAACATAATTTGAAAATATTCTCTTTTGAATAGTCCGTTAAGATTTAGACTCAATCGGTGCCGAAGCAGAGTCGGAGCTTCTAGGCAATTGAGGGAAGGGGATTAAAAATACCCTTTCTATCTTGTTCATGTAGTAGTAGTGCTGCTACTCGTGGTCATCCTTTTAAGATATGTATGACAATGTTGGAGTCGTCAACGGAGTGAGCAGGTTATCACATAGCTCGGATTTTATTTTTGTTGAAAGGAAAGGGTTTGTGTGATTTATCTTTTAAATATGTATTCATGTTCCTCGTTTTATGATAAAACTTCTAATGAGTCAAGTGGAGTGGAGTGGAGTGGATTTTTGCCTTGTTTAGCACTCGTTTATCAACAAGAGGAGTCAAGTCGAGTTTGATCCAACTCATTATTAAAATCACGAGTTGAGGTCGAGCTCAAGTCATTTAGTTGAACCCTTAAATTAACTCTAAAAGATTATAAATTAAATACTCTAATATTTATATGTCGGGTATGATACATGTGATCATTAACTTCCTTATTAGTCACCCACTTTAATTCGTTTTCATTATCAGCACTGGCCATCCAATTATGTTAAGTTCATCCTATTTGGTAATTAACAAGGAGGCTTGATGTTAAATGGCCAACATTGTAGTTAAAAAATAAATAAAAAAAATTAGTTCATTTTTTCACCACCAACCCAACCCTAACGAACTATAGAATTCTCAATGTATCAAATTCCAACATATCTGATCCTCCCATAAAGATAACCAATTCTAGTTTTTAGGCTACCACAACTTCTCACTCCCGAACCACTACGGGAGATTTGTAAACGCCACTGCCATGTAGCTGAAACAGAAATTCACAAATTGAGGAATCAGAGGTATGACAAAGCTTCATTCCAATTGTCAAAAATTCAAACAAGTATTCAACTATTGCAAAGTATACAAAAGAAATTTAGTGGACAATCAGTCAAGCGAACAAGGGCTTTGGTCTAGTGGTTGTATCACTATTCTTAAACCTGGAGGTTACAGATACGAGTCCCTTAAATTTAAATATCATCTAACTATAAAACCAAACCTATATCATTTTACTACTGTTTGCAATCATCGACAACCAGCGATTTTAGCGCGGTGACCATATCTAACCGCCCGTCCTGAAATTTTATCAATCAACGCCTAAATATTAAAAAAAATCTATATCACCCTTATAAAAAATGAAATTTAATCAAACCTTGTGCAGTTTCCCTTCCTTGTATCATTTTACTACTATTCTCAATCATCAACAAACAACAATTCCAGTGCGGTGACCACATCCAACCGTCCGTCTTGAAATTTTATCACTCGCCGAGTCAGTTTTGTGATCAATATTCAGTTTATAGCTTTATGAAATTTGCCGTGCACATTTTACAAGGGATGATTGACATCCTGACCAAGAATTCTTCTTTTCTATGGCTACTTTAGAACAAGAAGAGCTTAACTCATGACTATCTGAAAAGGAGCCGCTAGAGCATTGGAAGTAAATGTTATCATGGTTTGAAGGGAGAAGAAACTAATGATAATCTTCTTATTCATTGCTTATATAACATAAAAGTTTGGTGACAAGTGTAGCATGTGGTCTCTATTAAAATGCCCCAACAAGCCGACATTGCTGCAATTATTAAAGATTATCCAAACTACACTCCAACCAGCCCTTTAGTTTGGCTTGCTCATCGCTCAATTCAAGTTGTTTATTTGTTCATTTTGTTGATTGCAATCACATGATATTTTGTGATAAATTACAACCCTAAATAGTGTTGTGAAAAAACTTGCAGGGATCTTATTGAATGGTTGTGTGCAACAGAATATATCAATAAGCCACAAGCAGAGGTCTGGTTACAACACTCCTAACTCATTTCATTATCCCGGTGCTTAACGATATGTCACAACATTGTAGCATGTTGTTTTTGTTGGGAGTTTTCTATGAGTTCTTTCACAGTAGGACAAGGGTGTTTTGATTCACCAAGTCCTATTTCATTGTGTTATTCCCATAATCTCTTGTTTCCCTTCATCATTTTCTTCTCTTTCTTATTATGTGGTTATTTCCCGCCTTGATGTGTTTGTTGCTAGGTTCAAAGCATTTGAATCAGCTTTTTCTCGTTTCGGAGAGTCCTCCTTATGCTTGTACCCTCTTTAATTTATTCTTTTAATAATTTTATTCAATGCCCATTATAAAAAAAGACTTTGGATGCATGACCATTTTTTAAGGATCACTTAATGATTGTTTTCAATATGGAAGATAGCAAGAATTTTATTTTATTTGCATAAATTTCAATTCAATTTTTTGTTAGAGGGATTGGAACCAAGAAACATCCTTCTCTTGTGGTCTTCCATTTAGGTGGCTATTGTTTCTTTCCTTGTTTAATTAGCTTAGTTAACCAATCAAAATTGAATCTATCTATCTATATCTATCTATCTATACTATATATTATGGCAATTCAAAATAAATCTATTGCCACATAAGCACTTGGAGGATGCACAAGTTGCCAAGTTGGACAACTTTTTTACAAACAAAAAAATTAATTATTAATGTATTTATGGAGCTATCTCTCTCTTCTTTAATATTTCCATTTTTTTTATCTTTTTTTTTTTGCTTTAATAATAGGTTACATGTTGATAAACTTAACCAAACACACAATTTTTTTATCTTTTTGTTGCAATAAAACACTCTCTTATTCGTAAATTATATGCTATAAAATAAAACAAGTATATATTATTTAGCAAAATGTCAGAGTATAATATTGATTGAGTAATTATAGTTATTTACTTAAAAAATACTTCTTATTCCTCGGATCATGTTCTACCTTAAACTCCTCAAATGAAGAGAAATCGCATGTGCAATAATTTTATAATGTGTGCTAAGTTCATATTAATAATATTTGTTCTATATCATGTTGATTGAGCAAGCTCTATTGAGGTTCTAAGTCGTATGCTAAGAAATTTTCTTTCAGACATGGAGTTATCGTCAACGATTATAAATCAAAATTTTCAAAATGACTTAAGTATGATTGTTGACGAACTTTGACTTCATACCCTAGGATGAGACACAAGATTCCTTGAAAATAACATAAAGGAAGGTTAGAGAATCTTTGTTGAGAATCTACGATAAACATCGCGTTTCATCAGCTACTAACCTAGACATTTACCATATAATGGTTGACAATTTTTAGTAAGATAGTCAATTGGGATAAACATATTTATCCACCAATCAAGTATCTTTATCCAGTAATCTCAACTCTCAAAATTGGTTGCCAGTTCGTCCAAACTCGAGAAACACGAATTGATATATGTTGTATAGATAATAAGTTAATGCAAATAATCAAATGAAATCCACCGATATTGTTCAAATGATAAGACATTTTAAATGCACTTGAAATATGTGTGTATTGTAGACGCTCTTTATTAAATATTAATATATAAGTTATAAAATCTTTGAAAATTACACATTCAACGACCATATTAAGACCAAAATCCTCGATAGTGTGTGCGAGTGTCTTAGATTGAGTTTCTAAGCCAATATATAATCAATGACCACGGGTTGAACTTCAAAAATTAACAATTGATACATATTGTATAATATACTAAATTTAAGTGTCTTCATAGAAAAAAAAAACTAACATCCAAAATGGAAATGAGTTGAGATTATAGAATTTAATCATCACGAGGGCTACGGTGTGTGTCAAGTTTCAATATGGATGAGTAAATTGATCCAATAGTGAAGTATCTTTACTAAGATTTCTCACTAAAAAGTCCTAATCTTTACAACATTGGTCGAGAGTTCGTCCAAACTTGAGGATCATGAATGTGTATTGGATTTCCAAAGGACCTAAAATCCCAACCCTTTTCGGGGGCTAAATACCTCTGATCACAAATAGGTGCCAAAGAAGAATGAAAAGAAGCCCAAAAAAATAAAAAAAGAACATAACCTCTGATACGATGAACAGAATAAAACCATATCGAGCTATGATCCTGTCATCCCTACCCTTTTATTCGCCATAAAGAGGGTGGCGGGAGAGGATAAGAAATAAATAGCAGGTTCTTAGAATTTGCCTCTTTATATATTACATATGAAACGATAGACAATCCCAATGGTTGTCTGACGTTATGGGGTATAAGCGGGATCTCTATCCCGAGGGTGGGGGATAGGCAAGTAGCACTTTTAATACGAGTATGAGGCAAAACAAGATAGGTCTGGCAAAGTATCTGGATAATTTTGAGTCTACTATATATATATATATACACTCATACACATATATATAACATCAAGGCATACTATTTTTTGATTTTACTCAAGATACGATAGAAGATATGTATGACAAAGTATTTGCATAAATTAGAGATTAGAGAATTATGGATTAGAGTTCACCTATTAGAGGTTAGGGTATAGTATCATGCTCCAAAAAACTCCGGAGTCTAAATAGTAAAAATCAATGGTCGTATGGTAGTGTGAACGCAAGAGTATAGCGTACTCCTGGTGCACGCTAGCTTGAACTATATATGTGTGGGGGGGTGTTCAGGTTGGGGTACGCTAAATATTAGTGTTTTGGTTGACAAATTTTGACATAAGTTTTAAATGGGACGTGACAGAGACATAATTTATGATTAGAAAACCGAAACATCAGAAATGAGTGTGCTAAATATTGGAAATTTTCAATATAGACATACTACAAACTCTTTTGTGAATTAAGAACAAAAAATATTTAGAAGATCGAAAATGATTTAAACATATGAATAAGTTAATTAATATAAATTATAAAATAAATCTCTCCGGCCAACGGGCCGGGTAAAAAGCTAGTTAAATAGATAGGACTTCAAAGTTAAATAGTAGCATACCTAAAGGTCCTCGTAGAATACAACTTTGTCCTCCTATACTATGTCATTTAAGTGGGGTTAGCTTGCCTTGGTTAGACCTAGTTGTAATAACTTGAGTAACCACAACCGTCAACCTAGAAGACCAAACCCCAATCCCAAACTCTGAGTATGTCTCCTCCTCAGGACCTAAAGCAGGATTCGAGCACCATCGAATGAAGAAGCTACCTTCATTATCTCCCTAGTCCTTTAGACACCCTCACCATCGAAGGAGAAGAACCCAACATAAGGATATTGAGTATAACAAAAAAAACAAACAATCAAAAAAAGAAGAAAGGAAGAGGCAGTTTGCTTAATCATGACTGAACTAGTTGGTAGGTCAATAATTGGTGGTTTTTAACCAAAAGCTAATCGATACCCCAGACAATAACCAACGGTTACCATTGATACTAGCGGTTCAAGTATCAATATAGACTTTTTAACCTAGTGGTTAACCACTAACCACCACCAAACTGATTAGCACCCTACATGCTGGCGACTTACCCCAAAGATAGTTATGTATTAACTATACTAATAGGATAACAATCGAATGCATACTAATAGGATAAAAACTAATCCTACTATGAGTTTCCACCATAGAAAATTATCTACTAAAGAACAAAAACTAAATATAGAACTAGGTCATTCTCTTTTCTCGCAAATCAACAAAATTAAGTCCTAAATATATCACCATGAGCAGCATATATATACATACAACACCGAGCCTCAATTTTTGATCATCCCTTTCCCAAGTTATTTAACATTTTTGCAAAGTTTTCTAAATAAATAAAAGACGCAAAATTGAAAAAGGGAGGAAAATGGCAATGGTGCCTAGCAATAGAAACTGTATTTCTCTCATTCTAATTATCTCCATTGAAACTCTTACACTCTCATCGTTTTCCGTTGCCCAAGACAAGCCAGAGGACTTTCTCGCGGCCCACAACAAGGTCAGAGCCGCAGACGGTGTTGGCCCTTTAAAATGGAGCCCTACATTGGCACTTTACGCAAGCTCATATGCTAATGAACTTGCAGCAGGGGGATGCAACAACATCCATCATTCCGACGGGCCTTTTGGGGAGAATTTGGCCTATAGCGAAGGTGATCTTTCTGGGGTCAAGGCGGTGGAGCTATGGGCTGACGAGAAGGCAAATTACGACTACAAATCCAATACTTGTGCTGCCGGAAAAATTTGTGGCCATTACACTCAGGTGGTGTGGAAAGACACGCTTGAGGTCGGGTGCGCGAAGGTAAAGTGCCCCGGTGGTGGTACTTTGATTAGTTGCAATTATGATCCTACAGGAAATTACGAAGGCGAGAGGCCCTTTTAAACAAAAAGAATGTGATATATATATTTCTAACGTTGCAAATATGTTATTGTCTTACAATAATTAATTTTAACCGATATATTGATTAATTATTACAATATTCTAATAATTGGTTGAGTCATAACCTGTTATAGCATTTATTGGTCAATACTTTTGTACCGAAGTATATGAGTATACCTTTTCTAACCAGACTTACCACTTCAACTAGTCCAGATAACCACCAAATAGCTCCATTGGAAATGGTTTGGTAGTTTAGTGCAATTGTTTATATCAAGTAATTGCCCACCTGAGTCTTGGGGTTTCCCCTACATACGCCTCTTCGAATACCACCAACACATGCTAACATGAGCATCGTGGGTTTCGAGACCATCAATTTATTTTGACAATAAAGTCATTTGTGGTTTCTTTAGAGACATAAAGATCATTAGTCCCCTAATTCTCTCTCTAGAACCTTACATACTTTATTTGTTTTTTTTTTACAATCAAGTATGTAAGCCTTGGGGTTTCACCTGCATAGGCCTCTATGATAAAAACCATATTCATTCAACCAATGCAAGGTGTACGGACGTGGATGTTTAAGTGTCTTCAGCTCGGCCTTCGACACCATATGCAAACTAACGACGTTAGTACAACTTTCTCAATTGATGACCAACCAACATAGCCTTAAATTGACCAAGCAGCGAGTACGAAACAAATTCTCTCTCTTCTCATTCTCTTCCCTTTGTTGCACACTCAAAAGCCTTCTAGCCACGTATGAAAATTTTCCTTGCACTAACCGCAGTTCGACTTCCTCTTCTTCATCTGCAATATTGACCTCCCCTTCTTCTGGCTCGGATTCATACTCTCCATCAAGATCATAGTCCTCTTGTTTCGACATTGATTAGACAGATGACCACGACCTTGGCATCGGAAAAAATAATGGATTTCGAGACTGTATTATTAGCTACCTTGTCTCCATTGTTTGAGGAGTTTTCATATGGTGCAGGCTTAGGACCTTCTTGTAAACCCTCTCTTTTAATGCTTCTTGACCTTTGCCGCTAGATGCAAAAATTACTCAATTTGACGTAACGGTGAATCTCTACGACTTGCTTGATGTCTTAATTGAGACCATTCAGAAACCTGCAGGCCATTGTCTCTTCCTTATCTTCATTGACGTGAGATCGAATCATGAGTGTCTCCATCTCTTTGAAATAATCCTCCATACTCTTCTTCTCTATATTGGGGAGCTCTTCCTCTTCGTAATGCTCCCCAAAGTCTCGGGGTTCTAGAGGTTTTCGAGCACGGCCTCCTCGACCTTGAGCTCTTCCTCCTCTTCCTCACAAATCTTCATCTTCAGGGTTCCTCAACGCTCGATACTGACCATCATCATCTCCTATGACCAGATCTTCAGCTTGACCCACCATATTCTAGACTCTATTTTTTCCCTAAACATGATGTATCTTTAATCAATTTTTTATGTTTTACTTCTAATAGATCATATGTCAGCTCTAATCAAACTATAATTATGTGAGAGCCTCCATTCACTAATAATTAACTTCATTTATCATGCCATATTTTTTTCTTGAGATTTAGCGGGGGAAAATAATAATAATAATAATATAATAAGCATTATTATTCTCATAAAATGCATAATTGCATGACTCGACCTGACTAGCCAAGCCATAACCCTAAACGAAATACCAAAATCCAAATACCACTTACGAATAGGATGGGTATGGTGATCCGATGTACCACCCCCCGACCTCACCATTGTCATCCTCTTACAATTTCAACATTGAAATACCAAAACAAACAACATGCATGCATGCATGCGATAATATAAAAATTTGCTGGCCCGACCGACCGAGCGACGACAACTAAACTGCAATAGCATAAGGTCTCTGGCCAATCCAATTGCCGGGAGGATTGTAGTTGCAGATGACGAAAGTGCCCCGGCCGCCGCTACAAGTCGCCTTGGCGCAGCCGATGGTGGTGGTGCTCCGCCACACGATCTGGGTGTAATGGCCGCAGTCCCTTCCCGGGGCGCAGGTGTTGGAGTTGTAGTCGTAATCCACCCACTCCGACCCCCACATCCTGACCGCGTCGATCCCGGTCAGCTGCCCGCTCCCCCACGCGATGTTCTCGCCGTAAGGCCCGTCGGAGTGGACGAGGCTGCAGTCGGCGGCGGCCCTCTGGTTGGCGTAGGACTGGGCGTAGGCTGCCACCCTGCCGTCCCACGTCACGGGGCCGACACCGACCGCGGCGCGGGCCCCGTTGTGGGCGTTGAGGTAGTCCTGAGGGGCGTCCTGCGCCGCTGTGGGTAAGGCTAGTAGTAGTAGTGTTCCCATCAATGTAATTGCGACGGCGAGGAGGTGAAAGGAAGGCGCCATTGTCAGTCTTAATTTTGATTTCTTGGGGATGTGAATGAATGATGGAAATGGTTAAGATAGGGCTTTTTGTATAGGAAGGAGTGTCGTTACGTACATGAGAGTGTTTGTTGATCATGATGAAGGTGTCTTTTTTTGAATGTGCGTTTTGTTTCGCTCCCGGCGGCTTTTTGTTTCTTATTGTTTCTTTGTCCAAGTGGCTGACAAAATTTGGTCGCAAAAAATAAGCAAGTGTATAGATAGTTTTACTATTCAAAACCAAGTGTTTGGCAAATCAGCCATCGGAAAATTTGGCATTAAAGTCGAATAGAGAGGAGACAAAAAGAAGGTGGCCAACTTTTATATAAAGTTTCGTGGTTAGAGAATTGGCCTGTGGGAAGGATAAGTGACGACGGTGCGTAGAAGCTAATATAATCTAAGAGGATGGTGGGGATGGGATCCTGAATATTCCGACTTATATTTGCATCTATGTAATATGTTAAGATCAATCATTGAAAAACCGTATCAACTTTAAACCTCCATATATATCAGCCTGATGCAATATGAATAGATATTCTAATTCATAGTTGGGCGGCACCAAATATGGCTCTCCTTTCCAGGCTAGTTCATCCAACTATGACTTAAAAACGTGTTTTGGGTAAATTTTAAACTGATTTGTTATTGCTATCTTTGAGGCAACATGGTGTATCTGTTGGGGAAGAAATCCTTGTGAAGCTGGACGCCAAAGGATCAAAGTGCAAAAGAGATTGTTTTATTGGATACTGCGTCGTTTTAGTCTGAGTCGAGCCAGTCTATTGTGTTGTTTGATTTAGTTCACAGTTAGTCTGCTGGTTTTTGTTTTGTTACATTTTGGTCCTGAGTAGTGGTTTGGGTAGTAGAGAGCGTTCAGCTCGTTTAGTAAGACTGTAAGACAGTTGATCATGGGAGCTGGAAATTAGTCTATTGTGTTGTTTGATTTTTTTTCGTTGAATCAGTTCCCATTTTATTATCAAAACAAGAAAGTGCAAAATGCACGCTGGTGTTATTTGATTTAGTTCACAGTTAGTCTTGTTGGTTTTTGTTTTGTTACATTACGGTCCTGAGTAGTGGTTTGGGTTGTTGAGAGCGTTCAGCTCGTATAATAGGCTATATTTATTTGTAAATTTTAAATTTTTTGAAAATAAAAATCATATTGACATGCTCTTTAAAATTTTATTCACTTTTATGAAAATGAAAATATTTATCACTGTGTACCATGTTGGTAAAGATTCATGTACTAAGATTGTATTATGGTGTTATGAAATTGTATCATGGGGATATTAATATATTATAGTGTAGAATGTTGTACACGTGAAAGTAAGGATATACTAACCACCATCTACCACCTTACAACACCGTCTATCATCATCTACCGCACTGGTATAGGGTGATAAAAGTTGGTATATTTTATACCAATTTTTTTAAAAAAATATTAAATTCTATAAATCATGTTAAACAAGTTTCATTTGTGCAAAAAAAAATCAAATATTTAAAAGCAAAGATGGTACAGGGAGGTAAAGAATAGTACCGAGCAGTAAAAAAAAATTCCTTGAAATATATCAAAACGTTAATATCATTTTGTAGATCACTGATTTGCTATGGTATAGAATCAAAATTTACTTGGTCGCTAACAAAGATCATATTTCATAAGGACTTTCAAATCTCACTGCTCAGAAAGTGACGATCTTGTTGTTTGAATAACTCTTTTGTAAGGTTGAAATGTCTTGTTTTTTATAAATATTTTAAAAAGCAAAGCAATAGAACTCTGAAGAAAATTAGTGAAAAACTTCCTAATGCAGATAGACTTCATCCGTACAGACCTATTGTCTTCATTAATGGAATCTATAATTGTTGCTGAGGTCTTAGCTATTAGGCTCAGAACAGTCCTGCCTTCAATCATTAGTAGGAACCAATCTGCTTTCATTCATAGTAGAAAGCATCCTTGAAATTTTAATGGCCCGGGAGATTGTCCAAAATTATAATATAAAGCAAATTTATTCACGATGTGATGTGAAGGTGGGTTTAAAAAAGTCCTTTGATTTGGTGAATTGGGAATATCTTAACTGTGTGATGATAAATATGGGTTTCTCTTAGCTTTTCCTAAATTGAATTCTTGTGTATTTAGAATCTGCATTCTTCAGTGTCTCGATCCATGGCAGTCTATTTGGGTTCTTTAGGAAAGCAAAAGGTGTTAGGCAAGGGGATCCTTTATCTCCTTACCTAGTTACTATCGCTATGGTCCATGGAACCACAGACAGGACTGCTAAATCAAGCAACAACAAATTTAGTCCCTTACCATCATCAATGCAAGCAGCTGGAGCTTACACACTTATGCTTCATGGATAATCTTCTTATATCCACAAAAAGCTGAAAAAAAGGTTTGATATGGGATGAGGAGTGTATTGAATGTTTTTAATCGGGTCTTTGGTTCGCAATGTAATCCATGTAATTGTGAAGTGTTCTTTAGAGGAATGGCTCATCAATTTAAGCATATTGCTCTACAATCCTCTAGCTTTCATGACGGGCATCTTGTTGTGTGGTATTTGAGACTTCCTTTGATCTTTGGTAAATTATGTATCGTTACATGCTTAGAGGGGCCTCTATATATCCTGGGGAACGTTCTGCCCGCGTCTCGCTTCTCTTTGCTTTGTTCCTTTGTTTTCAGAACCGGACCGGAGGCTGAACCGAAAAGATAGTGGATTAGGGTATAATGGTTAACTGTTACAAAACCGTTGGTAAACCGTTGATAGAACTGTTCATGATATATAACATACAAGACTTGTATATTACACTAATTTAAGAATGAAGTTATCATTGATCATAAACAATTTTAAATTCATATCATCACCAAAATATCTAATAAATCATTGAAACTGTCTCACAGAAGAAATCATAAGTTTTTAATTCAAGTTAAAAATTATGGTGCCAGTTGGTAGTGGATCACGTAAAAATGACAACAAGGTTGAAAAATGAGAAGACGTATATAAAATAAATAATCATGGCTTGATGGTTTTAGTTTACGTTAAAATATTTTTTAAAAATATTGTGCTTCAAATAGTTAACTAATGGACTAGTTAAACTGCGGTGGTTCATTCGGTTTTATGTTGAACCGTGAAAAATTGTTTGGTCCATCAATAACCGTCCAAGCAATGAACCGGAACTCTATCATAACTGGTTTGACGGTTCTACTGTCCCAACCGTTAATCTGGTTCGGTTCTTATAACAATATTTTTTTATGTCGTCGTATTCCTTCCCTGGGGAGCTCCTCCAAAACCATCACATCTTTCATCAGGATAACTCACCTCACCAGCTTGTCAAGATCGATCCAAAATCGGAAGTTGTGTTTCGTCTTTAGAAGTGAGCGTTTCACCTCCTTAGTGTGGGTTTACATTCTCAAGTTTCAAAAGGTCATGGCGGGAGTGACGCCTTCCGGGAGCAAGGTGTACCAAGTACGGCCCTGCCCTCCGAACGTAGCAGGAAACACCCTTCACATTTCTACATCCGATGCGTTTATTAGCTACATTTTGAGGACGAAGGGGCTGAGATGATCCGATGAGCCAGTTGTGCCATCATACGCCGGTAGTCCCAACGAGGAGAAGTTTTGCGGCATCGGGCTTTTGAAGATACTCCTATTGAGCGGATTGTACAATATACTGTGGCTCTTGTTGGGATAATATGAGGGCACTAAGTGCATCTTTAGTACCCAAGGTCCGGCTCTGTATCGTGCTTTTCTTTTTCTTCTTCTGGATCATCGCACTCGTCTATGATTATGGCAATGCAATCAAAATTGTGATTCTACGTAGAAGCATTTTGGTGACAAGAAGCGTAAAAACATAAGTTTTTAGCTTTAAAGCGTAGATTTTGACTACAATTGTAAGTGAAAAGTGTGATTTTACGTAGAAGCGCTTTGGTGACTTAGAAGTGTAAAAGCATCAAATTTTAAGTTTTAAAGGGTGATTTTGACTCCAGTGCTGATTGGGGCCTTTTCTTTCTCATTGGGATTTTGGCCAGGATCTATGATTTCTTCCGTTTGTGCTCTTGGCGAGTTATATGTCCTATTGAGTATAGTCAAGATTTGTGTCAAGCTTTCTTGCATACTGAAAATCTGTTGTCCATTATTTTTACTTGAACTTCTAGTTTCACTTCGTCGTCTACCAGAGGTGCAATGTTGTCGACTGCTCCCCTGCGTGCTGCTTTGTCGTCGATAATATTGTTCCACGGGGTTCAAGAAGTTTCTTCCATGAAAGTAGGTTACTGCGAACTCAATCGTGACCCCACAGTGGCGCCAAATTGTTTAGTTTCCAAATTACTTGGAGATTAAACATTGAGGGTGTGATCACGTTCGTAATGCGTCCTCATACTCCCAAGGAGTTTGGACTTCTTCGATCCTGCACAAGTGATCCTCGGACGGGTACGCACAAGACACTCTTCAAAGGTTAAGTTAGAGAGAAATATTTGAGTTTTGTTTAGAGACGAGAGGGTAGTTGAACATAACATTAATGAGAGTCGAGCCTTTGTTTATACTTACGTTTTAGTGGCAGAGCGCGTTTAATGTCGTGTCAGGCGTCCATTTTACCTCAAGCAATCGTAGACTAGAGCGTCTCTATGAGCAATAAATGCTAGTCTCGGATTTCGTAGTGAGCACTAGACCCAAGACGACATTGGGAATGCTCCTAACACTGGTGTTGCTTCAAATACCGCATTGGGAACAGTCTCAGTAAGTAGCTAGGGGTAGAAATCGGTATGTTATCGGTATCCCAATACCAAATACCAAAATCCCGAATACCGAATTACACCCTGAAATCAATACCAATCCCAATCCCTAAATAATTTCAGTATCCCAATCCCTAAATATTTCGGTATCCCAATCGGTACCTGGGTATCCCAACCAGTATTATCAAATAAAAAATTAATTACCTTTGAAATTAATAATTTAATATATAAATTAGATTTTATTGTTTAATTTAGGGCAAAGAGACCAAGCAAAGATTCTTGAGTTGCCTAGAGCTAAAATCTCAAGTTTTTATAATTGATCATCTTTAATTTGATGAACTTGAGGTTGGGAGACGACTAATACTAATGTGAACTAGTGATGTAATGATCTGTGTATAATTAAATGACATTCTTGGTGGTTGAGGGTCACGTAGTAGTGAATGAGAGAGTCTAGTTGAGAGAGAAAAATACACATTAGTTTATATTTCGGTATTGATCGGTATTTTGGTATATACCAATCTCAATCCCGTAATCTCTAATACCGAATAACAATTGAAACTCAATCTCAATCCCAATCCCACAAAATAATACGTGTATTCGGTAATACTAAATATAGACAAATTCGGTACGGTATTCGGTATCCCAAATACCGGTACCAAACTTCCAACCCTTTCAGTAAGGCCCCATGAGATGGGTTGTTCCAAGTGTCTTGCTACCTGTCTTGGGCTTAGTTGGGCCGAGCATCAGTTTCCTTCGTGGGCTTTCTTTTGGGCCTTCAGTTGTAGTAGTTGGCTTTTTACACGCATTGCCATGACCCAACAATTGTTGTGATGGAATTGCGATGCCGAGTGGTGATGTTTTTTATATTTATTTTGTGGGTTATTATGGAGTGTACTTTTTTTTTTTTTTTGACAAGGGGACACTGCTTTTCATTACTCAAAAGAAGCCAAAAGTTACAAAAGGGGTGAGACTACATCCAGAATCTGAACCCATTCATTGGGTAACGAGTTCCTGGCACAAGATCTAGCAACCCAATTAGCTTTAACATTGCTCTTGCGACCTATATGCGAGATTCGGACAAGAGGATTGGACACCATCAATTTCTTGATAGATCAAATCCAAGCAGCAGCTCTCCATGGTCGTTCCTTCTGGTGATCCTGCAATGCTTTAACAAGAGGCAGGCAATCCGAACGAACAAGACATGTAGATTTTAGCTCAACAGCCATGTGCACGCCCATAAAAAGGGTCTTGGCTTCAGCTTCAAGAGGGGAGAAACAGTGCAAAGTATCAGCCTTACCATCGCATACTTGACCATGGTCGTTCATAATGATGACTCCATAAGCCGCCTCCTGGGAGTCGCTGAAAAACGACCTGTCGCAGTGTATCTCAAAGTTATGAGTACTTGGCGGTGGTGAAGAATGTTCTGGTGGTGGGGTGGGCTGAGTAGGAACATTAGTAGTTGTAGAAACAATTGTAGTGGTAGGCTTCTTGGGGCAGGTGATCCACTGGTGGAGTGCAGTAGCTGCCTTCGTGATCGTAGCTGGGGGCCAGATGGGGGAGTTCTTGAAAATCCTCTCGTTCCTTGCTTTCCACGTCTGCCACAGGTAGAAGATAATCTTCTGGATAGCTTCAAGAGAGAAACTGGGCACCAGTGAAGACAGCCATTCCAGAATAGGAACACCAGGAGTAGGAAGCGGGGTTGTTGGCCATTCCTGCCTCCAGCCTTCCGCTGCGTGATTACAGGTGAAGAGGCAGTGGTGGATAGACTCAGCAGGATGAGCACATAGACGGCATGTCATGGATGGTGAGCATTTCCTGGCATGGAGGTTTTCCTTTGTGGCAAGTGCTCCCCTCGAACTTCTCCATAAGAAAAATTTGAGCTTCGGAGGTATAGAGAGGCTCCAAAGCCATTTCCACCTACTCTTGCTCTCCTCTGAAACCCTGGCATTCGATCGTTGAGTACTCCTTGTCCAATCTTGGAAGGTGTGAAAGGCTGACTTCACAGAGAAGGAGCCCCCTGGTCAGAGAAACGCCATGCCCAAAAGTCATCGAGGTAGTCCGGGCCAATTGGGATGGCCATGATCTGCTTCTGGTCGTGGGGGCTCAAGAAGTTCTGCAGCAGATCAGATTTCCACTCTCTGGTGATGCCATCGATCCATGTATCTACTGTGGACTGGTCAGGCCAGTTGAAGTCCAGAAGTGGACCTGCCCTATCTCTTCTCCAGGGGTCAGAAAACAACTTGGTCGACTTACCATTGCCAATGACCTTGATTAGCCCAATTTGCATCCACTTTTTTGCTTCACACAGGCTGGCCCAAATCCATGATGCCTTTGCCCCTTTCTTGGAGCTCAAGAAATCCGAATTTGGTAAGTAAATGCTCTTCAGCACCTTGACCCACAGGGCATCTTTGTTAGTCAGGATACGCCATGTTTGTTTGGCAAGCAAGGCCAAGTTGAAAGTGTGGAATGGTCGGAATCCCAGGGGCCCCTCCTCTTTAGGTGCATACAGGACTTCACCGGCCCTCCAGTGAATTGCTTTTTTATTCATCGAGCCTCCCCAGAAGAAGTTCTTCAACATTGAGTCCATCTTCTTGGTTGTTGCTTTTGACAAAAGAAAGAGGCACATAATATAAGATGGTATTGCTTGGAATACCGCTTTGAGGAGTACCTCTTTCCCCCCCGGTGAGAGGAGGAGGCTTTTCCACGAATCCCCTCTGCTTTCCATTCTTTGAAGAAGGAAATTGAAGGTCTCCTTTTTGGATCTCCCCCACTCGGTTGGAACTCCGAGGTAGCTGGAGTGACAGTTGGTGGGTGAGAATCCAGCTTCCTGAATGATCCTCCCTTGGTCGGCCAAGTGGACATTGGAGCTGAAGAACATCGACGACTTGTCTTTGTTGACTTCTTGACCTGTCACCGCCCCATAGGTTCTAATGATCTCAAGGATCTTCCCGGTTTCGGCAGTGTTAGCCTCACCAAAGATAACAGTGTCGTCAGCAAAAAGGCAATGGGTAAGTGTAGGGCAGTGGCGGTTAATCTTTATCCCTTTGATTTCCTTCATCCGGACTGCTTTCTCGATCAGGAAGGAGAGGGCGTTCGACATCAGGATGAAGAGGAGAGGGGAAATCGGGTCCCCTTGTCGAATGCCTCGCGAGGGTGTGAAAGCTTCTGAAGGCTCGCCATTAAAGAGGAGACTAAAGGAAACAGTAGAGATGCAGGTGTGAATCCAGCTGCACCAGGCCTCATTAAAACCATACGCTCGAAGGAGGTTGATCAAAAGGTCCCACTCGACCAAATCATAGGCCTTTCTCATATCTAGCTTCATCATCATTTCTCTCCTGTTGCTAGATTTATTTTTCTTGAACTGGTTGAGAACTTCATGTACAATTATGATGTTGTCCTGGATCTGCCTCCCTCCTGTGAAGGCTGACTGGAGCTTCTTAACCAAGTTCGGAAGCCAGGGCTGGAGACGGTTGGACAGAATTTTTGTAATGACTTTGTACCTGAAATTGCAACAACTGATTGGCCGAAATTGGCCGATCAGTTCCGGGGCATCAACCTTAGGAATTATGGTGATAAAAGTATCGTTCCAGCCTGTAGGCATCACTCCTGAGGTGAAGAACTCAGAAATTTCTTGGCAAAAGACATCATCAATAGAATTCCAGAACTTCATGAAGAAAATTCCTGGGAATCCATCCGGTCCCGGTGATTTATTAGCCCCAAGTTGAAAGACAGCCCTCCGGATCTCACTCTTTTCAATGGGAGCACTAAAACTAAGGTTCATTTCTTCAGTAACAAGGCAAGGGAATCCTGCCAGAAGGTCCGGGCTTGCCTGTCTATTATTGCTGCTGAACAGCTCATGGTAGAAGGTGTTAGCATGGGCTTCCAACTCAATCGCATTGGTAATCCAGTTACTGGCTGAGTCCTTCAGTTTCAGGATTCTGTTCCGATTCTTTCTTCTTATAGTGCTTGTATGGAAAAAGCCAGAATTCTGGTCCCCTTCCTGAAGCCATGATATTCTTGATCTCTGAGCCCAGAAAGATTCCTCTTCATTCCATTAGTGTTCCAGTTCATTGTGTAGGTTCCTCTCCTCTGTTACAACCATTGGGGATCTGAAAATCCCCTGGATAGCTTGGATTCTACTCCTGATTTCCTTTTCTCTTCTCAGTTTGGCTATTCTGTCATTCCTGGCCCAGACTTGCAAGTCATTTTTACAATTGCTCAGCCTGTCGCCCATGCTTCCCCCTTCCTGCCATCGGCTAAGGACAATATCACAACATTCCTCGCTCTCCCTCCATCTCTTGTCAAATCTGAAGGGGGTACAGCGGGTTTGTCTTCTAGGATGCAGATCGATTCTTATCGGGCAGTGGTCAGATTCCACAAATTCCTCATGTGATACAGTTGCAGCTTCAAATTCAGTTCTCCAAGATGTCGAGCAAAGTGCTCTGTCGAGTCTCTCTCTGATCTGGTCATCTCCTTGTTGCTTGTTACTCCAAGTAAATACTGGGCTAGAGAAGCCTAGGTCAATCAGGGAGTTCCGAGCAATAAAGTACTTGAAGGGGGCTACATTATCATTTCTTAACGGACAGCGTCCCTGCTTCTCGAAGGGGAACATTGCAACATTGAGGTCACCTACAACAACCCATTTGTCATCCACATCTGCCCTTAGGGTCGTAAGTCGATCCCATAGGGCCCTTCTCTCTACCGCCGAGGTAGGAGCGTGAACAAAAGTGCAGAAAAATTCCACTCCATTCTGCCTAATACTAGTGTCCATAAAGGACTTACAAGACTCCAAAACAACGACATCCACATCTTCCTTCCACCATAAAGCGAGTCCACTACCTTCCCTTCGCGGGCCAACATACTCGGAAAACTCGAACTTCATTGCTCTCTTCCTTTCTTCCATGAATGAGTCCTCTTTCTTGATTTCCATAAGAAAAAACACAGACGGGCCATATTGCCGGCAGAGCCTACCACAGTAGCTCTTTGTAAGGGGTTGGCCGAACCCCCTACAATTCCAGCTTAATATCCTCATTCTTGGAAAGGCGGCTTCAGGCTTGCCGCCATCGCCCTCGAAGTGGCCGATTCACTTTCTCCGGATTGGCATCCTTCCGCTGTTAGCTCAGCCAGACTTTTCTTCCTGATTATGTGCTTCCTTCTTTGATAAGTCTTCCTGTTCTCACCTTGGGCAAAAGACAGACAGTCAAAAGATAGGTTAGATGGAGCATCTTGTTGACTCATTGGGCTGGTTTGGCTTTGTCTGTGCTCTGGCTTTCTCTTCTTCTCGGGCCTGGCCTCTTCCTCCTGTTGTGCAGCGACAATGGGCTCCATGGGCTGTTCAAGGTTCTGGGCCTGGGGGAACACCTGGGCTTGTTGATCCGCTATGAGGGGGGATAGGGAGCCTTCAGTGGCAATGTAGGATGGGCTATCCAAGGTAAGAGATTGGCCCATCGCATACAGGCCCGCCAGGTTTTGCTTTTCTGTGTTACCCACATTCCCACTGAGGTCGAGGCTCTTCTGCATAGCCCTTGTCGTCTTCTCCATCTCCATTTCCAGAAATGCATTTTGCAGGGTAGTTGTCGGGTTGACCTCCTCTCCTCTGAAGTTCCAGTCTACCCCTCTACCCGAGACAGGTAAGAGTGCGTACCCAGGGGGTATGGGAAGGGACCCTGCAACGGGAGGCCCGCTAGGGTGATTTGGGACGATTCGCCTCGAGATCCGCGGATCTGTTTGGTGGCAGGGTTCTGCTGTGTCAGGCGGCGCGATGCAGCCTGCTTCTCCATGAAGGAGGCCGGGGGGATGTTCGCCGGCGAATCGTGCCCGGACCTGAGCACGTCGGTGTAAACCTCCGAAGGGTCAGTGCTCAGTCCCCTCCTTCTATGCTCCTCCTTCTCCGTACAATTGTAGATCAGGTGACCCAGCCGCCCACAGAAGTAGCATAAGTCCATGATCCTCTCATACTTGAAACTGACCCATATTGATTGGTTCCCTACCGGGTACTCGAAACCAATAGAGATCGGCTCGTCGATGCTGACTTCCACCTTGACCCTAATGAACTTCAGCCAGCCCCTGAAGTCAAAGTTGGACCTGTCGATGCAGTGGAACTGGGGAAAGATGAAGGCTGCGACCGCTTGAACGGCTTCCTCATCCTTCAGAGACTGCGGGAGGTCATGCATTTGGACCCAGAGTGTCACCGTTGGGATGTCGGTCGTCTCTGCCTTCTGTTCTCCATCCCACTTCTTGAGGGCGATGAGGGTGTTGCTCAGATTCCATGGACGAGCCTCCCACACAGCATCTCTTTGTTTCTCTGACTGGAAAGAATACACGAACAGATTGTCCGCCTCCTTCGTAACTTGGACTTCGCCATAAGCCCACCACTTGTTGACTGCTGCATTTGGCTTTGGGCAGATTGATGCTTGCATCCGTAATCCATTTGCCCAACAGCATGGCCATGCCACTCCTTCGAGCTCCTATAACCGTGGGGCGAACATTGAGGACCAGATGGCTTCGCTCCCCTCTCAGGCCTTTGGGTTGTATTTCCATATTATCTTGGTTTTGCTGGGTGTTGGGTATCGTGGGTTTGGTAATTTTTGACAGTAGACTGAGCTTGGTATTTCTGTCGGTTGTGATCTTTGTTGTTGAGTGAGATGGTGACTTCTGCTCCGGGCACTCTTCCCATTTATAGTGCAATGGTTGCTGCGGTGGTTGAGGGTTGGGAACCGTAGGAGCATTAAATAGATAAGGTATTGAATGCCCTCCCCTGCGCGTCTCTCCGATCCCCTTCTCTGATTGGTAATCTTGAATATGCCATTTATGGTCGCAGCTAGTAGGCCGGCTATCTCCCCTGAAGGTAGCCATCCCATCCCTCTAAGATTTTCTTCTAGATGGCGATCTCCAGTTGTAGACAGAGCATTTAATCCCCACTTGAGACTTCTCTGCGTATCTGTATTGCTGGTGTAGGTTCTGTTGGTGGCTAATGATTGACGTGTGCTTTCCTTTTCTCTCTGCCTCAGGTGGGATTTGGCAGTAAATTCTCTTTGCCTCCCTGGCCTCTTGATCTTCTACCGCGTGTGTGGAATAAATTTTTGCTTCCCTTTCTGTCCAACCTTTAAAGCCCAGATCTCCCAAATCCGCAGTAGAGTAACTCCTCTGCTCTGTAGTTGACTTCTTCTCAGGTGGCTTGGGCGGCGGGGTTGTTGATTCATTGGGTTTCTGCTCTGGGGTACCCCTGCTCTCATTGGTTCTGGGTGCCGGCAGGGGTTGCTCTTCTTCATTCTGGCGTATGACTGCCAATTCCACTTTAGGCTCTTCTGATAACCTCTTAAATGAGTTGCAGATAATACTATGGTTGATGTTGATTGCTCCATTAATGGCCGCTGCAGGGGTTCTTCGGCTAAAGGCTCTAGAACCAGGGAAGGGAGGACGAGAAGAGGTTGGGAGAGGAAGAGGATAGAGATGGAGTGTACTTACTTCCAACTTCCAAGAGCTGTTGGGGGCTGTTGGGAGCTGTTTGAATATGTGGAGCATGCAGCTGGGTACAAGAACAGTGTGGCAGCCTCCTTGGTGAAAGTTAAGTATTGGAATCCCTTATTTTGTAGCAGGGTTATAGGTATAATATGTCCCTCTATTATTACATTTTATCAAACATGCCTCTCTACTATTTCTTACATCAAACATACTCCTATATTTTAGAAAAATTATCAAACATGTCCTTCTGTTGAAATTTTCATCCAAAAATCGTTAACCACGACCAAATTTTGGTTTGGGCAACACAAATGTCTAAAATATTCATAATAATTTCACTTTAGATTTTTTTGGTTCTTTTGTATAGCCAAATAATTCTAGTAATTTCACTTTGACGAGACCCAGAAAAATAAAACAGGGTTCAAAACTTACATGGTCCCTCCCATTTGTCGATGTCTGGTCTTCTAAATCTCGGTTCAACCATGATTGACGATTTTTCAATGAAAATTTCAATAGAGCAGGAGCATGTTTGATGTAAAAAATAGTAGAAGGGTATGTTTGACAAAACGTCATAATAGAGAGGCATATTATACCAATAAGTCAATAACGGTAACCAATATTGATGTTGGATATGATTTCTGGACAAGCTTGGTATACGGGTATGGCTGGTGATTGTTCAGGCTAGACACTTTTTACAAATTTAATAGAGGAAAGAGATTGAATTATGTAGTAGCAATGCACAATGAGGTCCCTCGAAAAAACATCTACCAAATGAAACAGTTCCAGAAATTACAAACATATCCGAAAGACAACATGAGGAAACCCGAATCAACAAATTCGCTGAATAACTCTGATGCATATGATTTATATCCGTCTATGTCGAATATGATTTGCCTGATTCCTCATTGAAATTCAAGCTTTCGTAACAGCACCATGAAAAATATTGAGAGCTCTCGTTGGTGCAATCAATGTGCCGGGGTGTGAAGGACCTACCTACAAAATTGAATGACATATCTCCACAAGAGTTTCTTTCATCCAACTGCTGGTTCCAGATTATCATAGATCAGCTTCGACAGTATATCGACCCAAGTGTCTGGGACGCCAGGCAGACACCAATGCATGCAGTCCTGACCCCAAACTGCCACAGCGTCTTTCTTCCCAAGCCAAATCGCTGGGTGGGCATCCGCTCGGAACTCACTCAGATGTGTCAAATCCAGCAACTTTATGTCCCTGCCTTCCAGTGTATCCTCGATTACCCGATTGATTTGTCTTGCTTCCCGGTTCACTCCATTCCTTTCGGGGTTAAACCAAGTATCAAGCTGCAAAAACCGTATCAAACAAGGAGATAACAAAGATGAGCATCATTTTTCTTTTACACGTAATGATGAGCATAAGTATGGTTTCAAGCTAACAATTTCATGGAGGGATATAGCACATTAATTAATGGTATAACCTCATTCTCCCTGAGGGGTTTGGTGAACAAGCAACTTCCATTCTGATTCCATTCACCGCCATAAAAATGCCTCGGCGATTGTAGGCGCCAAAACTTGACCGTCTTCTTTGGAACTTGTTGTTCAATATACGAAACCATGTTCTCGAGAACAATCTTCAGCCCGTCAACCAACCCAAGAGGGGGATACACTGGTTGCCCTCCACGGTAAAAAACAAGAGGTGCCTCCTTTGGGAATTTAGCATAACTCCACCTGCACAAAGTCCAGGTAGGCCAAAGAGTAGTATCACCACATTGTTGACCTTGTTAAGAAAAAAACAGTTCAATTTGAACAAATTTATGTCTTCAGTATTAGATATGCATTCTAACAAAAGTGTTCCTTTGATACATCAATGAGCGCCAGGACGTGAATAAGAAGGAAAAAGAACTCCAGGAACATACAAAAATATGGGAGGGGCACCTAAAGCAATACAAAGAGATACTACCATTGCATCGCTAATATGTTTGTGAATTCCAGTCAAGAGTGAAGGAATTACCAATGTCCTGTGTTGAAAATGAGGACGTCATAAAAGCTAGTAATGTTGGCCCACTCGTCCCCGGGTACATCAATGTCTACTCGATGAGTTCCCTTCACTCCCTCATTGGTCAGATGCATACCCTTTTGGCTGCCACCTTAAATGGATCAGATATGAGCAAGTGATGACATCAAATTTTGCAAAGCTCAGTACACAGGGGCAACTGAACACGAACTGCTACAAATGGGGATGGCTTAAAGAAAAAACACAAACTGCTCCCATTTGTCCAATCTAAATCATTTCAAGATAGAAAACCAGTGAAAACGAACACCAGTAGAGATAGGTAACAATTTCACTGAAGAATGAGGGCACTGGTAATTACTACACCACCACATTGTCCGAAGTCTATGTGTGAGACAAGTAACTTGTTCACTAAGCCAATAACTTTCAATCCCTCCATTCTCAAACCAATATGCTTCTCTTCGTATTAATGCTGCTGAGCGCCTAAATAATATCGACATGAGTTTACCTCCCACTGCTTCAACCGTTAAATCAATCAGTTGCATCATTCGTTCACTCCACCAGATATAATGTAATGAAGTTGAACAGTGGCATCAGCGAACCAATAGGTTGATCATGCAGCAAAACTGGGAAGTTTCTCCTTTCTAATGGTTTGCCTACATGTACCACACGCTAAATACCCCAAATTGGTGCAAATTACTTCACAAGAAGAAGTGTTTGCCATCTGGAATTTTTTCTGACTGTAAAAATTGCACTGTAGTGTCCAAACTAGCATCGTGAACCTAGACAAGCAAAAAGGCAACACAGCAGCAGTTCTCAGGAAACTCAGAACCAAATGCAAAAGGAAGTGGGAACTCACTTATATTTAGCAAGCAGCACTGAACGGTGATAGGCAACAACGACGTTGAACTTGGGGAAATAGGCACCGCGCCATGCCCCCTTCTTCTTCCACTTCCTAGCTCCATTATCAGCCACTCTAAGAATACACAGAAATGAGACCAGAAAGTTCTCATTCAACGAATCCCCAATAAACCCGATTTTCTTATTCCTCATGAAACCCAGAAACCTCTCCGGATCGATCCGAGGCAATTCGCAATCTTGAGGCACCCATTGCCAGGAACTGATGAGATCCATGTTCTCTCGGTTGTTCTTAATGCAGTTCCAGGCGTTTCTGTGGAAAGGGCAGGAGTCATCGTAGAAAGGTCTCGGGCGGTCGGAGGGCAGAACCCAGCTCCCGTTGAAGAGATTGCAGGATTGCGATGATGAAAGATGCGAAGCGGAGTTGGAAGCAGAAGATGGCAACGAGTAAGGACTGAGAGCAAAAGAGTACAGATAGAGGAGGAGGATGGAGATGAAGACTAAATACGGAAGGGGTTGAAGAAGCTTTGGTTGCATTGTTGATTTGGATCCACCATCTGTGAACTCTCCGCAGGATCCATTATTATTTCGACCATTTTATTTTAATGAAAAGGGGGAAAAAAGATAATCCCTAATAAAGCCACGCGTGCGGTGGGAATTTAGGAAAAGCCTTCCAAAACTCTCAACTCAAAGTCTGAAATTCTCACTCAGCGAGTTCCACCCTATTCTTCAGTATGGCCTTGAGAATCCATCAATGTCGTCCAAACCCACTCCTCCAACAAGTAAAGCTCCAAGCTTGGCCCCTTCCCAGCGGTAACCACTTACCCTACAACAGCAGGCCCAGAACCCAAATCCTCTGCACCAGGAACAAAAGCAGCGGTGGCGATTCCAATCTTGCCTCAGATTTTGCGATGCAAGTGTCGAGGATAAACACCAATATGGCCCAGAAAGAGGAGGCAATGAAGAAGAGCAGGGAATTGCTCTTCTGCGAGCTCTGCAAGTTCTTGGATTTGGAAGAAGACAAGGTGAAAAAGACGTGGAGCGAAATGGAATCGGAGGATAAGATGGTACTGGTTAAAGGGTTCGTGGATGTGTGGGGTGCCAATTTCCACCCTTTATCTGCTAGGTGTGTTAAGGAATTGATTGAAGAGCACATACAGGAACAGAAGGATTCGAGTTCTGAGTTATCTTCTGCTTTCTTTCCCGGGTTGAGGAGGTTGATGGGATTCGCTACAGAATAAGCAGGCACAGAATGCTGTTTTCAGGTAACACCTTGATTTGTAATTGTACTTGAGTAACAATGGCGAATAGGACTAGGTGGAGTAGGATTTGCTACCACATTTTTTTGGCTTCCGTTGAGAAGATCGCGGTCGTAGATGCTCTGCTTCTGCAGATTGGTTCAAGTGGGTTTGGACTGTCTTGTATTAAGTTTTGAAAGACTGCAGCTTTTTTAGTGATGCCTCAACTATGCACTCAATAATTCATTGCCTTGTGGTGTCGGTAGACATCTTGAGTACGTCAAATTTCACTTTGCATAAGAATTGTATGGATCTGTCATTTGTATTCCTTGTTGTTTCCGATGGCTGTAGAATTCATTCTCCAATGTGGGAAGGTTTGGTTGCAGTTATAAATTAAGGGAACATGCTTCCAATACCTCCAAGTAACAGACTGCTTCTTTTCCATATGGATTGCAGACAGCAGCAAATTCCATGATCGTTTAGCTGGAGAATAATGTATGTTGTCTTAGTTTGGTTTGGTTTGATCTGTGAGAGACGCATGCATCAAGAAGAGAAACAAGGAGTGAAGTTATGAGTTTACACAGTTGGAGGGACTACCTGTCTGTCTATTACGAGACTTTCCTTCGTCGTTGTCGTTGTGGGTTGCCGCAGGGAACACGACAGGCAATCGGGCAAGAAGCGAATAGAAGAAGAGGAGAAACAGTTACCATTGTTAGTGGAATCTATCTGTAGCTTTGAGGAAAAGTTCCTCTGGACAGCTTTTTCAGTTAGGAGCAATCGGACATGTACATGATTAAACTCTCCTGTTCCAGGACGGTGACCTTCCGATTCCGTCATCTTCTCTGTTTGTTTCCCGCCTTCCATGGCCTGTATTGAGTCATCTTCTCATTCTGAAACTCATGCTTTTGCTTGCTAAAGGGTATTTGCGTTTACTTATTTCACATGGCATGGCACCAGTTATGAACAACTCAAACCAAACAGATCCTAACAACAATATACAGACGCAGCACCTTTTAACTGCAGTTAGCCAGCCATAGAGCTTCATTTGACAATTCAAATCTACCAAGAAAAGAAAAACTTAATGGAGACTGTGCCAGACTTGGATCAACACAAACATCTTCCCAACGGAAGATACGATGGTGTGTATAATATAGATTCGCAATCCGGGCAGATTTGTCAAGAATGCTTATATACAGCAGAAAGCAGGAGAAACCAGAAGAATAAGAAAAAAAATAGTTTATTTTACCGGAGCTTGCTCCACAAAGAAGAAGCTCACTAGAAAAACAACTGCCTGCATTGGTCAAATGAAGCTTCAGCTGGACAGTTGGGGCATTTAAATGACCTGGAGCTGCTTTTAGACAGCTTCATTATAGACTGTTTGCAGAGCACATGCATGCATGGCATCAGCATTGGTGGATTTTCTTCACTGCTCTGGTCTCTGCTAACGGGGCAAACGAATATTGAATGGAACTGGAACTCCTCAGGTAGATCCACCGGCACTGGCAACTGCTTCAATGCTTGCCATTCCTGCTTCTTTGCAGACATTACATTCGCCAGCTTCAGCAGAGTAGGTAGTCCTTCAATACCAGCTGCGATAGTTACACACAAGGGGTCTCTATTATAGGACTGTCCCAGAAGCTTGTGGAAATCACGGCTCAGCTCATCACCTAAACCTTCCCAATGGGTCAGACCCAATAGCTCGGAGTAGGGATATCTTTCCAGCTTTCCGCTCCAGAGCAGACAGACAGTGATCTTTTGGAACTCTTTCATGTAAACCCCAGAGAGAGGAGAAAGGTGGGTTTTCGCATAGTTGAGTGCGTTAAGGGTATCAACCCGACCTCCTCCCTTAAGGATCTCCATAAACTGCATGCTATGCAGCTTCAGATCAAGCTTCGATCCAAACTGCCGAAGTTTCTCAAGGTTTTTCGAGACCCAAATCAGAGCAGGCTCAATGTTTCTAGCCTTGATGGCATCCAGTATCTTACCCAGTTCCATAAACTGAGACTTCAAGGAAATCGCCTCTGGTTTTCCAGCCTCCCGTATTAGACAATCCCCAAGATCAAACAATCCTTGCCGGTAGAAATGGCAAGCTATTATCTGATTCACTATATGGAAATCAAAATCAACACTTCTGTATGCCTTGGATATGCCAGCATTCAGTGACTTGTCTAAAAGCTTCGGGTACTTTGCAAGGGTCCCATTCACATCCTTCTGTGGACCTTCTAGTTGGATCAGCGGACTCATTGTGTCGAGTTTGTGCTTTAGCTGCCTGAGGATGGCTTTCTGATCATCTGGAGGAATCAGATGGTCAACTGATTGGATTTTCTCTAGTGCTAACTCAATCTCGTGGCTGACTTGATCAATTACTTCCTGGGACTTTGATGAGGATAACTTCTGCTTCTTGGCGACACGATCAAATGCATCTCTTGCACTAGACAGTTCCATTTCTAGAGCCAAAACAGAGAACAATGGAAGAGAAATAAAAGAGAGAAGTGTGAAAATGCAATAAAAGACATTTCAGAGTCAGGGTACACAAAACACATAGATACTGAATTGAAATATGGTAATACAGCACAATCATCACAACCAATGATATGAATTAATCAGCATCTGGGCGTGCCCTACTTAACTGATTGATATTCCTACTGTATCGATCAGGCTACGCTGCAAAAAAACCTCAAGTACTTGATTTTAAAGTTCAGGTGCACCCATCGAGCAACGTTCCAACTATCCAACTGCTGACACAAGCAAGCCTCAACTCTAGCTCAAGCATATGCTGTAGAATCATTCTAAAACCTATATGTTAATCTAACTGGTTAATGCTAAACCGAATACAATACGACCAACGAAACAAGCAATTAGCAGGGCACCCTAGCCAATGTCCAACTTGCTCTTCACAGGCCCGGGCATATCACCCTTCACAATGTGGTGCGAAAAAAACATTTCTCTTTCTCTTCATCACAAATTCAAAAGCAAGGGTGCCATTCATCCACGACATTTATACAAACAACGACGTAAAGCATTCCACAAGACGAGCATGAATTCGATGTTTCAAACACCATAATTCGATCCCCACCCTCTTTCCCCACGATAAACTAGAAATTGGGAAGCTAGAAATTACCGACGATCTCTAGAAGGCAAACAGAGATCAATACAGAATTCAGCAGGGGAACGAAACAATGAAGGAACACAAATCGGAACGGATACCGACTGCTTCCGGATTTTCGCGGAATTCTCGTAGACTCTTCCACAACGAAAGCAAAGGGAAGAAAATTCGCGGGGGAAAAGACCGTACCTGTAGTCCCCCGTTGCGCGTTGCTGCGTTTCGGGAACGGAGATACAGAGTGAGAGAGAGAGAGAGTCGAAGAAGCCAAGCGAGAAACGAGAGAGGGATGGAAGAACTGAAACTCTGTAGTCCGTATCGAATAAATCCAAATCCGGATTTTGAGAAGAAGAAAAAAAAGGGGAATATGGGAAAATGCTTCTCCTTTAGTGGAGGCCGGAGGGCGTGTTTGTTAGTTGTTAATGTTAGCGCATTCTGAAAAATTACTGCAAAAATAAATTAAAATTTTGGAGAGCGGTTTGTAGGGCTGTCAAAATTGAACCCGACCCGATAAACTCGTCCAACCCCCTCGACCTACAACCCATCCATAACCCGATTTGACAAAAAGTCAACCATCTGAAGCCCGCCCGTAACTCGAAATCAATTGACCAATAATCCGATCAACCCATAACTCGATGAGCTCGTTATCCGATCCAACCCATAATCCGACCCATCTATACCCGAATGATTCATAACCCAAATATACTCGAACCAAACCCAACTCGAATAACCCGAATAATCCATTTGACCCGAATGCCTGTACAAAAATTCAACGTATACATTATTATATTTTTATATTTATCAAGAAAGAACTGTTGTTCTCGTAATAATTGAAAATTATTTGTATAATTGATGGTATAAATTGAGGTTTTTTCTTAAATATTTAATTTTTAAAATAATAATATGTGAAATATCTTTTCATTCATTTTTTATTTTTATGAAATTCAAAGGATAAATTTTTTAATATAATAGGAAGAGTTAGACACAAATTCGTATCTTCACCACCCATAACTATATTAAAAAAATCAACCCTTGAAAATCAATGGAATCCCCAAAATCAATGAAATCAATGATTCCTATCAAGATATATAAGTGGATAGTTTACCTTTTTACTTCATTCTCAACTTTTTACTGATTTTATTTATTTATTATAAATTAATAAATTGACGATTCAAACTAGATGATAATATCATATTTGAGCGAACCGTTGTTCGAACCATGAGTTTAGGATGAGATGTTACCGTGAATATATAAAAAATTGTGAAGATATATAAGTGGGTGATTCGGAATGATGTTCATAAGTCTTCGTGAAAATGAAGAGACATACATCTAGTTCATACTATATTTAATTAAGACGATTCATTTTGAGATGTATAAGCATATAGTCTACCTTTTTTACTTCATTCTCAAATTTTTACTGATACAATTTTTTTATAAATTAATAAAATAAGTGAAGTGACAATCTCTCACCATAACAAAAAATTTATAACCAACAACAAAGCTTTTATATACACTATTTTATTTATATTTAGTTTTTATACTAACATAATGGATATTTAATTTTTATGTGTAAATATTATCATATTATCATTTTCTTAAATTTTTTATCATTACCTACAATTTATATTCACTAGTTTTTTACCCGGCCAGTTGGCCGGAAAAGTTCATTTTATTATTTATATTAGTTAACTTATCTACATGTTTGAATTTTTTGGATCTTGTATACATTTTCTGCTCTCGCTTCATAAGTGAATATGTGGTATGCCTATATCGAAAATTCTTAATATTTAATAGTTAGCACACTCGCTTGTGATGTTTTAATTCTCTGATCATAAATCATGTCGTAAAGATTTATCACGTCCCATTTAAGATCGTATATAAAAAACTTTCCACCAAGACGCTCAAATTTATTATCTTATACAACAAATATCAATTCATGATTCTCGAGTTTCTACGAACTCTCAGCCAATTAATCAGAGTTCAAAATAATGAAAAAAGATACTTGATTACTGGATAAATTATGTTTATCCCAATTAAAATTTGACACACATCGTATCCCTTATAATGATTAAATTCTCTAAACCTCACTCATTTTATTGTTGATGTTCATGAAGTCTTTGTATAGCAACTTATGGCAATTTTTCTATCAAGATACAAATTATTATTATCTTACAATATAAATCAATTGCTAATATTTTAAGTTTGGACTAACCTTCACCCCATGCCTTTTGTCTAGATGTTCGTTTAGAATCTGAATCCAAGGCATTCATATACACTATCAAAGGTTCTCATCTTAACATGTTCCTTCAATGTATAAGTTTTCAACTATTTGAATGTCCATTCGCTAAAATTTCTTTATATTTGATGTTTGTTCTAGAACAAAAATTTTGTTACTTATATTAATAATTGGTAAAGTGTGTATACGACAGAAAAATATTTCAGGTGCATTCAAAATTATGTATTCCTTGAATAATTAACTTATAATTTGTAAAAAATATATTTTGTAGCAAAATTCAAAAGTTCATACAAACATTGTGGCTTTTCACATGTATTTAAATTATTGGATGTATAGTAGACATATCTATTGTTAATATCTAAACATATATATACAGAGAGTTTATTTTACTTTCAACACTAATTAATACCTTTGAACTCAACTCCTTGGGTGAAATATCATATCAATTTTTTTGTTATTGCCAAATTTTGGTACGAAATCCCAGGCTCATAACTATATAGGCTTGTCACAATTTTCTTACTAAACTCATATTTATTAAATATTCTTCTTTTTACCCAATAGCTCGGTTTACACTATTGTAACTATAATTTTTTTGTTATATATGTGAAGTAAAACATTAATGTTTATTTATTACCTCAATCATCGAATTTAGATTTTTCTTAACATGAATGTGATGTTTAACGTACATCCTTAACAAAGATTTCTCTAAATTTCACACATTTTCATTTTTCAAGGGATCTCGTGTCTCATCCTAGAATATGACATCAAAGTTCATCAACTATTATACTCAAGTCATTTTGGAAACTTCAATTTATAATCTTTAACAATAAATAAGTTCAATAGAGCTTGCTCAATCAACATGACTTAGAGAAAATATTAGTAATGTGAACTTAGTATACATTATAAATACTGCACATGCGATTCATATGTTTTCACTTGATCAGAATGAATAAGAAGCCTTTTTAATAAATAACTATTATTTCTTGGTCAAGTTTCTTTCAGACCTTATCGATATAATATTATTATTTTATGTGTTTGTTTACATTATTCATTAAAATGTAAATTATTATTAAGTTTTAGTAAACATGAGCAAAAATTTACATAGTAATCTTTAATCATATATTTTTTTGTTTAAAAGTGTGATATATATGCCACTCTACATACATTAGTATACTGTTGCGTACATCGATATAATGCAAAAACAAAATGTAATATATGTCACTCTCCATCATGATTGTCACGTCGGTCGGCATGCCACCGGTTGAACAATTCAACCGGTACCGGTCATGAAATCGACATGACACCATCGGTATGACCGATATTATCGTTTTACGAATTTCTAAGTATAATACGTAGTTTTAGTGAATTTAAGTATGAGTACATGTAATTTTATTTGAAATATCATATTTTATTCAAATATCAATATGAATTGTACGTAAATTGTCTTCAAATATGGTTTATATAGAATTAAATTCATTTGATATGAATGATTAAACCGGTTGTACCACTGGTAAAACCATTCCACTTGCTAAACCGATTTGATAACCTTTCTCTCCATATATTATTTATAGATATAATGCAAAAACAAAAGAAAAATAATTATGGGATAAAAGAGAATTAAGTATTAAATGGAGAGAGAGACAATTCCATAAATAGGTCAATAACTATTTTTTTTGGTAAAAAAGTTGTCCACCTTGTCCACTTGAGATCTCTCCAAGTGCTTATGTGGCAAAAATTTAATTTTGAATTGCCATAATATTATGTATAGATAGATAGATAGATAGATATATTGATAGTTTGTAAAACATTATTTTCTGTCAAGAAGTAAATGATCCAATGGGTTGACCCGAATAACCCATAATCCGACCTGCCCGAACCCGAATTAACCCGCAATCCAATAAACCCGTAATTTGATGCACCCGTAACCCGACCTGATTCGTAACCCAATTGACCAATGACCTGATTGACTCGTAACCCAATTGACCTGCAACCCAATTAAACCCGATCCAAATTGAAGCCGACCCGATTGAACCCAACCCATTTAGACCCAATCCGAACCCGACCCAACCCGCCCAATTGACACCTCTAGGTTTGTTTTATAAATTGATATGGAGCATCCTAACTTTCATTCATTACTAGAAAGGGTTCAGAAATCCTCCGAACATCAATGTAGGATCGCTTACAAGAAAAGAATGGAAAACCAGCAGCAAATAATGTTCATGACTAGCAAGATAGTTGACACACTTATTACCCTCCCTATAGACATAGTAAGAAAACAACCTCCCAATCGAGCCTACACTAAAGGCTTGGATACGATCAGTAATCGCGTTGCTACTAAGAAGCAGTTTCCAAATGATCCGCCAATCGAACTCTCTCAAGCTGCTCGTGGTTGACTGCAAGGTCGTAGGCCGACCAAACCCGAAAGTGGTCATCCAACTTTGGACCGCACGAGGCCATGTCCATCCCCGAGCCTTCAATAGGAGGCTGAACTCCTTCTACCTGCAAAATCAATTCTTCAAGGAGTAAAGGACACATAAGAGGGATGCCCCACTCGCCCAAAGAAGTAACGAAATCTGCCATCGCACTTTGAGGATTGATTGTGGCGCGTCCTCCAGGATGTGATCAACAAGGCGCTCCCCATTGTCAATCCACCAATCGGTCCAAAAGGATGTGGTTTGACCATCCTTGACGCTCATGAGCATCCATGCCGACATGACAGGCCAGGCCTTGCGAATCCCTCTCCATAAAGTAGAAGACCGAGCGGCAGCTTTTGCCACCATATGTTCGTCACCATTTTGAAGTATTTCGCCTGAAGTACCTGCGCCCATAACTCCTCCGGGTTTTTCATAAAAAGAATTGCAAGTGTAGCCAAGAAAGCTAAATTAAGTTCACAAGCTTTCCTTAAACCAAACCCGCCCTCCTTCTTTCGTCTGCAAACTGCTTCCCAATGCACCGAGAATCCAATTCCACCCTCACGCGTCAGTGTCCAAGATCTCATGCCAGTTGAAGTCCTTCCACATCACCTCTCAACTCTACTCGGGTAATCGAACAAATCCTCGAGTTTAGTGCGAACGGTGCTGACACACCAATACCGTCACACTAGAAAGTGGTCAAGTGTAACCACAAACTAATGCATAGTATAGCGAGTTTAGCTTTACTTGTCAACCCGGGTCCTAGATGTGATGACTACTCCGTGAACTTCTCGTTATTCAACAGTTTGAACGTAGTGAAATTGTATTTAATCTAAGCGAACACAAAGCAGTAAAGTTGTGATTCAAGTTCGAGAGAGGTCACCCCGATATGGTTCCCCCTAGATTGCAGTTAAGCCGAATTGTAATTCGCCAAGTTCAGATATAATGATACTTATACTGCGGAAGGTTCTTATTCAATCTGAATTTTCGACTAAAGGTCCTGAGACCCTCCCGATCTGAATACCCGAGGGCGACTAACCTCCACCAGAATAAACGAACTAATACCCTAATGTGCAAAACCTCCTCTATCGGATCAAATCTAGTACAGAGCGGAGAACTGACTTCTTGACAAAGTAGTCAGTTCACCACCTTCAATCAAGGGTTCTCTATCAACCTATGCATATATTATCTTTCTAGGTCGAAGCAGAAACTACAAGAATGTGATCAAGACTCATGCAATTATGAAATCATGCCTCAATTGAATATAATCAATATCAAAATGTCATGTACTTGGGTTCATAAAATCAAACCTAACATACAACTCTAGGGTTCTTCATACCCAGGTGAGAGAGGGAGTTTACTCCATAGAGCGAGAGAGAGGAAATCAGCTTCAGATGTAGAAATCATCATGTAGAGGTTGGAATTCACCTTTTAGTTCTTAATCGGTGCTTCTCCAAGCTTCAATCGAGCTCCAATTGTGTCAAAACTTTATCTAGGTCACCTTGGAGGATGGGTTTGTCATTTTCTCTCGCTAACTCTCAGTTTTTTGCTCTAAAACTATGATCCCCTCTTCGCAAATCTAAAATTGGGTTAAAACCAAGATTTGCCCTATAACACGGACAACGCACAGTCGTGTAGAATCCCGTGCCTGCCCGTGTAACTCCCAAAACGTGACGTTCCGATTAGTTTCACGTGGAAGACACACGGCCAGGATGCACGGCCGCGTGGAATGAAGCCTTTCCCGTGTAACTCCCCTGGGAAACCCGCACGGCCAAAGAGCACCCTTACACGGCCAGTACGACCCTGGTCGCATGATCCCAGGTGCATGGCCAAAGAGCACGCCCGCGTAAATTCATGCGCAAGTCACGTATTTTCCTCAGCTTTCCATCGAATGTCCTAACTTCGTTCAATCGAACCCAAATTCGTGCCCACGCCTTCATTCACGTAATAGGACCTGAAATGTCACTAACAAGAACAACCTAGCGTGAAATCGGTTTAAAACACGCAAAATTATTCTCACACAGTATAAGAATGGTGGGAAAAAATATGTGCAAATATCGGGTCATCAATCCCCCCACACTTAACCGTTTGCTTGTCCCCAAGAAAATCTGGCTCAAAGCAATGTAACTCTCTAGACCTCTACAACAACATGCAATCTCGGTCATAGGCAGAGGACTTCCTAGATTATTTAGCAACTTACGAGGTCAACCAGTCTTCTAATACATTCCCTATTTCTCTCAATGCGAGTACTATACTCAAGCTAGGATCATGCGAAGCAGTGGACCTAGGACAGACAATTCATGGATAAAGAGACTCACATAAGACAACAACCAAGGACTCTTCGTATCAGGTGCTCTTTCCATTCCATTTCCTTCGATGAAACCCCTTTTCCTTATGGTTTTCTCTTTTTTTTTCTTTTTCTTTGTTTCTACACTTTGTTTGGGTTCCAAACTGCAGTTTTTATGTGTGGTCGACCATTATTGGTTGAGAAAAAGTAGTTCTTTTAACTCTTTTTCATCAATTCGTGTGGAGGTTCAATGAAATTAAGGGGGTTGAAAGCTTATCCGTGCCTTAATAACACATCCTCGAGTAGGCAAACAGTTCAACGAGTAGAATTTTTACTTGTATTAGAGATATCTTAGCTTCACCCTGTAGGACTCCCCACTAAGGATCACTAAAATCTCTTCCAAAACTCGTTTTTTGTGCAATGAACAGTGCCACACACGTTGTGCTTACCCCATGTTTAAAATTTAAAATTTTCAACATGGAGCACCAACTGCTTTTTCATTATGCACACTGAGCACCCTTCTATGATACTTGAGTCCACACACACAGCACAAGGAGAGTCATCGATACCATGTGAATCAAAGGTCCTATAACCACTAGTTCACACAATCAACCGACACAACAAAGGGAAAGATAGGAAGGATCTTATACTTTAACATCCTTCATAGTGTTACAACTACTTCCCTAGGTTGCATGGTACCATAAAGACTGTCAATTCAAAGCATACTAAGCACGTGATTACAAGGAACACGTACTTGGAGCCCTCAAATCGAAACTTGGACAGTAGACTAGGCTCTAAGCACGCACATAGTAAGCCCAATAAATACAAAACAACCCTCACTTAAGATCGACATTTCCCTCAATGGAGCACAGGAAATAGAGTAGGGTGAACCAATGTTACCAAGAAAATGACAATAGTAGGCACGGACCGGAGCGAGGACCAGTCATCGGAAACACGAGACTGGAATAGGGACCAATCGATGTAAGAGAAGGTCTCAGAAACAACCACTAGCACATTGTTTGTTAGGTATAGTTGTCAGCCCAAACGCGCACACAAAGAAAAATGAAAAACAAACCAAACACACAAACGACGTAGTTGCAAACACATGGAGCAAACATAACACAAAAAAAACACACGGAAGGGGCCGACGAGTACAACCTACTCGTCATCGGTGATGTCTAAGTTGATGTCCCTCATGAAGTCATCGTCACTCGGCGGAGGTGGAGGCGATGGTAGTGGTGAAGTATCCCATGGGATCTGCCAGGCGGGAGGATCACTCATGACCTGATCAAGCAAGTACTGCTGAACGTCCTGCATCATGCGGGCCCGGGCGCACTCACGCTCGATATGAGTGAGGGTGACACCTAGTGAGCATCCATGCGGTCAAGGCGCTCATCATAGGCAGCCATGCGGGAGGTGTACTCCGCGTGATGGGCATTGTACTGCTCGTGGAAGCGAATATGATGGTCCATGATCTGCTGGTTTTGAATACCTAGTTGCTGGAAGCGGAGGCCATATGCTCGAACTGGTGGGAAAAGTAATCTTGAGACGAGACAGAAGAGCGGCTACCCCCATGCTCAAAGGTACTGTGATGGAAGGTCTGGTGGGTAGCAGCGACATCCCCAGCCCTAGGCTCGGCATCCTACTCCATCTCCACTGGGTCAGGGATGGCCGATATGGGCAGTCCCTCGACCCACTTGACTCCACCTGATTCCTGAAGTAGCTGCATCTTGGAAACCGTGTCCTCCCTAAAAGACCATGTCCCGCCTTGGTTCGTGCAATCCTGGTAATCGATCTAAAGGTGGGTGGCCAGTATGGTGATAAGTGTAGTGTAGTGGAGGGTCCCAAGGGTAACAACACTCTTGTCGAAAGTCTTCACCAAAACGGACCCCAAGTGCATCTTATGGTGGGCGGTGCAGAGCGAATGCATGAACTAGAGGGACCGCTTGATCAGGGTGCTAGCACTCTCGCTACTCGAAGCATAGGACGTCGTCAAAAAGTGGCGGAGAAGACAATACTTGGTCTGCAGCGTGCTAGCCTTCGTCCGACCGGCGGTGAAACCCTCAGCGGTGGTGTCGTAGGGTGGTCTAGCAAGCTGGCAGTAGCAGGTTTGGAAAGAGACACCGGTCGAGTTGGCAACCTCGACGTCGAAGTCATGAGTGTAGTCAGGCATGAGGCCGAAGGCAACAACAAACTCATGGTAGCTCATGGAGTGGTAAGCTTTGCCCAACTGGAACTTGATAGCATCACTGTCCTTCCAATCGGTGGTCTCAGGGTGCTCAAAGGTGGAGTAGAACTCGATCACCAACTCATAATAGACCCTATCATGCAGGGACAGCAGGCGGCGCCACATCCAGTTGCGAGCAATAACATGAAGGGCGTCATAGTAGTTGATGCACTGTAAAGCTCTCTTGCTCCAGAAATGGTGCTTGCCAAAATTAGCCTCCAGGATGCGCTTAAACTGGGCTTTGTGGGGCCCTAACTTCAGATTTTGGATGAACCGAGTTTGGGCCCTAACTTTAGATTTTGGCAGAGTATTCTCTTTGGCCGGGAGCTCCTTTTGCAGGGTCTTCGTTGGCAGATTGGGAATGGGCAAGCTGCTCCGTTGCTGGATTCACGCTGGATTCCTTGTTTGCATCCTTTTTCCCCTAGTTTATAATCCCCGGGTGATTCCTCAGGAGGAATTCAAGGTGGGTGAGGTTATTTGTCATGGGGAGGGACGTTGGTTGAAGCTCAACTACAACTTTGGTTTGATTCGGCGACGTTTCGTGCGATTAAAAAAATCCCTCTTCCACGCCAATCGGTGGAAGATAGGTTGATATGGCATGGTACGTCAGACGGGATCTTCTCTGTTAAATTGGCTTATCATCTTGTTGTTCTTTTGGCTCGGCGTGACGGGAAATCGAAATCTTTGGCTAGTTGGATGGATAGAGCCAGCTGGATCCATTTATGATATGCCACAATTCCTCCCAAGTTGAAAGTGTTTGGTTGGCAAATCTTTAATTGGATCCTCCCAACCACAGAAGCTCTCATTGAGAAAGAGGTGGAGGTGCTTCCTCGATGTTTGGTTTGCTGGGCTGCGTCGGAGACAATGGAGCATTTGTTTCTGGATTGCCCTGTGGCTAGGGCCTTATGGGATCATTCGGGTCTGGATCATTTGGGGCAGGCGTTGCCTCGTCACACTTTCCCCTGTTTCTGAAGAAGTTAATGCTTCGACTAACCCAACTTGACCTCTTTCTGGCAGTTACTGCGCTCCTATGGAGAATCTGGCGATCCCAGAACTGGGTTGTTTTTTAAGGCAAACAGTTTGGTATCCCGACTCTTATGCGACAGTTTAACCAGCAATATAATGAGTGGGTTTCCTTGCCGCTGGAACGGTTTGGTTAGTTTATCCCTCCTGCTCCCCAACCCATGGTCGTGGTACCTCCCTCGGATTTGGTTTGTTAATGGGATGGGGCAACAAGGCCTGGATCCCACTCGGCTGGTGGGATGATTATCCGGCAGCGGGCAGGGGACGTTATCCTCGTGCAAGGGATTCAACTACTTGATGTGGATGATCCCATGGTTGTGGAGTTGCTTGTGCTCAGGAGGCTGTCCTTTGGTGTTTACGACTGGGATTTCAGGTGATTTGCCTTGAAGGAGATGCTAAGGTTGTTATTGATAAGATCAATCAATCCATACCAAGGATAGCAAGATGGGTGCCCTTCTTCAGGAGATCGTGTCCTACTTCAACCTTCATAATGGACTTAGTGTATGATTTGTTGGTCGTTGTAACAATAGGGTAGCCCATGTATTGGCTAGAAAGGCCCTAGCATTGTACCCGGCTTCATGTCGATCTTTTGATTTTATGGCCTAGTTAAATTCCAGGATGTAACTTTCTGTTTTATGATCAATATATGATTATCTTTTGTAAAAAAAATTACAAGATTATCCTTATTATATTATATTATATTTTAATTTTATTTTATTTATATAATTTTAAAAATAAAATAAATTAGAAAATCATATTATTTAATATAAAAGAAATCTAATAAGATCCATTTTGAGTACATTTGATTGTTTAGAATTTTAATTCATATTTTTAATTATAAATCATTTTTAGTCATTTTACATAACCTCTTATACTACAAAAGTACTTCTAATAATTTTTTTTCAATCAAACACTCATCTGATTATTATTTTTTTTTGAAAAGTACGTGTCTCTAAAATCTCTAGCGAGAAGTTGCTTTGGAGGCCTAAGGAAGGGGCTAGGGTGCTAACACTTTTTTTTGTTAGTATGATGCTAACATAGCTCCAGCTAATCAGAACATTTCGTTTGGATTACTTTTCTATTTAATTGAGTTGAGCACAATTAATGAGAGGAAAGGGAAAGGAATGACACGCTTGGTATTGTGAAAAATTAACGAATGAGAGGAAGGGGGACATGAAGCATGCCACAACCTCCAAAGTAGACCACAACCTCAAATTAGTCCCTTGTACTTGTGTCTTAAAACAAGTAAAGAACACAATCTCAACATTAACATTTGGTAGAACATAGAAAACTTTTCTAATGTCTCTCTCTCATCCCTATCTCTATCCTCTTCTTCTCCCAATTTCTTCTCGTCCTCCTTTCTCTGGTTCTAGTGCTATTAGCCGGAGAACCCCTGCAGCGGCCATTAATGGAGCAATCTACATCAGAATTAACTCTGTCTACAACTCATTTAAGAGGTTATCAGAGATGCCTAGAGTGGGAAGAGCAGTCACACGCCAGAGAGAAGAAGAGCAAATCCTGCCGGCACCCAGAACCAATGAGAGCAGGGGCTCCCCAGAGCAGAGACCCAATGAAACAACAACCCCGCCGCCCAAACCACCTGAGAAGAAGTCAACTACAGAGCAGAGGAGTTACTCCACTGCGGATTTGGGAGATCTGGGATTAAAAGTTTGGTCAGAGAAGGAAGCAAAGATTTACTACACACACCCAGTGGATGTTCAAAAGGCCAGAGAGGCAAAGAGAATTTACTGCCAAATCCCACCTGAGGCAGAGGGAAAAAGAAAGCACACATCAATCATTAGCCACCAACAAAGCCCACGCCAGTATTACAGGGGAGATAGCCGGCCTACTAGCTGCGACCATAAATGGCATATCCAAGGTTACCAATAAGAGAAGGGAAGCGGAGAGTCTCGCAGGGGAGGGCATTCAATAACTGACCCATTTAATGCTCCCACGGTGCCCAGTCCTCAACCACCGCTACTACCTTTTCACTATAAATGGGAAGATTGCCCGGAGCAGAAATCACCACCTCATTCACCAAAAGAGCTCACAATCGACAGCATCTCCAAGTTCAGTCTACTGTCAAAATCTACCAAACCCACGATACCCATCACCCTGCAAAAACAAGCCAACATGGAAATACAACCCAAAGGCCTGAGAGGGGAGCGAAGCCATCTGGTCCTCAATGTTCGCCCCACGGTGATAGGAGCTCGAGGTAGTGGCATGGCTATGCTGTTGGGAAAATGGATTACGGATGCAAGCATCAACCTGCCCAAAGCCAAACATGCAGCAGTCAACAAGTGGAGGGCGTATGGCGAAGTTCAGGTTACGAAGGAGGCGGACAATCTGTTCGTATACTCCTTCCAGACAAAGAAACAAAGAGATGCTGTGTGGGAGGCCCGTCCATGGAACCTGAGCAACACACTGATCGCCCTCAAGAAGTGGGATGGAGAACAGAAAGCAGAGACTACTGACATCCCAACAGTGACACTTTGGGTCCAAATGCATGACCTCCCGCAGTCCCTGAAGGATGAGGAAGCCGTTCAAGCAGTCGCAGCCTTCATCTTCCCCCAGTTCCACTGCATTGACAGATCAAATTTTGATTTCAGAGGCTGGTTGAAGTTTATTAGGGTCAAGGTGGAGGTTAGCATCGACGAGCCGATCCCTATTGGCTTCGAGTACCCGATTGGGGACCAATCAATCTGGGTCAGTTTCAAGTATGAGAGGATAATGGACTTATGCTACTTCTGTGGGCGGCTGGGTCACCTGATCCACAACTGCATGGAGAGGGAGGAGCATAGAAGGAGGGGATTGAGCACCGATCCTTCGGAGGTCTTCACCGACGCGCTCAGGGCCGGGCACGATACGCCGGCGAACATCCCCGCGGCCTCTTTCAGGGAGAAGCAGTCTGCATCGCGCCGCCTGACAAAGCAGAACCCTGCCACCAAACAGATCCTCGGATCTCGAGGAGAATCATCCCAAATCACCTAGCGGGCCTCCCGTTGCAGGGTCCCTTTCCATACCCCCCGGGTACGCACTCTTACCTATCTCGGGTAGAGGGGCAGACTGGAATGTCAGAGGAGAAGAGGCCAACCCGACAACCACCCTGCAAAGTGCTTTTCTGGAAATGGAGATGGAGAAGACGACAAGGGCGATGCAGAAGAGCCTTAATCTCAGTGGGAAGGTGGGCAACACAGAGAACCTAAACATGGCGGGCCTGTATGAGATGGGCCAAACACTCACTTTAGCTAGCCCATCCTACAATGCCACTGAAGGCTCCCTATCCCCCCTCCTAACGGGCCAGCAGGCCCAGGGTGTCCACCAGGCCCAGAATCTTGAACAGCCCGTGGAACCCATAGTCGCGGATCAACAGGAGGAAGAGGCTAGGCCCGAGAAGAAAAGGAAACCGGAGCACAGACAGAGCCATACCACCAAAATGAGTCAACAAGAAACTCCATCTAACCTTTCTTTTGACTGTATGTCTTTTGCCCCAGGTGAGAACAGGAAGACCTATCAAAGAAGGAAGCACATAATCAGGAAGAAAAGCTTGGCTGAGCTAACAGCGGAAGGATGCCAATCCAGAGAGGGAGAATCGGCCACTCCGAGGGCGATGGAGGCAAGCCTGAAGCCGCCTTTCCAAGAATGAGGATATTAAGCTGGAATTGCACAGACAGAGCCATACCACCACAATGAGTCAACAAGAAACTCCATCTAACCTTTCTTTTGACTGTATGTCTTTTGCCCCAGGTGAGAACAGGAAGACCTATCAAAGAAGGAAGCACATAATCAGGAAGAAAAGCTTGGCTGAGCTAACAGCGGAAGGATGCCAATCCGAAGAGGGAGAATCGGCCACTCCGAGGGCGATGTCGGCAAGCCTGAAGCCGCCTTTCCAAGAATGAGGATATTAAGCTGGAATTGTAGGGGGTTCGGCCAACCCCTTACAAGGAGCTACTGCGGTAGGCTCTGCCGGCAATATGGCCCGTCTGTGTTTTTTCTTATGGAAACCAGGAAAGAGGACTCATTCATGGAAGAAAGGAAGAGAACTATGAAGTTCGAATTTTCAGAGTATGTTGGCCCGCGAAGGGAAGGCAGTGGACTCGCTTTATGGTGGAAGGAAGATGTGGAGATTGTTGTTTTGGATTCTTGTAAGTCCTTTATGGACACTAGTATTAGGCAGAATGGAGTGGAATTCTTCTGCACTTTTGTACACGCTCCTACCTCGACGGTAGAGAGAAGGGCCCTATGGGATCGACTTACGACCCTAAGGGCTGATGTGGAAGACAAATGGATTGTAGTAGGTGACCTCAATGTTGCTATGTTCCCCTTCGAGAAGCAGGGACGATGTCCGTTAAGAAATGAAAATGTTGCCCCTTTCAAGTATTTTATTGCTCGGAACTCCCTGATTGACATTGGATTCTCCGGTCCAGTTTTCACTTGGAGTAACAAACAGCAAGGAGCTGACCTGATCCGAGAAAGACTCGACAGAGCACTTTGCTCGACTTCCTGGAGAACTGAATTTGAGGCGGCCACTGTGTCACATGAGGAGTTTGTGGAATCTGATCACTGCCCGATCAGGATTGACCTGCATCCCAGAAGACAAAACCGTTGTACCCCCTTCAGATTTGACAAGAGATGAAGGGAGAGCGAGGAATGTTGTGATATTATACTTAGCAGATGGCAGGAAGGAGGTAATGTGGGCGACAGGCTGATCAATTGTAAGAATGACTTGCAAGTTTGGGCCAGGAATGACAGAAAAGGCAAACGGAAAAGAGAAAATGAAATCAGAAGTAGAATCCAAACTATCCAGAGGATTTTTAGATCCCCTTTGATTGTGACAGAGGAGAGGAATTTACATATGGAACTGGAACACTTATGGAATGAAGAGGAATCCTTCTGGGCCCAGAGATCTAGAATATCATGGCTTCAGGAAGGAGACCAGAATTCTGGCTTTTTCCACACCAGCACCATCAAAAGGAAGAACCGGAACAGAATCCTCAAACTGAGGGATTCAGCGGGTAACTGGATTACCAATGCGATTGAGCTGGAAGCTCATGCCAATACCTTTTACCATGAATTGTTCAGCAGCAATAATAGACAGGCAAGCCCGGACATTCTGGCAGGGTTTCCTTGTCTCGTTACTGAAGATATGAATCTCAGTCTTTGTGCTCCCATTGATAAAAGCGAGATTCGGAGAGCAGTCTTTCAGCTTGGGGCGAATAAATCACCGGGACCGGATGGATTCCCAGGGTTGTTCTTCAGGAAGTTTTGGAATTCTATTGGTGATGTATTTTGCCACGAAATTTCAGAGTTCTTCACTTCAGGAGTGATGCCTTCAGGCTGGAACGATACTTTCATCACAATTATTCCCAAGGTTGATGCCCCTGAACTGATTGGCCAATTTCGGCCAATCAGCTGCTGTAACTTCAGATACAAAGTTATTACAAAGCTTCTATCCAATCGTCTCCAGCCCTGGCTTCCGAACTTGGTGAATGAGCTCCAGTCCGCGTTTACAGGAGGGAGGTAGATTCAGGACAACATCATAATTGTACATGAAGTTCTCAACCAGTTCAAGAAAAATAAATCTAGAAGAAGGAAAGAAATGATGATGAAGCTAGACATGAGAAAGGCCTATGACTTGGTCGAATGGGACCTTTTGCTCAACCTCCTTCGAGCGTATGGATTTAATGAGGTCTGGTGCAACTGGATCTACACCTGCATCTCTACTGTGTCATTCAGTCTCCTCTTTAATGGTGAGCCTTCAGAAGCTTTTACTCCTTCGCGAGGCATTCGACAAGGGGACCTGATATCCCCTCTCCTCTTCATCCTGATGTCGAATGCCCTCTCCTTCCTGATCGAGAAAGCAGTCCGAATGAAGGATATCAAAGGAATAAAGATTAACCGCCACTGCCCTACTCTTACCCACTGCCTGTTTGCTGACGATACGGTAATCTTTGGTGAAGCTAGCACTGCCGAAACGGGGAAGATCCTTGAGATCATTAGACTCTATGGGGCGGTGACAGGTCAAGAAGTCAATAAAGACAAGTCATCAATGTTCTTCAGCTACAACGTCCCCGTAGATGAGCAAGGGAGGATCATTCAAGAAGCGGGCTTCTCACCTACCAACTGCCACTCCAGCTACCTCGGAGTTCCCACCGAATGGGGGAGATCCAAGAAGGAGACTTTCAATTTCATTCTCCAAAGAATGGAAAGCAGAGGGGATTCGTGGAAAAGCCTCCTCCTCTCTCCGGGGGGGAAAGAGGTACTCCTCAAAGCGGTTTTCCAAGCTATACCCTCCTATATGATGTGTTTGTTCCTTTTGCCTAAAGCAACTACCAAGAAAATGGACTCAATGTTAAAGAACTTCTTCTGGGGAGGCTCGATGAATAGGAAAGCTATCCACTGGAGGGCAGGGGAAGTCCTGTATGCACCTAAAGAGGAAGGGGGATTGGGATTCCGGCCTTTTCACATTTTCAATTTGGCCTTGCTTGCCAAACAAGCATGGCGTATCCTGACTAATAAAGATGCTCTGTGGGTCAAGGTGCTAAAGAGCATTTATTTCCCAAATTCGGATTTCTTAAGCTCCAAGAAAGGGGCTAAGGCGTCATAGATTTGGGTCAGCCTTTGTGAAGCAAAGAAGTGGATGGAATTTGGGTTGATCAAGGTCATTGGCAATGGTAAGTCGACCAAATTATTTTTTGACCCATGGAGAAGAGATAGGGTAGGACCTCTTCTGGACTTCAATTGGCATGACCAGTCCACGGTGGATACGTGGATCGATGGTACTACCAGAGAGTGGAACTCTGAGCTGCTGCAGAATTTCTTAAGTCCCCACGACCAGAAGCAGATCCTGACCATCCCAATTGGCCCGGAGTCCCTCGACGACTTTTGGGCTTGGCGCTTCTCTGATCAAGGCTCTTTCTCTGTGAAGTCAGCCTTTCACACCTTCCACGATCGGACCAGGAGCACCCAAGGATCGAATGGCAGGGTTTCTGAGGACAGCAAGAGTAGGTGGAAATGGCTGTGGAGCCTCTCAATACCTCCGAAGCTCAAATTTTTCCTGTGGAGAAGTTCGAAGGGAGCACTTGCCACAAAGGAAAACCTCCATGCCAGGAAGTGCTCACCATCCATGGCATGCCCTCTTTGTGCTCACCATGCGGAGTCTATACACCACTGCCTCTTCACCTGCAATCATGCATCGGAGGGCTGGAGGCAGGAATGGCCAACGACCCCTCTTCCAGCTCCTGGTGTGCCTATACTGGATTGGCTTTTTTCACTTGTGCCCAGCTTCTCCCTGTTGGCTGTTCAGAGGATTATCTTCTACCTGTGGCAGACGTGGAAGACAAGGAATGAGAGGATCTTCAAGAACTCCCCCATCTGGCCCCCAGCCACGATCACAAAAGCAGCCAATGCACTCCACCAGTGGATCACCTGCCCCAAGAAGCCCACTACTATTATTGCTCCTACTCAGCCTGCACCACCACCAGAGCTTTCTTTACCACCGCCAAGTACTCATTACTTTGAGATACACTGCGACGGGTCGTTTTTCAACGAGTCCCAGGAGGCGGCATATGTAGTCATCATTATGAATGTCCATGGTCAAGTTTGCGATGGTAAGGCTGAGACTTTGCACTATTTCTCCCCTCTTGAAGCTGAAGCTAAGGCCCTTTTCATGGGGGTGCACATGGCTGTCGAGCTACAATCTTCATGTCTTGTTCGCTCGGATTGTCTGCCTCTTGTCAATGCTTTGCAGGATCACCAGAAGGAATGGCCATGGAGAGCTGCGGCTTGGATAAGCTCTATCAAGAAATTGATGATGTCCAATCCTCTTGTCCGAATCTCGCATATAGGTCGTAAGAGCAATGTTAAAGCTAATTGGGTTGCTAGATCTTGTGCTAGGAACTCGTTACCCGACGAATGGGTGCAGATTCTGGATGTAGTCTCACCCCTGTTGTAACTCTTGGTTTCAGTTTTGAGTAATGAAAAGCAGTGTCCTCTTGTCAAAAAAAAAAACCTCAAATTAGTCCACAACTTTATCAAGCATGTCACAAATAGTGGGTAATTATCATAAATGGTCACAAAACTATTCACTTTGTACAAAACGGTCACAAATCTTTAATTTTGCACGTTTCAGTAACATATGTTTGGACTAATAACAAAAAGGTAATTCTGTCCATCTCCATCCAAAAGTCCGTTTGTTTAGTCAAGTCAGCACGCCATGTCATCAACAAATAATAATAAATAAATCAATAAACCAAACCAATTATACCCAAACAAACCAAACTCAACCCTACCCAAAATATACCCAATAAAAATACAAACCCAATCCGAGAACATAGTCAAATATGTTTCCCCTCTCTATAACCCTAATCTGAGAATCATCCTCACGATCCAATCCCCATCTCCCAATCCAAAATTAAAATTTATTCAAAAATTTCATCTTATGGAAAGAACAAACAAAGTGCGTATAGATCTTCCCTTGAGTAGAAAAAATGGTTCATTGAGATTTGAGAAGGGCACAATTTTATGCCCTGTGTATAAATCTGTTCAGAAAAAACAGATTGGAGATACAGCTTCGCCCTTGCCTTTCGCCCTTCCGCTGCTCTCCACTTGCAGCAGCAGACATAGCTTCGCCGCGACCCCAATCTGCAGCATCTCCTACTACACTGCGGCAATCGCCGACAACTGCCCCACCGAAAGCAAGATCCTCACCGCCTTCTCCATCGTCACCATGGAGACGCAGAGTATCAACTTGCTCAACTCAAGAAATTGTCAGAGGGACCTGGTGGTGGCGAAAGACGGGGATTGCGAGATGGGATTGGATTTTGAATTGGGAGATAGGGATTGGATCGCGAGGATGAGTCTCGGATTAGGGTTAAAGAGGGGAAGGCATATTTGAGTCTGTTTTGGGATTGAATTTGTGTTTTTGTTGGGTATAATTTTTGGGTGGGGTTGAGTTTGGTTTGATTAGGTATAATTGGTTTGATTTATTGATTTTTTTAATATTATTTGTTGATGACATGGCGTGCTGACTGAAGTAAACTAACGGAGTTTTGGATGGAGATGGACGGAATTACCTTTTTGTTATTAGTCCAAACATATGTTACTGAAACGTACAAAATTAAAGGTTTGTGACCGTTTTGTACAAAGTGAATAGTTTTGTGACCATTTATGATAATTACCCCACAAATAGTGGACTGTTTGTAAATTTTAAAAAGTTTAGGTACCAATAATATAAAAAAAATTAGATACTAAATATTAATTCCAGGTACCAAAACTGTAATTTATAAATAAAACATAGAAAAAAATATCATAAATGATAAGGGTAAAGGCCTAAAGGGATGACACTATCCACTCCCGAGGCCAAACTAGCCCTATATTTGCCTTCTGGTCGGCATAGTACGCGTGTATCCCTCTTGGAGTACATGAAAAATGCGCAGCAGGTTAAGCATGCTCAAAGCCTCTCCAGTTCTGTCCTCCACCAAACTCGTTCTCTTCGATTCAGCCACTGTTCCCAAATCTCTTTTCACGGCCACCCATTTGAGGTCGCTACCATTGGAGCTCACATCTCGCTCCGTCTCGATCTCGGTCTCTCCGTTTGTTCGGCCTTCGTCCTTGGTCTGTAAACGTAGCTTTCGTGGCGGTCGGATTGTGGCCATGTCGGCTCCTGGGTCTGTTCAGAAGACAGATGAAGAGTGGCGTGCAGTCTTGTCGCCTCAGCAGTTCAGAATTCTGAGGCAGAAAGGCACCGAGTAAGCTTCTGGGTACCTCATCATTTTGTTTCATCTGGTTAGCTGGTGTTAGGGTTTTCTGTAATTGGGGATCCCGTGGGTTCGGTTCTTTGTTTCTGTAAATTTAAGGAGGGTTGGTGCCGGTCGAACCGAATCCTGTTGATTTTCGACCTTTCTGGAATGGGGGATTTCGATCACCTGCAATCGCATAGTTAGCGAGCAAGTTCTCATGAATGAACTCCGAACTGTGATCTTACTGGGGAAACCATGACGGATGCAAGGAAAACGAAAAAGGTTCCTAAAATTGGCCAAATGGGCTCTCAGTTGTAACTTTTAATTAGCCAAATGAGCCATACTCAGTAGGCTTTAGAATCTTAAGTTCCGTATGTAAGTCTTGACCCTCCTGATACTTGATCCATGTCTTTGTTCCAAGCTTGCATAGTCAGAGAACTGGCCTGAATCAAAGTAGAAACTGTCGATCTCACTGTTATTCCAAGACCACCATTGTTGAGTGTAGCAGTCTCATAACTAAGCGTGTCTTGTGTGATGTCCGTATAGTTGTGTTTATGCATGAGAACTTCAAATTTATTTCCAGTCAGTATTGAATATTTTGATTAAAGATTGAACTAAGAGTTCGTTTGGGTGAATGAAATGAGTGGTGGAATCACCATCCATCAAGTGAAGGAATTTAGCAGGTGGATTCAGGAAAAGTACCTATCCGGCAATGAGCTTTATGCGCGTAGATCATACGCTGAATGTTGAATTTTTAGCGAATGCATTAGATTGCCTTGATGTCAGTGAATCTATGAGATTGTGTTTAAGGGGCAAGTGTAGAATTTAGAATCAATGATCCTTCACTGTAATTGAATGATGCACAGGTATCCTGGGACAGGACAGTACGACAAGATTTCCGAAGAGGGCGTCTACAGTTGTGCAGGATGCGGGACTCCTCTTTACAAGTCAACAACCAAATTCAATTCTGGCTGCGGCTGGCCTGCCTTCTATGAGGGCCTTCCTGGAGCCATAAACCGTAATGTGAGTGAGCTAGATGCTTTCTTCTTCTATGATTGTGGCAAACAGTCAAGTTGAACACAATCTGTGTCTAACAAATTGCATATGGTTATATCTGTATCTCAGGCTGACCCAGACGGCATGAGAGTTGAGATCACTTGTGCAGCTTGTGGAGGCCATTTGGGTCATGTGTTTAAAGGGGAAGGGTTCAAGACACTCACGGATGAACGCCATTGTGTTAACAGCATATCGCTCAAGTTCTCTCCAGCCAACTCTTCCATGTGAATAATGGAAACCTATCCCTTGATATCTCACTCTTTCTTCCTATATATACATAAAGACATGCTCAGTGTGTGTTTGATGGAGACTGGCCAGTGGCTTGCGTAAATCGAATGATAACATCTTATGAATGTCCAATTGTGGCCCCAAGGCCAAAGCTGAATAAAGTCACTTATTATTTATTGAAGTGCTTTGAGTTTTCCCCACTTCTTCTGGTGGATGTTTCAGAGGCTTGGGCATTGCCCGCCTCTTGAAGGTAGTTGAGCTACAATATCATCGCGTTCTCGGTGTATATTTAGTATTATTTACAATACAAACACAGAAGAGATCACATTTGTATTTGAAATTCAAGATTTGAAATACTTGTATTTGAAATTTATTATTTGAATACTTGTTTATTGTTTGTATAATTTTGTTTTAATTGGTACTAGAAAGTGACCGCACTGCACCATATTGCGAGTTGTATTGATGTTTGGAGACCACTTGGATTCTCAATTCGCGAAAGTGAAAAAAACTAAAAAAGTGAATTGATTTTTTTTATTATTATTATTAGAATTATAGTAATAGATAATTAAGAACCGTGTCATAACCAAGATTGTTCACCCGTTTAGCTCGTTGGTCCGGTTGAGTAAATGGGTTGAGCATTAATGGTTCGATGGATTTAGTCTGATTTAGCTCGGGATTTAGTCTGATTTAGCTCGGGTATATGGAAAAAGTCAATATATTGTTCATACCTTTTATAAATTATGTCAAATCTCATCTAACATACGAGTAATAACATATAACATTACATCAAAATAACAGGTTGTACTTTCATCCTACATAAGTGAAAATTCACACACATTTATATAACAATAATATTCAAGTTCAACTTAGAATTTCAAAGATAGGTTAAGCGAAGAGGAAAACCAAAAATAAAAAAAAAATGCGCATTTCACAACCCAAAAGAAAAAACAACGTCGTGTGATCTCTCCAACACGATAACCTTACAGTTGGTCCACCCGTAGGTATATGTGACTCATTTTCCTCTTGGATCGGTCAACCAACTAGTCGACACACGCGAATTGACATGACGACCTTGGTCATAACTTAATATTAATAATAATAATTTTGTGTTTCTTTCTTTTTCTTTTTATAGCACTTGTACATGAATAGTAGATGCCAACTTTTATTCTTCTTTTCCCTAAATTAAACTTAGAATTCCAAAGATAGGTTAGGCAAAGATAAAATCCGAATGCGCATTTTACAACCCAAAAGAAAAAACGACGTTGTGTCACCTCCAACACGATAATCTTACAGTTGGTCCACCCGTGGGTATATGTGACCCATTTTCCTCATGAATCGGTCAACCAGCTAGTCGACACACATGAATTGACATGACGACCTTGGTCATAAATAATAATAATAATAATAATTTTGTGTTACTTTTTTTCTTTTATTTTCTTAGCACTTGTACATGAATGTACATGCCCACTTTTATTCTTCTTTTCCCTAAACAACAATCCAAGTGGTAGAATAATTAAAGTTCATATTTTGGAAGCCCATATTTCAAGCCCACGTGATCAAAGGTTCAGCTAAAAGTTAGTGAACGGTAAACAGATTTTTGGTTAATATATTATAATAATTGGTTCGCATAAATGCTACCACCCAGTGCGGTGTTGTCAATCGTTTGCACGACTTACCTAACTATACCATTATGAGCTAAGTATAACTCAGAATGACATTGCTAGTATAGCGACTATCAATGTCGTGTTCCACGGGTTTCGATACCTTAGGTTACTTCTCATTTCGTTGTTATCTTTTCAACCGGTTTAGGTTTTGGGATTGAGGTTGATTAAAAGATACCTCGTCTCAGCGATAGACGGGTGTGCCACACATGTCGGGTTCAGCGAGAACCGAGGTCTCGTGGTTCGCTAAAAGGTGCTTTGTACTTTGTCATCCGAACCCAAGGAGGAGAGGTGTTTGGGAGGTGGAAAGTAGTAAGAGATGATCTAACGTGGTAAAACTATCTGAATCTAAACACATCCTCAATCGACACTCCAAATTGAGAAAAGAGACCTTTGAGGAAGCTAGTTGTTCGACTTTTGTCTCAAACATCATCTTCTTCTGGATGTGAGCGGAACTGGAGTGTGTTCGACCAAATTCATAGTAAGCGGAGGAGTCGATTGGAGAATCAAATATTGAATGATCTTGTTTATGTGACTTACAATTTGAGGTTGAAGAATAGGTAATGATTAAATTGTATGCAACATTGTAAATTCATTAACACTTCATATTCATATACTTAATTGTTTAATCTTCTTTGACTTGTAAGTGCTTGAAGAAGGAGTGGGCGAAAGACCCAATTGATTATGAGCAATTAGATAACATCGATTTTTGGATTGTAGAAGAAGATCTACCTGCAGATATAAACTATGAGGAGCTTGAAAAGACTCTTTATGAGGAGGAGTAGGAATCATCATCATCTTCTAACAAGCGTCCTCGTGTTGAAGGTATGCTCATTATAGCAACTATAGAAAAGTCTATATATTCTTATAATAACTATCTTCTCATTGATAATAATTATGAATATTTGATTTCATGTTTTAATGCAGAGGACTTCGAGTATGATGTGATCGATGAAATTGACTTCAACATTTATCATATTAGTGATGCAATGGAGATGGATAGCTTTCTTTGAAGATTGAGTACTTTTCTTTTGTTATTTGGAATTCTAAGTTGATGTTATGTGATGGTTTTAAGTGTGGTGGATTTAAGTATGCTTGAATTTTTAACTATGATGAATTGAGTTAATGTTATGTGATGGATTTAAGTGTTGTTGAATTTTTACTATCTTGAATTTAGGTTGATGTTATTTAAGTGGGTTGGAGTTTATGTAGTGTTGTATTTTTCTATGTTGAATTCACGATAAGTACAATATAATGACTCTTTCAATATTTCCGGGCTAAAACAGGTGACCCATTAACCCTTGACCCACAGCTCGTCTGGGTCGACCTGTGGGTTGACAACCTTGTTCGTTACAAAGCAATCCCCTAAATTTCCACTGGTTGTTGGTAAAAATGAACCGCCCCAAATCCGTCAAGGCCTGAATCTTGGTTAGCAGCCAACCGCCATAGTAAAGCACGACAATCGAGCACACGACACCAATTCGAACAAATTGCATTCCACGGCAGTGGCGGAGGCAGGATTTGAAACTACCCCTGTCCTTTTTTTTCGTATTATAAATATATAAATATTTAATAAATATAATTAAATTAATAATATCTGGATAATTTATTTTCATATATAAAAATAACGACTAATACAATCGGTATATTCATAAACAACCTTGATGAATTTTCATATTCTTAAAGAAACATAAAATATACTCTTAAGTAAGTCCTTTCCAATGGATCCCACTACACAATCATTAGCAAACTGGTTGTGAATTCGATTTCAGAGTTCGTTCTTGATATAGCTCAAAGCTGAATTTTTTTTTATCTACACTTGCCGTCAAAACTAGTGGAATCTACGCTACCACTGGACTGCTTCAAGATTGCTAGGAAAATAACCGAATAGACATATGAAGAAAAGAGATATATTCCCATTGATATTTGGTTTATAGTATAATAAATTAATTTAATGTCAATTTATGATCAAGTAATGAATTGTGATATAGTGACAAAATACGTTGTACTAGGTGTCGTGTTCCATCCTTAACAAGCATAAACATATATAGAGTATTTTTGTTCCTCCCAAAATTTACCCCTGTCCCGTGACAAGGCCCAACTGGGCTGGCTCCGCCTATGTTCCACGGTGTTGCAAAGCGCCATTCTTTCCGAAGATGTACAATTGGAAGCTGGGATGTTGAGGGTTGAACTGTAATAAGGACTCCCATGAATACAATTTCCAGTATTGGAGGACTTCCAGAGTTTTTTTGCATTTTTTGGTGATGGCCGACATATGGTCATTGGCATAGTAGATGGATACTTTTGAATTGAATCTTCAAATCCCTCCAATCTCTCAAATTGGATAGAGGATGCACGACTTCCAGAACCAAACAGGAGGGAGGTTGTGATCTCTTTTGGTGATGGTAGTGGTTGCAAGGATTGACGCTGATTCTGAAGTTTTTTTTTGCATTTTTTTTTGTGATGGCCGACATATGGTCATTGGCATAGTAGATGGATACTTTTGAATTGAATCTTCAAATTCCTCCGATCTCTCAAATTGGATAGAGGATGCACGACTTCCACAACCAAACATGAGGGAGGTTGTGAGCGCTTTTGGTGATGGTAGTAGTTGCAATTTGCAAGGATTGACGCTGATTCCGAAAGTAGTAAGTAACTATGGGGAGGGACGGAGGAAGGTGAAATTTATTTTTTTACTTTTAATGAAACAATTGTTATCCTAATAACATTTGTCACTCTATAGAATTCCAAATGACTCGTGAAAATGACTCATACAAACAATTTCTTAGTACAATTATAATGTGGCAAGATTGAATTAAGGTATCTCTTCCGTCAATGCTATTTAGATGACTTATTCGTAAAATGAAATAATTATTCATGAAAAGTCCTATTCTTTTTTTTTTTTTTGTCATAGATAGTTGTATATTGTTACTGTCATAGATAGGTGTACAATGCAGTATGCTTACAAATATGTAAAAAAATAAAATAATTAAATGCGGCGGTCGATAGCTAATCAATCCGCCGATAAAAGAGCCTTTTTAGCCACTCAAGGGGCAGCCCTGTCAGTATCCTAATATGCAACAAAGGATACAAGCGGGTACACAACACACGCCAAAACCTGAAAGTCGGAGGTATGTCATCCTTGGCAATAGCAATAGCAAAAGCAGAGCATCCATTCCCTGCAAAAAGAAACACAGCTAACCGCCAAAGAAAGCTTCAGGATAGCCTACACCAGCCTACAAGTTAGCTGCCGTTGTCATGCGCTCGTATAACCGCCACCAATCACTTGCTCTTACAAAACAAACAAAGTAAGGTGCCCCAACGAGGCCCGTCAGTCTGCTAAAAACGCTTCAAGCCCACCAGGCTGGAGGCCCAACGCGGCTAAAATAATCCCTGCAAATTTGACTAAAAGTGGCGAACCGAAAATAATTATCCATAAGACCATAACAGATTAGGAACGAAAGAAATAGAAATAAATCAATAATAATAAATAATGTGGAATAGATAATAACAACTAGAAGGCCTGCTGAAGGGAATCGACCACGTTGATTAATAGCTCCACGCGTCCCATCCCACATCCCTCCACCACTTCAAGTATCGGGAAACGCCAACGTCATCATGGATAAGGTTGAATTGCCAAGAGAAACCATCAAGCCACCGTCCCAAATTCCAGAGGAGCTACTCTAGCGGCGGCGGAAATAGGAAGAGGGAGAGACTGACGGCGACAGTGGAGGTCCAAGCAACGGAATCCAAGGATGGAAAGGGGGAACTCATCTCTATCAACCCTGCAGGCTGCACCCATCCGTTGCCACACAGAGAAAAACATAGACAAATAGAAACCAGACGGAACCGGCGACCAAGCCAAATTAATGAAAGTGCAACACAAAATATACTAAGAAAACAAACGAATCTAAAAAAGAAGAATACCCGGCAAATAAGATGAATTCAACAAAATAAAGCTCCAACTGAGCAATCGAATTCCAAATTGAATATGGTAGATCACCAAAAAGATCGAAATCGAGATATTGGCGAATATCACTAGAAAGCCCGTTTTACCCAGATAGCAGAGGGAGGAAGCAGCTGAATTGTAGTGAGGGCAAGGGGAAATCAGATGAATCACAGTTATGGTTTTGGAATAGAGAGCTCAACTTGTGATCGGCAAATCCTCCATGATCGATTCTCTTCCCCGAGAGACCACTTGGCAGCACCGGCAAACTAAAACCCTAAGTTTCGTTCTTTTTCGTAAACAAGCAAGATCGTTACCAAACCACTCACTGAAAAGTCCTATTCTTGCCTTGTTAATTTTTCTTTTGTACTATTAAAATATGAAAAGATTATCCGTGCGGCTCCTCGAATTATGTACGTCCAAGAATACTGAGAATGAGAAGGAACGGAGTGTGCTGCGTGGCTTAATTTTTTCCCAATCAAAACTTATTTTGTCAGATAACGAAATCCGCCACATAGACTTCTCCTCTCCAATTTTCCTCCAACAGAAAAAAATAAAAATAAAATAAGAGACGAGTGGCAACGGTGGAAGTACGGTACAAACGACAAATTAAAACGAAAAACACAGAAAGAAAGAAGGGAAAAATTGGGTTGCCGTCCGGCAGAGGCAGAGAGTGGTTTCCATTCCTCGTCCACGGAGGACCAAAACTTCTCAGCTTGCCTTGGTGAATCTGTTGGATAGAGTTTGTGGTTGATCCTTTCTGGGTTTCTCTCAGATGAAGGCATTTTTATCCTGCATCTCTCTGATTCTTCTTCTTTGTTCCCGTTAGGACTATGTTGGACTCCATGAGTTGTTCCCGCTTCCCCAAGGTACTTGAATTTGCTTCCTCACCAACACTCCCCAACTGAGAGTCGAAGCTCTCAGCTTCTTTTATCTATTTTCGCATTTTCATGTTGACCCTTCAATTTGGCAACGGAGGACGTTGAACCCAGTGTTAAGTAGCTTGACAAGCCTGTTCAAACTCTCATGACAAGCCTGTTCAATGTGGAAATTTTCATCTCAAGTTCTTACCCATTTGATTCTACTTCGTCCTAATGTTTATGCCTATCCTACTTGTTTACAAACTTTTGTGACTGGCTTGTTCGTTCTGCGTCTGTGCTATACTTAGGAATAGTTGTTTGCTTCTTGTGCTTGGCACTATTTGAACTATGCATGTTCCATACAAAAGAGAAAAAGAAAAAGGTGAACTGGGAAAGTCCCAAGCTTGTAACAGTCTGTTCCATTCGTTTGATTCTTTGCAGGGACATGAACTCCCCCAGCACACTAGCTCATTTGGGGGTTACTGTTATGGGGTATCAAGTTTTCATGGATATTTCTGTGGTACTCGTTCTTCGCGTAAGCAGGCAAGACATGTGAAGTTTAATGCAGTCAGATGCAGGATAAGTAATTACTCTTTCACTTCTTCAACCAGAGCCCTTGAAAGCAAAGCCTTGTTTACTTCATCAGTACCGATAAGAGGAGGATTGTACCTATTTAAACACAAATTGAACCATACTCGGATATCTTCAAACATCGAGGTTGCTGGTGCCGTAGAAGTCATCAATGATCTGGGGTTGGATACATTGACTTTCTTGGCTGTGACTGTTATTGTTGTCCCTGCGTTCAGGTTCATTAAAGCTAGCCCAGTAAGTTTGAAACATCTAATCATCAGCTGATTTTCTTCTTGTACTATTTATCATGAGATTCATGATATTTTAATATGAACCATTCATATGCATGAGTGCACATCTATGATAGTTTGCACATGTATTTTACAGGTTTTCCGTTCTTATAATTTTTGTATGTGCATACGTATATGTCAGTTCATGCACATTTCTGTATAAACTATGTGTACCCCACATGCGCATCTGATTATTAGGCATGTGTATTTTTCAAGCCGTTCATCTATCTGAATAAGCTATAACTAATATATTGTTTGCTGCTCCCCCAGATACTTGGTTTCTTCTTTGCTGGCGTCGTACTGAATCAGTTTGGCTTCATCCGGAATCTGACTGATGTTAAGGTTCTGTCAGAATGGGGAATTCTGTTCCTGGTAAGGAAAATCAGTATCAATATACCTCCTTCTAAAGCCACTTTCTATGTTGTTGTCTCCAGTATTATCTATTATGCACACTCAGTTATCATACTTACGCAAGCTGTTACTTTTCTCTAAAATGCAATCACATCTTGGAATTGATAACAATGAAATCCTTTTTTTTTCTCCCCTGTTTGCCATGATTTCTTGATGTTTCCACTGTATGCCAGTAAGAATGGACATTGGCGGCACCTCACTTCTTTTGTAGCTACCCTTTGGATCTTCTAGCTGTTGAACTCTGAATGTCACATGGAGTATTGATTATATGTAACTGCAGTATCAAAGTCAACTGATGTGATTCGTTTTTTCATCAGCTGTTTGAGATGGGCTTGGAGCTCTCACTTGCCCGACTAAAAGCCCTTGCAAAATTTGCCTTTGGCATGGGATTGACTCAGGTACATCACCTCATGTGCTTTCTGAGAACCCTTTTCAGAAGCACCTTACAAGCCATTTATTGCCTGTAGCTTGCACTGTCCTAACATATAACTGTTGATGAGGCCTGGCGAAATGAGAACATATGATCAGTTCTGCGGAAACACTTATGTTGACAATCTTTTCACTTGTCCTCGTATTGTTTTGAAGGTTGTGTTATCCACTCTTGCTTTTACAGCATTTGAGCTTCCACCTAATGGGGCTATTGGAACGAGAATTTTGGAGTTCCTATTTCACTCAAGGTCTGACTTGGTGAGTACATTGACCTTCCCTGATGCTCCTGGCCCTTTCCCTATTTTCATTGTCTTTATGTGTGTGTTGTTTTTTCTGGGATCAGATTCTGCATCTCTTTCTGATTACTGGGTTCCTTTTCCTTGTAAATTTCATGGATAAATTATTGAAAAATAAGGCTATCCAAGCAAATAATTTGTCAAATAAGCATATCCACGATCCAACGTTAACATTGATGTTTTGCTGAGATGTTTCTGTTGAAAGTCTCGTGGCTAAATATCAGGGGACTACAATTTCACATGTGGGCTTCATTGAATCTCAGGTGAATATTAGAAGCATTGATGAGGCCATTGTTATCGGTGCAGCTCTCTCTCTGTCGTCTTCTGCTTTTGTTCTTCAGGTACTTTCTGCTAAATAGACTTACCCCTAAACCTTGCTTATTTCAACGGTTAATAATTTGAGATCATTTCAAAATCCAGGCAATATTTTTGCTATATTGATAAGTCGAGAGTTTTCAGTAGTTTGCATGCGCTTGTTTCTTTTTCTTATACATTTCTTTTGTTGCCATCTTGCTTTGTTCCAACCATAACACAAAAGACATGTGGATGGATGTAGAAGAGAATCAGCCTATCAATTTGTAGATGACGGAGAAAAGGAAATAGTTGCATCTACATGTAACATAGACAAAAATTTAAGCAGGAATGCCATCTACTTATTGCATGTCATATGTACTGCTCTAGAAAGGTCCTAAACTTTATTGCAATGTCGAACTCATTCAGACGAGCATCTTGAGGCTTATTAAGCACACTCTGTAGCTTCTTGCAGAGAAGGGTGAGCTTCCTACAAGATTCGGTTCAGCAACTTTGGGGATACTTCTGTTTCAGGTTTGCTTTTACTCTTGTATTTTCTAATAAAAGTACTTGTGTATGGCTAGTCTGGATAATTGTCACTCCATTCATGTGGCTACTTTTCTTTTAAAATCTATATAACTCACAGGTAAAACCTCGTAAATTTAAGTCAATAAACAACTCCATGACATAATTCATTTATATTTGCAGGATATAGCTGTTGTTCCCCTCTTAGTCGTACTTCCTATCCTAGAGAGCCAGGTATGTCAAATGTTTACTCTTTCTCTGTTTAAGACAACTAATATGATTATCTTAAAAAAAAAAACTGAGAAAACAACTTATTATGATTGGGTACAAACCCAGGGTCATCGGAATCTCAAATTTTCTTTACTGCCTTCACTGATTCGTGGTCTACTTTGACTTTCTTTCTCAACTATGGTCTTTGATTGTTTGTATGAGCGTTAAAACTGTGGACAAGCTTAAAAAATAATGCAAATGAGTTTGTGTCACTGAAGATTATTGCGATCTGTGAACTGCATCATTATGTTTGGGTACCAAGTTCATTTAATTCAATTTGGATACTGATCCATCTTCAACAGACTCTGGTCGGGGAAAGTGTCTTGCCCATGCTTATTAATGAAAGTTTGAAGGCTTTACTTGGACTGGGAGTGCTGTCTCTTGGGGGGAAATACCTTCTAAGGCGAGTTTTTGAGGTGGGACTCCCTCTATACCCTGTTTAAAGTTGCGGTCGAAAGCTGAGGCATGAGGTTGTTCCTCACCATAGAGGCTGATTCAAGTTATTCAGGTTGTTGCAGAAGCAAGGAGCTCAGAGGCTTTTGTTGCTCTCTGCCTGCTGACAGTTGCTGGGACTTCTCTCATCACCCAGAAGTTAGGCTTCAGTGATACGGTCTTAAACCCTCATGCAATTTTAGTTTAATTCATTGTCGTTTCTGTGCCCAAATAAATGCTTACTTCGGGTCATTCTACAGCTTGGAGCATTTTTAGCCGGGGCTATTTTGGCAGAAACAAATTTCCGTACACAGATTGAAGCTGATATAAGGCCATTTAGGGGGTTACTTCTTGGATTATTTTTTGTGACTACAGGAACTTCTATTGACATGGAGGTAGATCACAAAACTTGAATGCTTCTAGATTGTACTGGCAATTACTAATATGCAGTGGGGTGTAAATAATTAGGTTTGATAGATACATCATACATCTATCTATTATTGGGGAATTTGAGGTCATTCTACTATTTTTTCCTTCTCTGAATTGGTGTTCTTACTTGTGACGCAGCTGCTGCTTCGAGAATGGCCAAATGTACTATCACTCTTGGGGGGCTTAATTGTCATCAAAACACTGATTATAACAGCTATAGGTCCCCGTGTTGGACTCACTTTGCAAGAAAGTGTAAGAATTGGTTTGCTATTATCACAGGGTGGAGAGTTTGCTTTTGTTGTCTTCTCTCTGGCTAACAGGTATTCATATGATGCATAGATGTGCAGTGACATACTTCTTGTACAGCTCTGCTGCTTCATGCATCCAACCTTGTTATACGTATGTATTTTGTCGCAGGTTGGGAGTGCTACCACTGGAGCTTAACAAGCTTCTTATAATTGTTGTTGTATTGTCAATGGCATTAACCCCGTGGCTTAATGACCTTGGAAGAAGAGCTGCTGATTTTATTGAAGACAAGTCTGATACAGAAGATGTATGTCCCTGTTCCTGTGTTCCAGACTAGTTTGAAACCATTGTGGCTAACCAATGTGGTTTGTCTTTGTTTTTATAAGATAGACGCTGTGAGTGCATACGAGATTTAACTCCTATTAGCTAAAAGTTTTGATTCCATATACGTCATTCATTTGGTCTTGAAAATTAAAAGAAACTTTATGAAAGGAATGAATATAACCCATTTGATAGTACGTTGGAATTCATGGACTCTTCCTCACTTTTATTGACTACGTTTTATATGATATTTATAAATGCAAAGAACTGCTACCTTAGAAGAGAATTATTTACTTTCAGAAAGGGGCTATGCCAGTGAACTTTGAAGGCAGCGAACCGGTTGTCATCCTTGGATTTGGACAGATGGGCCAGGTACATCACAATATTCTCAAACGTGAATGAGCAAACCCACGGGATTCTAGCTATAATGTGTTCTAATTTTGCAAGTTCTCTGCAGGTGTTGGCAAACTTATTGGGCACTCCATTAGCTTCAGCAGTAGAGGGAGATGCTATGGCGGGAATGCCTTATGTAGCTTTCGAGCTGAACCCATCTGTGGTGAAGGTAAGGAGAATTGGATATATGTAAGTCTACTTGCCATTATGCATGCAACTTGTCCTGAAAATTTCTTGTTCATGATCCTTATTCCCTTCCTGCATTTTAAAGGTTCCTGGAACATCAGCTTCAGTCCTTCTGAGTTAGATCCTAGTGGTTGAACATTCTCAATTGGACGTACTCATTGCTTGTTGTTCTGCGTGCATTCAACGAAACTACACTTTGCATGCTTCCCAATTCATATTTTGGTAGTTCGTCGTAGTTTATGCCATTTGGTTCCAACTTCCGTACACAGGCGTCTAGAAAAATTGGTTTCCCTATTCTCTATGGGGATGGATCGAGCCCTGAAGTGCTGCGAGCGGCAGGAATCTCTTCACCTAAGGCTGTAATGATTACCTACACAGGCAAGAAGAAGTCAATTGAGGCTATTCAGAAGCTCCGACTTGCCTTTCCTGGGGTGAGGCTTCAGGCAGAGCTTACTCTCACTTCACATTTGATGACGAAAACTGTGTGATATCTTCTTTTGTATTTATTTTCCGTTGTCTGACCATCGATATTTCTAATCCGCCCCCTTGTCGGATTGTTCTTTTTGGTCAATATTGCATGTCACAGATCCCGATATACGCTAGAGCCCAAAATATCACGCATCTTTTAGATCTTAAAAAAGCTGGTGCTACGGATGCAATTCTAGAAAATGCAGAGGTAGGAGCAAATTATTCGAGCTTTCCGATACTTGTTTCATGTTAATCTTTGTTGCCCTTCTGTATTAATCTTTGATAACTCAGCTTGGTTTTCCTAACGTCCGAGCATGTGTTGTTGCAGACAAGTTTACAACTTGGGTCTAAGCTCTTGAAAGGACTTGGAGTCATGTCTGATGACGTCAACTTTTTGAGCCAACTGGTCCGGGACTCCATGGAGATGCAAGCTCAAGAAGCGGCACTAAGAAAGACTGATGAATCAGACACGGATATCATGAAGCCGCTTCAGGTATGCACGCATGTCAGAGAACAGAGTTTTGATTAGTTATAATAAACTCGAAGTGACCGACTGAATTGTGGCGACCAATGAAGGTGAGAGTTTCGGATTCCATTGTCGTCCAAGAGCCTGTGCCATCGTTATCAGGGGAGGAGAAACTCATGTTGAGAACGGACGAGAAGGATGAAAGCCATGTCTTGAGGCTTGAAGGGAAAGCGGAGGAAATGGCACGCAGTGGTAGTGACCGCCAACAAGAGGATGTATAAAGCAATGGTGACTGTTCCTTGTTGGATGAAGAACATATGGGGGAGCGAAGGTCTGGTCTGCTCGAGGCTACTAAAACTGCAGCCCCTGTTATAGAAAGAGCTTCATTTGTATTATATGAAGGTCTGGTCTGTTTGAGGCTACTAAAACAGCAGCCCCTGTTGTAGATTGCTATTGATTCAATGATCTCTATAGGACGTGGTCAGCTTCATTTGTATTAAAGCCACTGAAAATATGGCGATGCCTTGAAAATTGTATAAAGCTGCCGTAGCTTCAGCAGATTGTCGCTTCCCTCAATGTTTGACTCCAGAATGTAATGCCATGGAGCTCCTGGGGAGTAGAATCTGAAGTTATTAGGGATGGCAATGGGGCGAGTTTGGGGCAGGTTTGCCTAAACCATCCCATGTCCATCTTTAAATACTCAAACACATACCCGCCTCATACCCATGTAGGGAATGTTTTGCAAACCCATCCCCATACCCGTGAGTTTCAGGTACCCATGGGTAATACCCATACCTGTGGGTTTCGGGTACCCATTGGTAATACCCATACCCGTACATCCAACATTATTATACTTAAAACTTACAATAAAAGTTTTAATTATAACTCTAAACGAACATATTATATCATGAAGTCAACAAAACACGGTCATTTTTTTAATATGGTTCAAAGAATATGATCCTAAAATATCCATTAATACATAATATAGAGTATAATATTTTTCAAATTATTATGTTCTAACTCTGATACATCTATTAAATAATAATTAACTAACATAATTTTGTTGACAATGGGGGAAGTGAAAGAGTGAAATGAGAATTGAGAGAAATGAATTAGGTTTTGATTAAGGTGGTCACTCAATTGCATTTCTACTATTTATTTTCTCAAGTTATCTTCATCATCATTGATAGATAATAATTTGACGCACATATTATTTTTATATATGAAGACATTTATCTTGGTGGGCGGGTATGGGGATGGGTATGGGGCGGGGGAGGCTAAAACCATACCTGCCCCATACCCATCAAACTTTTTGCGGGTTTTACCCATACCCGCCCCATACCCGGTCAAAGCGGGGATTCCCCGCGTTGACTGGGTCGGGGGCGGTCGAATACCCGCGGCCATGGGTTTGATTGCCATCCTAGAAGTTATTCCTTGCCCGAGATATGTAGAATACTGGAATAAAATAGGTCTATTGAATATTCATTGTGAAACCTGTAACTCATTAATATTATTTATGTTGATACTTAACTTTAGTAAGTCAGGTTCTGGTGGCTAAGAGTCGTTTGAAAGTTGCTATTGTCATGCATATATTGAAGAATTTGATTCATTGTCAAATTCAATGTTTGATATTTTTACTTGCATACGTCATATAAGCTAAGCTAAAAAGTAAAAACTGAGTTATAACAATCTCAACAATTTTAGCGAAAAATTAAGATATAACAGTCACTTATTTTAAATGATTGTTTATGCAACATCAAAAAACAATTCATATATTGTGTATTGAGATTCAGCTTGCTGTTTTGCATTCCTCTGATCAGTTCATACAATTTATGGTAGGGGGGCTGCAAATGTTCTTTGGCACTGTGGTGTATGCTTCGAATGATGAGAGCAATAGAAGGGAGCTGTACAATGAGCTGAGAAGAATCAAAGTGGCAAATGCTCCTTGGATTGTCTTGGGTGATTTTAATGATGTTAGAAACTCTTCAGAGGCATCTAATTCTCCAGTAGTGGACTCTAAAATGTTGGTTTTTAACGACTGGATCACTGATCTGGAGTTGGAAGAGCACCAAGCCTCGGGTCCATGGTTTACCTGGCTGAACAAGCAATCGGCTAATCCAATAGCAAAAAGGTTAGATAGAGTCCTGGTCAACTTTGAATGGCTGGATAAGGTGAAAGACAGCCAAGTTCATATTCAAGCCCCTGGGGTATCTGATCATTGCCCACTTTATGTTGATACCTGTGCTTCTATGAAGTCTCTGCCAAAACCATTTAAGTTTTTTAGCTTCTGGCTGAGGCATCCAAAATTCGATGAACTACTGGCAGAAGCATGGCAGAGCAGGGTGACTGGTCATCCCCTCATTCGAGTCTGTAAGAAGCTAAAAATTTTGAAGAACCTGTTGAGGAAGTTAAACAGAGAAGAGTACTCGGATTTAAGGGAAAGGGTCAAAGGAAAAGAAGCAGAAGTCAAAAGTATTCAGCAGGAAGCATTGTCTAATCCATCACCTGAGAATTTCACAAAAATGTCTCAGCTGGAACAGGAGTTGAGAGTGCTATATTGTGATGAGGAGTCTTTTCTTCGCCAGAAGTCAAGGGAAAATTGGTTGAAAACAGGAGACTCTAACTCAGCTTATTTCTATAGATCCTTAAGGACTAGGCAGAAGAGAAGTACTATTCGAGTCCTGAGAAATGAGCAAGGGGAAAGAGTTTAGGATGTAGATGAGATGTCACAAATTGCAGTGAGATTTTATGAGAATCTTCTTGGAATTGAGGACCCTGAGGTAGTGGTTCAATCAGACAGGTATATATCTGGTTTGCTGAAATGGAAGATCACTGAAGAGAAAACTGAAGGAATCTGTGCCTTTTTCACAGAGGAGCAGATTAAAGAGGTCATTTTCAAAATGGATGGGGATAAAAGCCCTGGTCCAGATGGCTTCTCTGCGGCCTTCTTCCAATATGCTTGGCCAGTTATTGGTCTAGAGGTAACTGCTGCTATCCAATACTGCTTTGAATAAGATAGATTACCTAGGCAAGTTAATGCTACCATCTTAGCACTGATCCCTAAGATCCCCAACCCTGATGAAATGAAGAATTTCAGACCCATATCTTGTTGCAACATACTGTATAAGTGCATTTCCAAACTTATAGCTAATCGATTGAGTCCCCTTCTCCCTGACCTGATTAGTAAAAACCAAACTGCCTTTGTTAAAGGGAGGTTGATAGGTGAAAACATTTTAATGGCACATGAGCTGGTCAGCAAGTATTCTCATAGCAATATCTCCCCTAGGTGTGCTTTAAAAATCGACCTCATGAAAGCTTTTGATTCGGTCGACTGGTCCTTCATTTTTCAAGTTCTGAAGTGTATGGGAATACCTGAGAGATTTATTACTTGGATCAAAATGTGTGTTAGTACTCCAATGTTGAGTGTATGTTTTAATGGTGGTCTTGTGGGTTACTTTTCTGCAAAAAAAGGATTTAGGCAGGGAGACCCTCTGTCTCCCTACCTATTTGCAGTTTCCATGGAAGTCTTTACCTGTTTGATTGACTAGTCTGCTGCTGCTGGTAGATTCCCCTTTCACCCCATGTGCAAGGGGATAAACCTCACCCACCTTTGCTTTGCAGACGACCTTTTGGTCTTTAGTGATGCCTCAAATTATGGGATACAGGAACTGCAAAGAATATTGAGTCAGTTTAGGCAGATTTCTGGTCTGAAGTCTAACCCTAGCAAGTGTGAAATTTACTTCGGAGGGTTACCTCAAGAGGAAAGGCAAATTAGAGCAGATAGATATGGCTACAAGCTGGGGGAGTTCCCTGTTAGGTACCTGGGGGTGCCCTTGATTTCTGGTAAGTTGAGTTCCTCAGCTTGTAAACCTCTTATTGAGAAAATTGTTGCTAGAATCACTTCTTGGAAGTCAAAGTCGCTGTCTTATGCTGGCAGAATTGAGCTGGTGGGTACTGTGCTTTATAGTCTGAATCAGTTTTGGATGTCTGTCTTTCTTCTCCCTAAGGCAGTGATCAGAGAGGTGGAGAGATTATGTAGTAACTTTATATGGGGAGTGGAAAGAGGGGTGAAGCTCAGAGCCAATGTGGCTTTGAAAAAAATCACTTATCCAAAGAAAGAGGGAGGTCTTGGATTTAGAGACATGAGTAGTTGGAACTGTGCCTGTGCAGCAAGGCATATCTGGCAGCTTTTACTTCAGGAGGGGTCTTTGTGGGTGGCATGGGTTCACAAATACAAATTGAAGGTGAGAAGCTTATGGGATTATACTAGTACCTCAGGGTCCTGGAATTGGCTTAAAATATTAAAGCTCAGAAGGGGTCTAGCCCCCTTTATTTCGAGAATGAATGGTGAATTGCTACTAGATGGATTGCCTATGCCTCGTTTCTCTATAAGAAGAGTTTGGCAACTTATTCGACCCTCCCAGCAGAGGGTTCCCTGGTGGAAATTGTTATGGAAAGGAGTGGCCATTCCAAGCAATCGTTTGATTGCTTGGTTGGTTAACAGGGATAGTATTCAAACAAGAGATAAAATGCAGAGCTGGGGGTTCCAAGGTCCTTTGAACTGTGTTTTATGTGATGGAGGAGTTGAGAGTAGGCAGCATCTGTTTACTCTCTGCCCCTTCCCTAGACAGATTCTTGATATGTTGTTCACAGGTTGTATGCAGATCCCTACGTTTCAACGTTGGGAGGACATGATCTCGTGGTTGATTGTGAAGTATGGTAAGCAGACAGAGGAAGCTGAGGCAGGGAGGCTTATTTGGCAGTCCTGGATTAGTCAGATGTGGCGAGAACGATGCTGTAGAATGTATGGGGGTAAAGTTAGGAGCTTGAATGAGGTATTGGCTGTTATCAGAACTGAAGTTGTGTTTGTTCTGGGGCGGGAAAGGGTGAATCTCTTCTGGGTTGAGTAGCTTGTCATGTATCAGAAGTAGTTTTGGGGCTGGTTTTCGTAGTTGTTAAAATTCTGCTTCGAAATTTACCTAGCTAGCAAGGGTGTTGCTAGCATGTTTCTTTTTGATGAATAAGAACCCACTGATTCATAAAAAAAAAAAATGATCTCATTAAAAAATGATGTATTCTAATTTCTAAACAATACAATTATAGTAACGATCACATTAAAACATTCACAACTTCCAAAAAGACTCTTTTAAGTACATAACGTATTCATTACTTAGTCAATTGACTATGTAATTATTGCCTAGCTCAGGGTATTAATGAGTAATAAGTAAGAACATAATAATAACACAAAGAAGCAGTTTTGCTCAAGGTTCCAGAGCAGAAAGCACTAGGTGTGAGGCGGGAGTTGGGATCTTACTTAGCGCCTAACTTGTTTAAGCATTGGAGGAAAAAAAATAGCTTTGTACTAAATAATGAATGAAATATTTGTTTTGCAACACTATATTTCATTTCAAATGATTAATAACTTACTTAACTCTTAACAATAAGAAAACTAGCTCACAAGTTTATAGAATCGTTGCTTAATTGCTCACAAAGTTCTTGAATTATTGAAAAGATTGGGTTGGTAGATGATGTTAATTTATTCATTTGGATATGGACTTCCTAGCTCCGCGCAATTACACCAAGGAGATACCTAGGTGTTGTCATACTCCGCTGACGTGTTCTGCATTCCTCTAATTACGGAACCCCAAGACAAGGCGTTTTGGCGTTGCTAATGCGCGCCTAAGCACGCCTTTTTGAACCATGATTTTGGCATTAATGAAATTTATTAAACGACGTCATGAGCTGTGAATTGATTTCATGATCGTATAGATATCAAATTCAAACACGAGAAAACATGGGGCCTTTTCCTCTCTTAGCTTGCTTCTCCCAATTTTCCTATTTCAGTTATGTTTCTTATATGAATTTCTTTATCATGGTGTTTTCCTTTACAAACACATTCATAGGAGCTCTTCTGTTGGATCATAATCCTTTGAACTCCCATCATCATGACCAAGCTTACTCCAACCGGGAAATCACTACCACCTATCAAATATCTTTTTTTTGACTTAATCAACCATGAAGTAAATCACTACCTTTACATTCTTGGTTGAAACTTTCTCCCGATGAGCCTCCCACTCTCATCTACCATGAAATAGTAAGGTATTTTTTAATTAAAATCATAGAACATACTTTCACAACTCTTGTGTTTGGTCATATGATCTCCATCCTAGTTGACCTTCTTCACATAATCAATATTCCGGTAGGGGGAGATATCTTATCCCGTGACACTGAGTTGGAAGCCTATGGCTTTGATGCTTACTTGTCATCCTCCTGATGGACTCCTCATATTCTGGCTTCCACTCTTCCACCATATCTATGGGTATTGCATTACTTCCTTACACACACATTTTCCCCAAGGTGCTCTTTCAAGATATGATCCTACCAGTATATCTTTGGATTCTCTCTCATGTTGTAGCCTCCATTCCTCTTGATTTTGCTCATATACTCTTTTGGAACCATTACACCTTTGGAGACTTCAAATATCATGGCCCACTTTTATCTGGGACCCTGTAGCTTATCTTCTCATCACCTGAGATAAATCTATTAGCCTTTTGAACCGCCACTTTCGTTCTGTTTCTCACTGGGAACCATGTCTTACAAGAATTGGAGCTTGCGATTGAGGGAGAGAATGGTCATGAAGTAATATGGATAAGCAGCGACAGTGATTCAGAGTTATAGGACTCTAATTTCAGTGAGTCAGTCTCTCTTGCTGATAGAAGTGACCCATATTCACCTCAGTTTAGTGAGCCGACCTCTCTTGCTAACTAAAGTGACCCAGATTCACCTTAGTTCGTGCCATACGATTATGAGAATCCCTCCAAAAGCACAACCTCGTCAACTGATGGTGCATCTCCCTCAGCCGATCTGTCATAAGCTCTTTAGAACCTTTATAGGCACAAGTCTAAGTGATGACAAGAAATCTTTTCTCTTGTTCAAACTATATAGAACTATGTGTGAACTGTTGGCACTTGAACCTTTATTGTGTTTTACTCTCTGATATAATGGTTTTCTTTAGTTTGATCACAATGGTGTATGAATGACTGGGGAATCGACAATCTCCAATCTAATGGGGATAACAGGTTGAGGGGAGCCTTGATGCTTCCATCAGTGTTAACACACATGCAATTATAAGAAACACGTGAAATTGCATAAAAGAAAAGCAGGGGGAGATTGTAGGGGAAAAGCTTTCCCTTTCCGTCAAGGTAAAACGAAACAAATTATTGCTTACCATAGTTGTGAATATGTGATTACAGGAAAGAACCTCTCAAATCAAAGGAAGATCAAGAGAAGACCACTGCATCAAGAGGAAGTATAAATAGAAGGAAGTAAAAAGACAAACTCACATAATGTGGTAGAGCAATCCTACACAAAGCAAGATCAAACACTGTGATTAGCAATAGGTGTAAGAAGTGACAAGTGTTCACTGTCTGTATTTCTTTAGTGTTTGTGAGTTTGTGTAGTTTCTCTCTTTAGTGTGAGTTGTTGCGAGGAAGGGAGAAAGAGCTATATTGCTCTATTCTTGTCAAGGTTTTGAGTTCCACTAAAAAAGGAACTCAACTTGGAGTTAGAACGGAATTAGATAAAACCTAGACACTAGGTATCAAAGGGTGAGCCACCTTTGAGCCGAGTCGTAAGCAATAGGCTGAAATAAGTTAACAAAAAATCTTGTATACATGTTCTTCTCATTGCTCTTTACTATCTTGTGATTGATATACGACCTTGCTAGTCAAAGGTGGAAGACGATCAGTGAAAAGGCCAAAGCCTATCTCAACAACCTCTTGGGCCTTAACAATGGGTCAAGGCCACTCACAAATCCAGACGACTAATTACTAATAACATGTATTTCATTTATCTTATCATTTCTATTATTTGTGTGAAACAAGTGTCCACACTTCTTGCTCGAGATTTGGGCTGAAATGTAGATTTCTTTAAATTAACCTGCTGACCACTAACACTTCCATATTATTTCAAAAGGTGTAATGAAATGCCATAATTACTCTGCAATGCTCGAAGATACAAGTAAGAATCATCAACAAAAAAGGTGAGAAACCTGAGAACATCTACTTGCCATACGAACCTTATGAAGCTCACGAGATGCGACCAATTGTTTGAGCATCGTCGTGAAGCCTCTCATACAATGCACAAAAAGCATTAGGGATAACCAATCACTCAGCTGCAAGTTTGAAGAATATAGAACAAGAATGATCACTCTATGCGATCATAAGCTTTTCTCATGTCAAGCTTTATGACCATAAATTTCAACCTCGATGTTTGTTCTTAATGAAATGCATTAGCTCATAACCAACCAAGATATGATAATAATCTAGTGATCTGAAATCCATTATGCTCTGAGGCAATCAAATGAGGTAAGTTTTAGTCACACCCTTGTATAGGAATTGGCATAGACTGACTAGACGAAGCTGATTCATCTATTGTTTCCGCTTTGATTATAAGAGTAAACTAGTTATGGTTGAAATTACAAAGCAATTTATGCGACTTATAAATGAGGGCAGAACTTAGATCACACTATCCCCTACAACGTGTCAAAAGGAGTTCTATGTCAATGAACTCTAAATCATCAACAAAGGAACAAAAGGGTAGGGCCTGAACAAAATCAAAATTTCTACTGTTTTTTTTATAGGAGTATAATCGTCCCATCTCGCTCCATACCAATTTATCGATTTTATTGACTAGACTTCAAGTGATTTTTATTTGAAATTTAGCAATATTTTAGAAACTATACCTTATCGCCTGACAGGGTCAGAAATACCGGGTATCAGATCCTAAAATTTGGATATTTTACCGATATGACACATTTTAACCATAATTAAATCCCGGTTTTAGGACAAAATACCCTACCATTGATTTTCCGGTATAAACATCGATGTGCTTTCATAATCCATGGAATTTCGGCCCATAGCAAAGTTCAAAAAAGTTGTTTGGATTATCGAAAATTGCTTTCCAGATAGTGGATACTATTGGAGATAATCCTAGTGACGCCAAGCCGAGACTAAGTAGTGGAGCACTGATAACACCAAAATTGGTGTTATTTACCTACATATCTAGGTACGCTTTGTGCCAATTCATGTGCTTAAATGCTTGAAAATCGTCAAATACATCCCCATTGCGTTCCTATTTGATTTTAATTTGATTTTAGGGTGTATTAGTCAATATGTGCGAATTAGGTACAAAACAAGGTAACAAGTGTAGAGAAGAGGCAGGAATTGAAGATCGTGGCCTAGAAGTTGAAGATCACGACCGGGATCACAAGCCACAAAGACCAGCTGAAGATCGCAGCCCAGAAGCCATAGATCGCGACCACGATCTTAGAGGCCCAGGACGCGAACTTCGCATGGAAGGAGCCTTGGAGAAGCAGAGAGTCTCCACAGTCGCATAACGACCTATGTTCATTCTGTCCGCGAGGAAGATGGCGGTCGCGACTTGTGGATCGCGGCCGCGAAGTTAACATGCAATCTTTCCCATTCCAAAGGCCTTGACGACTGTGCTTTGAGATCACGGCCCAGAGACAAAAGATCTCGCCCGCGATCTCCTTACCTCAAACCGTGAACTTTCTCCAGTCCAGAATCCCTATAAATACAAGACCCCTTTCCCCCTTTTGAAGGGAGCTGATTTTGAGATGAACTTTCTGGTTCTAAAGAGAGAGAAGAGAGAGAAGCTGAAGGAAGGACAAGAGAAGGAGAAGAAGGATGATCTAGGAGCAAGGAGGCATCTTCTTCAACCCCATGTCTTCTTCTATTTCTATCATGTATCTTCTTCCCTCCTTTATGGACTAGTCCTCTAAGGTACTAGGGGTTATAAACCCCAAATCCTAGTTTTAGAGTTTACTATGTATGCATGAATATTTTAGGATTTGAATAAATGAATGTGTTTGTCTAGTTGATTTTAATGCCACTCTCTCTTAAATGATGACGCTTGGGTAATTTGCCATAATCTTCCCTCTTAGCCTACTTTATGCTACCGCGCTGGGTATGGAGTTCTAGAGTTAGACGAGTATACGCCAACTGGCGAGTTTATGTTAGATGTGTGGATGGGGGCCTATAGTGGTTGAGGCGACCGAACCACTTCTAAAGGTAGCCTTCCTAGATGAAACCCGCGATGAAACCTCGTTGTGGAAGATGGATAGTGTCAATTGAAATGAGCCATAAGCTTAATGCCCCAGATACGATAGCCTAGATCAAGGTGACTGGAACATGGGTTTAGGGGAGGCATACTCAGAGGCATGTGGATAACCACAAAATCCCATGGAAAAGAGCACACTCACCACATTCAATGACCCTAAGTATCTAGATATGCATAGTGACCGTAAGCTAAGGGAAGAATAGTTCCCCGAAGTACCTGCTTTTAGCTTTGATCAACCTCTAGCTAACGTTTCCTCATATCCTCCACTCAAACCCTCAAAAACCGATTAACTAATTAGAAGCTAGGTGAGAAGTAGGCTAGGGTACCAGGACTCGAGTAGAATACGACCTTGATTGCCACTATACGACAATGTCGTTCTAGGTTAAACTTGGCTTAAGATGAGATAGTTGTTGATACTTGCTAACCTCTAACAATAACATGCACAAATTCAAGTGATCAAGCACCCAACTGAGTGTATTGCTAGCAACTAAGTAGTAGCGGACTAGCGGAGAGTGCCAAGAGTGACAGCCACCAGTGACGCCTAACCAAGAAGATTGACGCTTGATGCCCGCTAGAATTTTATAAAGGCTTCTAAATTCTCCAAGAGGGGACTCAACTTCTTCACCCTCACTTTATATTTTGGTTCTCTCTCTAATTATTCTCTTAACTCACTATAAGTTACGAACTAACTTGTTTGTCAGAGTATATTTTGGGGACATCCCTGTCATCTCACAGTTTTCCTTCCTCCCGACGAGATTAGACGAGCAGATCGCGAGTCAAGTCCCACGCAACCCATAATTATTGTTTGTGCCCGGAGCTAGATGGCACAAACAGATACCATGGTTGTCATGGCGGCCGATTGAACCTAGTTCAACTGGTTCTACTCATGAAGTCGGCTTGAACAACACTGGTATGACTGACATGATCAATTTAAGACAATTAAGCAAAATCATGTCATTTTTAGTGAATTTAATTGAAAAATATATTATTTATTTATAAATAAAAGTTAAGTATTGATAGTATTTGTTGGATTCAAGTATAAATATTGTATTTAAATATGAATATTTGTTATTTTCTTTGAAATATCATAATTTATTTAAATATGAATATGATTTATAAGTAAATTCTAAATTGTCTCCAAATATAATTTATACATGATTAAATTCATTTGATATTAATGATTTTTCACATTTCTACATATTTTGTTAAATCAACATGAGCTGGCTCAAACAGGTTGTACAATTGGTCGAATCTTTTCATTTGCTAAACCGGCACATTAGTATAAACGGTTTGACAGTGGATTGCAGGTCCGCTTTTGGACCGATAGATGGCTCACGGATGGTCAACCTCTGGCCATGTTTGCTCATGGACTCCCCGAGGCAGCGAGAGACCTCACCGTTGCCGAGATGGTGCTCAATGAGGACTGGAATCTGCCCTTCATTCGAGCGTTTCTCCCTGAGGAAGTAGTGGCCCAGCTATGTTTGCACCCTATTCCGGTTGGGAACAGCCCCGATACACCGTTTTGGCGCTACTCAGAGTCGGGGAAGTTCACGTTAAAAACAGCGTACGAGCTAACGGGATCGGGTGTTAATAATGGCCAGCCGGAGCCGATTTGGAAGAAGACTTGGAGACTTCAGGGGCCTCAGCGAACGAAAACGTTCCTGTGGCTAGCGCTGCATGGACGCCTCCTTACTAATGTTGAACGAACCCGCCGCCATCTAGCTCAGTCGAGCCACTGCCCAGTTTGTGGAGAGGGGCCTGAATCGGTTATCCATGTTCTTCGAGACTGCCCCTATGCCAGAGGAGTTTGGTCGTATGTGTTGAAGGATGAACCGGATGTGAATTTCTTCGAACAGGACACGAGACGTTGGTTCATGCATTACCTTAGTGGGAGAGGGGTAGCGCTAGATGCCTCTCTTTTCGGCATCATTTGTTGGAAGCTATGGCAAAATAGGAATGATTGGGTGTTTAATGAAACCATTGCCCCTATGGAAGGATTAGCGGTGAGGGCCCGATTTATCAAGGAGCAGACGGATAATGCTTTCGCCAAAGCTCAAGGGATTATCGACGACACTGGAAGGCGGACGGTTCGGATGATCAGCTGGCAACACCCCCCGTCGGGTTGGATAGCAGTTAACACGGATGGTTCGGTGATCCCGGCTCTGGGTATAGCTACGGCTGGCGGAGTTATAAGAAATAACGAGGGAAGATTTTTGCAGGCTTTCTCTGTCAACTTGGGCGGCGGTTCGATCATGCACGCCGAGCTAGCTGGAATTGCCCAAGGCCTGCGAAGTGCATGGGAGTCAGGAGCGCGTAAGGTTAAGCTGCAGACCGACTCGGCGGCAGCTATATCTCTTCTACAGTCAGATCAGGTAAATCACCCCCACTACACGATGACGGCGGCTATTCGAAATCTGTTGGCAAGAGACTGGGAGGTCAGTATTGATCATGTATTCAGGGAGGGGAATTATGCTGCTGATTATATGGCGTCTGTTAGCCATGATCTTCCGGTTGGTATTCATTTGTTCGATGTGCCGGACCCTCGGCTGAGCTACTGGCTGATGTATGACCTTGTTGGGGTTCAGATGCCCCGTTCGATTAATATATAAGGGTTAGAGCGCCCCTCTGCGCTCTGTTTACAACCAAAAAAAAAAAGTATAAACGGTTTGACAACAACGATGGATTGCCATATTGGGTCATCGCCCGTGAAGCCCGCCGCTAAGCCCAATGCTTTTTAAGAGTCTAAGACTCTTGTCTTGAACCAGAGACACTCTAACTAAATGGCGTCTCACATTCAGCATTTGCCGGCAGTGAACAAGAATTCCAGCAACCAACGCTAATTGGCTCCGGAAGATGCGTCCATGCCCTGGGATTAGACAGCGAGAGTGATAACAAGGTCAAGTATGGCGAAGAGGAGGCTGCTACTGCTCTTGAAGCCTTTTGACATGTACCCAGTTGGCCAACACTTCTGTCAGTCCCGCATTACCAATCCCAAGGTGAATGCATTTCCACGAACTACCCAACTTTTACTTCTCCGTTGGTTTTGTCAGGGTGTTAGTTAGTTTAATTATTAAAATGGTAGGGAATCGATAGGTCTTCTTTCTGGGTTTCTTGTCTTGTGTTCAGCTTGAATGCCACGAAGACGTCCTGTTCGATGAAATGCCTCACTCAGGACAAAGTTCCCCTTTTTGCTTTTATGGGGTCTGCGTCTATTTCATTCTGGATCCTATACCTTGAGGCTTGGGCTGTTAACAATCCAATTGACTTATCAATCAATTTTTGTTACAACAAGAGTTTCTTCAGCTTAGTCATGCTCTGTTGTAGAGTTCGACGTGGTATATGAGGTATAGAGGTTGAAAGATCCCCGATTTCTGTAAGGAGAACTTCTTGGCACCAAAGTTTCTCTATTTATTCTACCCCTGTTCTTTGTTTTTCCCCTTTCTGGAGCTAAAAGCTCTTTTGCATAATTCGAAATAATTCAATTGCCGAGTTAAGCCCTTTGTCGGCTGTTGCTTGCCTCTCCATATATCTAATGTGGACATCTATCATTGCAGATTTTTCAATTCCTAGATAATAGGCGGAAGGTCCACAAAGAAGCTGTGAACTTCTGTCAGAGCATTTTACAGAGGAAGGCAGTTGATTGGGAACCGGTTTTGCGTGCTAACCTGTCTCAACCAATTCATAATTTTGATTTTGTTGTTACTGTTGGTGGTGATGGCACTCTTCTGAAAGCAAGTCATTTCATGGACGATTCAATTCCGGTTCTTGGAGTGAACTCAGACCCAACTAAAGTTGAAGAGGTAGGGCTCTTGATCCAGTCTATGTAGCATCTGGGAATTTGCTGCATTTTACACTGCCTTCTCTTGTAGGTTGAGGAATTTGGTGACGATTTTGATGCTACCAGGAGCACTGGCTACCTGTGTGCGGCAACTATGAATAACTTTGAACAGGTAAAAACTTACCTTGTGTGTTTGTTATAGTATGATTGAAATCGTTCTTCTGCTAAAGGGACATACTGTCCTTCCTCATTCCTAGCTGACACAAATGTATTCAGGTTCTAGATGATATCCTAGACGGTCGTAAACAGCCTTCCGAATTGTTGAGGATGTCGATACGAGTAAACTCACAGCTGTTATCAACGTTTGCCCTTAACGACATATTGGTAGCACACCCATGCCCTGCAACAGTCTCTCGATTTTCATTTAGGTAAAGGGGCGTTTTTCCTGTTTGCTAGAAAACCAAATACGCTGCTGGGATGTTATCCATCTTGTTTCCTTGTTTTTGGCAGGATTACAAGGGGTGACAAATCAAGTACGCCACTAGTGCACTGTAGATCAAGTGGCATCAGAGTCTCAACTGCTGCCGGTTCAACAGCTGCAATGCTCTCAGCAGGTGGGTTCGAGATGCCGATCTTATCGCAAGACCTCCAATACATGGTTCGAGAACCCATTTCACCTGCAACTGTTGTTTCTAGCTTGATGATGCATGGGACTATGAAGCCAGACGAGGCCATGGAGATGACTTGGTCCTCAGAGAAGGGATTTCTATACATTGACGGTTCCAACGTTGTGCATAGTATTCAGTATGGAGACACAATTCAAACGTCTGTTGCAGCCCCTCATTTGAAAGTTTTCTTGCCCGACAGGCTGGAGTCCTCATGAACAATTCAGACTAGAACCACTAATGTAAATAAGAAAGCAAAGGTCTGCAACATGTTCTTGTTCTGGTTGTCCACCTGTAAAGATACCGAGCAAATTCCCTAACTTCATCAACGGGTTGCTCGGTGCTCCAAAAGCTAGGTTAGAAGCTTCAGCAGCTTTTCTGTTCCCAGAATAAGGTCTGGCTGTTTGTTTGAGTGGTGTACTACAGAAGTGCTTAGATGTCAACATCAGAATTCGCACAGTTCTGCCTTGGTTGCCATATCTGCTTCCCGGACCCTGGATTTGCAGGAGTTACAACTATCCAACCTGCATCAAGTGCTGTCAAATGGTTTTGGAAATAGTTTGTTGAAAGTTGGTATTAGAATTTAGCCTCCCCTGTATTTGATTTCAGTATTGACAAACTGATTCACTGTCTTTAAACCTTGAAGATCTGTTTGGGTGCTACTCATTCTACTTTGCGCCACCAGCAGTACGACTCCAGGAAGATAAAATATTGGCGAGGTTAGGTGCGCTTTTTTGAAACATGGTTTATGTATACCCAAACATGAGAATTGAGTCCAACTACTGCATTTTGAGAAAACAGCCCCTTAGTACTGAGAGTGACAGCCAAAAAGAGACCTCCACAGGACTGCATGCATTAATAGTAAAAAACCAGGAATGCAATGTGAAACACAAGAGGCTAATAAGAAATCAGAGAGCGCCATAACCCCATTCATTAATCAATTAACAGTATCCCTTACAGTTGAAACATGCAACATTAACAACACAAACCATCAACATATATATATACAACAGATGGATAACAGCAGTACGATCATGCAACTTATGTGAGGCCCCATCTATAGGGGAAATTAGTCATCAACATCAACTATTTAACATAATTTCCCCCACTGGTATTACCAGTGTCTTTACACATAAAAACTTGTTCATTCAACTACCAACTATGGTATTGATGCCTACCAATCTCTTTCCAGCAGTTTAAACTGTTGCAGTGCATGGATTCTTTTGAGCCCCTTTTTGCTCTAGCTCCCTTGTGTGGAAATCTGAGTCCCCAACTCATAAACCCTAATTAAAAATGGCCCCTCTCTGGATCATCAGTAGCAACTTATTGAAGGAGTGGAGGATACATACTGTTTGTCCACAACTTCAATTAGCTTGTTGGCTATGGCACTTGCATACACAGAAGACCCTTCACATATCTGCTCAAATTCAAAACAACAACAAGAATAAGTTCAACTATGTAGGCTCAGTTACCAACATGGAAACACAATAGAAGAAACTCAACTCCAAACCAACAAGAAAAGAAAAGACTAGGCAGACCTTGGTATTGAAGAGAAAACTGTAAAAATCACCCACATGGCCTCTAGCGACATGGTGAAGATCCAAATGAAGCTCATCAAGCACCCTGGAAACAAACATCAAGCAATTGATCTTCTTCCTCTGAACCAACTTAATGGTCACCTCATCTTCAATGATCCTCACATCAATCTCCGTGTCCTTAGACTTCCTCTGAAGTGAAGCCAAGCGCTCCTCAATGTCGACCCATTGTAGGATTTGTCCTGTTCATCAACCTCGGCAGCTGCGGACGAAGCTTTCATCTCCTCCAACGAGCTCTCCTTCACGTCCTCTTGATCCGTCCTGTGCCTCTTGATCCTCCATCTGCTGCACCTCTTCTTCTCCACCAGCAACTTCAGTTCCTCCACTGTGCTTAAAAGCTCCTTGATGTAGCCAATTGCGTCTCCCAGACTCCCACCACTAAAGCTTTGTCGGTCTTTTTGGCACAACCCCCACAAACACACCATCCATGAATGAAATTCGCTATTAAAATTGTAGGAAGGTCGGGAAAATTGCAATTCAATGTTAACCTGGCTTTACCTTGGTAGGATTGGGAATCAAATTCCTGAGGGTGTCGAACTTGTCGTTAATTTGCTGCCTCCTCTGGCGCTCTGTTGTCAGTGGCTTGGCCATTCTTCCAGCTGCCCTCCCTTTGGCTAGACAAGCCGCTATGTCCCAATTGAACTCCAAAACGATGCTGAGATCCATCGATCCCGTCTGCTGCGTTAATCCCACGTGCAGAGGAGGCGCCGCCGCCCACGCTGCTTCCTTCTCCATGGAGATCGACTCCGCCGTGGGAGGGGAGGTACTGGAAAGGAATAGATCCCTGAAGAGAGGCGGCTGCGGCGGTAGGTTGAGGTAGGAAAGCGGGTCGTAGTGGAGGGAAGAGGCAGAGTGAGATGGGAAGGGAGGAACTGGGGTCGGCGGTGGTGAAGGAGATGGAGGAATTTGTGAGAAGAGGGGAGGCGGAGCATGTGGGTAGGTTGGCAACTGCCTCCGGCGGTGGCGGACATGGACGCCGGCGGGTGCTCAAGGTCGCCGTCGTCGTTGGTGACGAAGGTTCACAGCAGCTGCTATTTATGGAATCCATGTGAATGAAGGCCAAGTTTGGGATCTGCAGAGGCGAGAAAGAGAGAGAGGGGAAGATGGACTGCAGCACAGAGGGAGAAGAGAAGAGGAAGATTTACAATCGGTGGGAGGGGGGTGTTACTAATTCTACTTGCATACATTATTCAGCATCATTATGGTGACTAACTATGAGTAACCTGCACACATCAGCATCATATCAGCATCCTCTCTCTCCTGGAAAGTCTTTAATTTTTCTCTCCTTAATTTTTGACGGACGATTTCTCACTCGTTTTAAGTCGAAATTTAATTTTTTTTGGACAGTTAGATCAGATTAATTGTGCTCTTCAAAATGATATCCACTTTGATATAATTTCGAACAAAAAACAAAATTGAGCCATTTTTTACCAGTCTATACAATATGGTATTGACTGGTATTGAAATAAGAGCATACCTACGGATTAAAAAGCGTACCATGGTGGTATGACACAAACTAAAACTATAGGATGGTTGAATACATGATAGTAGAAGTATATTAATTGTCATTTACGACTTTTAACATTGTATACCATAAGATACCACCCCGTACCAGGGTGGTATTGTATGGTATTATGTGGTATTTTTTGGTCTTGTAATTTGTTCACTCAGAAATTTGTAGGATGGTTGAATACATGATAGTAGAAGTATATTAATTGTCATTTACGACTTTTAACATTGTATACCATAAGATACCATAAGATACCACCCCCGTACCAGGGTGGTATTGTATGGTATTATGTGGTATTTTTTGGTCTTGTAATTTGTTCACCCAGAAATTTGTAGATCCAATAGATCATGATGAACTCGTCCTTGTTGTGCAAACGTTTTCAAAAACGAATTAAAAACGAAGAAGATACCATATGGTATGTAGTTGGTACCGAGAGGCCAGAATTTTTTTTCCCTAAAAAATATTGAAAATTGATCTCAATTTGTAGAGCACGATAAACTCGTTCCATCTGTGCAAAAAAAATTAAAATCCGAGTTAAAACGAAAAAGATATGAGTCAATTAAGAAAGCTAGTGAAAATAAAAATAGCCTTTAATTCTCCATCCTTAGATCTGGATTTTCTAAATGAATGGTCCAGATTTGGTTATTGATTGGTTATGCACCCTAACTTGAGCCGTGATTATTGCCTGGAGCCCTGGATGGATGTGCCTTGCTTAACATTTTTTTTCTATTTATATCTTTTAAGATAGAAAAGGAAAAACGGGAAAAAACAGAAAAAGGAAAAACAAGAGTGATATTGAGACAGCAAATAGACGAGTTCGGACTCGGTGGTGTTTTTACTATTTAGTTTTTACCCTCAAGTCTCAAGTATCACCTCACCCCAACACCAAACAGACGAATTCTAGAAAACAAAAACCCATCAAACAGACGAATACAGTGGTATTTTTACTCTCACTCACCCCATCCAACAATTGATAATTCTCTTCTCCCGTTTTCATCTTCATCCCGTTTTCATCTTCTTTTTTAATTTTCATTTCAAAGGTTTGAACAGAAGACGACGATGGCGCGATTTTGGGTACACGTGAAAAGATACACTGTTCTACTGGCATGTGTGGCTTGCCAGTCTTCCCTTCTTTGTGGCTACGGTATGTGTTTCGATTTTAGTAGTACGATTATAATATTTAGACTAGTGATTCGTTGAAAATGTTTATGTTTTGACTTGACAAAGTAATTCTTCTTCTACTTTTCCCTCCCTCCAGAGATCTCTATGAGCTTGGTATCGAATTTCGTCAAAGAGGATCTGGATATGAAGGCAGTAGATAAAGCTTGTTTTGCGGACACAGTTCAACTCGTCTCCGTCCTGACCATGGTGCCTTCCGGGGCATTGTCAGACTGGATCGGTCGGCGTCCTCTGCTGATCATCGCCGGGATGTCAGCGTTACACAATAGATGTCCACGAATTCTTAAGTCCACGAATCTCAAATTTGTAATATCAACAATGTATAATGGGCTGATCGGAAATATGTGTGTCTAAGAACTAGAAAAACAAGTAAGCAAACGTCCCATTATCAACGTAGATACTGATATAGCAATTTAAATCAATAAGTTTTTATTATCATAACAATGTTGTGATGAAAATTGCTATATCAGTACTACGTTCATAATGAGACGTTTGTTTACTTACTTTTCTAGCTCTCATACATACACTTTCGATAAGCCCATTATACATTTTTGAGATTACAAATTTGAAATTTGTGGAATTTAGAATTTGTGGACATCTATTGTGTAGTAGATTGATACATGTGTTTGTTAATATGGTTTGAGATTATGTGACATATGTTATGTAGTAGCTTGGTGCATGTATTTGTTAATTTGGGTTGAGAAGGTTGGGAAAGTGACAGACACGTGAACTTTGTTATTGTTATAATTATTATTGTTATATTTGGATTAATGTTATCACAACGGTAGATACAGTAAGTTTTTTTTTTATCAAAGTATTATTGTTATATTTGGATTAATTATAACAGTAATTATTATTATTATATCGTGGTTGTAGCAGGACAAAGTTAACTTCTCGGTAGATACAGTAAGCTTTTTTTATTATCATAACAATGTTGTTTGTTTATATTTTTTATAATATTATAATTATTATAAATAAGAATTCAAGATTTTATTATATATAGGCTGAGATGAAAATCAAACGAGTAATCTTTAATCTTAATCTTTTCCCCACGGATATCTCTATGATTCTTGTAGCCGATTTTAACAAACAAGATTTGAAGACGAACGAGTTGGAAATAAAAGGCTTTAATTAGAAGACCCAGTTCCTCTTTATCTTAACTATAGTAGCTAAGTGCATGTGTTTGTTAATATAAGTTGAGAAGGTTGGATATATGATAGACACTCGAACTTTGTTATTATTATAATTACTATTGTCATATTTGGATTAAGGTTGTCACACAGGTTTATAAGGTTGTGCTAGTTTATCAAAATATATAGAAATTTAAAAAGCCTATAAGTTTTTATTTCTCGATTGATGTCTTAGTTTGGTTGAAACTTCAAACGAACATAACTTTCTGCTTAGTTATCAGATTGTCAAGATTTTTTTTTATTATGCATAACTTTTTTAGATCTTGTAAGCAGCAAACTTGTACACTAATAAGAGATAAAAAAATGCGATATGTTTATAGTTTAATCATTATTTCTCTTTTGTCTTTACCCTTTCTCTTTTTCCTCCTCTTTTCCGAAAACCTCTTTCCATGATAAAGAAACAAGTGGGATAGACAGAGCTGAGTTTGAGAGTGACACTATGATAGGAAGAACTTTTGACTGCTCTTGAGATGTGTTTACTTATTTTAACTGATGAAAATGTTCAACTTTCTAGTTCCCTCCCATTAAAAACAAACAGTAAAGGCAACTTATTTTTCTCTCTATTTTCCTGCATTACACCTCACTGGGAGCTTAAAAATCAAACAGTACTTAAGAAAGTCTATAAGCCTCTATTCTCTTTCTTCACTGCTCTCCCACTCAATTAATTTCTTTTATAAATAACTTGAAGAACATAATTGCATGGTTTTTTTTATGGAAGTGCCTAAGGTTGCCATCCTTCTCGTGATTGTAGCATTCCAAAGTTCACTTCTTGGTGGATACAGTAAGTTTTTGATTATCGTAATAATGTTGGATTTTTAGAGTTGATCTAATGTTATAATTATTCTAGCATAGAATTCATAATTTTATTATATATAGGTTGAGATAGTCATGAGACGATTACTCTTTAATCCTCCACTTTTTTCGACATATATCGCTATGAGTCTTGTAGCAGATTCTATCAAACAAGATATGTAGACGAACGAATTGGAATTAAAAGTTTCGATCAGATGATCCAGTTCTTCTCCGTCCTGACTATATTACCTTGTGGTTCATTATTCGATTTGATCGGTCGCCGGCCCCTGCTCATTTTACAGTTGTGCTAGTTTATGAATATATGTAGGAATGTGAAAAAGCTATGGGGTCGTTTGGATATGGGTTTCTGGTGAGTGATTTGTGAGGGATTTTAAAACAATCCCTCGTTATGCAGGATTTTAATAAAATCATGTGTTTGGGAAGACAAGAGATTGTGATCATTAGTGATTTAAGAATCTCTAATATGCAGGTTTTCAAAATAGCTGATGGAGACCAGCTATTTCACAATCCCTCATTTTTTATTACATTTTTCCAAAGTCTACCCTCATCCATTTTGTTATTCCTCTTCTCATATCAGCTTCACCTACGTTTCGACTTCTTGTTCCATCTTCTTCTTCCTTCTTTTCTCTGACCAATCCCCTCATCCCCCCTTGCCGACATCATCTTCTTCTCCCTCCCGACCCCTTCCAATCGCATCACCATAAGAGAAGGTAGCAGCAGGCGCTTGTGCGGGAGAAAATCGACACGACCGAGGTCGACGATCTTGCGAGGACGTCGGCGATCTTGCGAGGACGTGGGTGCTGAATATTGGCCGGGGCGCCGATGGCTCCGAACGCTGAATACTAATGAGTGCGCTGGTTGTTCATGAGGATGCCCGGAAAAATCAATTTCAGATCTGTCTGGTTGTTTATTTTTTTCCCATGAAAAGAAGAGATCGAAGGAGGGTTCTGGTTCGTCGATTAAAGTTGTAGGATTTTTGGTTCTTGTTCGTCAATTTGTAATCTGGGAGCTGCGAATCAGAAAAGGAATCGAAACCGCCGACCACACTATTCCCCACAAACCTCGTCGATGAACCCAACTCTCTCCTGGGACATGCAACCTCTCCGATCAGTGGTGATTTGGGTCTTGATTGGTGGGTTTTGGGTTTGAGATTTGGTGGCGGTGGCTGAAGATGAGTGAAGGGAACCTCGTGTTTTCTGGGTTTGGGTAAGGTTGTATAGCGTCGACGATGAAGGAGGAGCGGAGGAAGATAGGAAGAAGAAGGGCAAAACTGAACTTCAACTTTTAAATTAAAATTCTGGATCCATAACCAAACAGGATATTTCTTGTAAATCCTACAATTAATTAACCTGGTTTTCTAAACGAGAGATTTTAATTGAAATCCCTCGTTATTAAAATCTCTAATCCAAACGACCCCTATAAGTTTTTTTCTCTCTCGATGAATGCCCTACCTAGGCTGGAACTTCAAACAAACATAACTTTGTGCTCGGTTATTCGATAATCGTGAATTTTTTCTTGATTCCGTAATGTTTTGAGGTCTTGCTAGTCACAAATTGCCGAAGGCTGTTTGGTCCTGCCTTCATCCCGGAAAAACGTCATTTGCTACCCCGAATGAGCAATTTTTTGATTTTTCGAAACTTTGGACGACCATAACTTTGTGCTCTACAATCCGAACGTCATAAATTTTTTTTATCTCGCATAAGGACTACGACTTTTATCATAGCCATGTTGTCAGAATGTATGTGGATTTGTGAAAAGTTAAGCCAAAGTAAATGAAAATTTTCTGCCACATTTTAACCTACAATAAATGAACATTTGGCTACCGCTGACTCAAACTATATCAACATGCATGAACAACAAGATACTCATCTCAATCATAAGCCACCAACCATACACGAGTTTCAAAATACATAGGGTGAAACTGTTCAAATACATTTAAGAACTTTGAAATGCTTCTACCATCTTTTCACCGTACCCCATAAGCACTTTTTCATTTCAAACGACATATATTTTTCAATTTTTATTGACTTTTTCTTCACTATTATTGGTTTTTTTGTATAGGGAGCTTTACTACAACATTAAATTCTTATTAACAAGAGAAAATTATGTATCTATGCCATCGTCGAAGTACTTCTTACAACTCTTATACCCCAATTCGGGTTGAGGGTCAATGAAATCAAAGGATGCCAGAAGCTTTATCCATGCCCTGAAACTAAATTAGTATCTCTTTCAAAATTTGATTTTGTGCAATGTATAGATGCCCCACATGTTGTGCTTATCCCACACTTTTTTTGAAACATGACATGACAAATTTCAAATGATACATTTATGTCTAGATAGGTAATAATCTATAATGAATTGAACATCATGACATTCAAAACATATCAATATAATCATAACATCTCATTAACTATCACATCCTTCATAGTTTAAACTGGACATTGTTCTCAATGGACTAAAACATAGGCGAGCAATGAAAGGATTGGAACAGTTTACCTAATTTGTCATTCTTAATTAAAGCACAAATAGACGATAGGTTTAGAGTAGTTACCTTTGTTTTCATGGAGTATCAAAATAAGAAGACAAAAAAAAAAGATAGATATTGGAGAGACCTAATGATTCATCTCCCAGCTAAGCAAAAACAAATAAAAAGAAAGATAATCCCATAAAATAAGAGGAAATAAACTTCTATTGGTCACCTCCTCCTGGTCTATGCATATAAAGGATCTTGTTGAACTTTTGGTTAAAATTTTGCATCTGGCTATACATAACATCTTGGAGCTTTACCTCGGCTACTCTGCCAAAGCTCGTTATTGTGCCTCCATTGATGCTCTCCAAGCTTGAGTCTCCCTAACTCATCTATATGATCATGATCATAAGAATCCCAACACTGCTCATTGTGATGATGGTACTTGAGTAGGTTCTCCTCCTGCCTCGATGGTGCTGAATGTGATGGTCCAACCTCCTCTCCTGGTATTTGATTTCATGACATGCTCTAATCAAGCGCACAACTAGCTTCCTTGTTAGCATCGTGCATAATGAGTGGGGAAATCTTTCTCATCAAGGTCTACTCCAACAAATGTCATCCTATCTACTCCAAAGGGGTAGGTTGGTTGTCTAAAGATGTATCCATGCCTTGCTAAGGTATCCAAGAGAGTGAATGCAAACTCGTCATGATGCTCATTGATGTACCTAGTGGCCATGTTACAAATTTAACCTCCATCTTGGATGAAAAAGCCACCAATTATTGGGCAATGAATTGTATATTAGTAGCTAGCATATCTGTCATGGTCAGCTTTCATCCATATCTGCTCGATCTCATGTGAAATCTGGTTCAGACAAAGTAATGCACGAACCTCATGAAGGAGTCGTTGATGCCGGTGGGATGAACATATCCAGCAACAAAGTAATATTCCTCAAAATCGTCCTCCACATCTTGGTGAAAGTGCTCCTCTAATGTCATGATAGAGAGGAGTCCTAGATTCACCAAGAAGCGATCGTAACAATCCTTAACGCGTTGTTCTGCCAACTGATATACAATACCAGTGTGGCTAGAGTTATTGACCTGCTGCACCTCCAAAGAACTCTCGTGTCAACATATTGATGCTCTCTCCCTTTATGTCGAGAGCTTCAGTCGCTAGCCTGGTCAATATGTCTCGAATGTTGGTGCCACAACCCTGGTAATGGAAGAATTCTTCATAGGTGTTGTGTTCCAGTGCTCTACTTTCCTTCTTCTTTATGTATCTGGTGAAAACTGGAGCAGTGGATGAAGAAGTACTGTTGGTGGCTCATCGATCTCGTGCTTCTCATCAATCTCCATTGCCACATCCCGTGACTCCTCAGCCTCTTCCTGCGCATCTGACCACTCCGAATCCTCAATCTCCTACTATCCCAAGATAGTCAGCCACTACTCTCACTGGAGGTGAGAGGGATGAATATGTAGTCTTTCCTGACTGAGTCACACTCCCTCTCAATGATAGGATCGTGCCTTCTCGTTCTTCAAGGTGCACATTGATTACATAATCATGATTTATACCTAAAGTATGGCAAAATATATTAATGGAGGGGAAAACGTATAAAATATGGGAGCGAAAAACACTATAATTTGAGTCTCATCAATAACCTACAAACTAGTATTCTAGCCATTATTTCACCTTTTCCTTCGGTAAGAAAGAGAGCACTCTTATCCATATGACATCTCAAATGGCTTCTATTCAAGAAGCTTAACCTTGTCGGATCAAAATCATGGAAGGTGGACTTGATAAGAATGTCTGGTGGTACATCAACAAAGGTAAGCATTCATAGTGTGGAGTCCGAGGGTTTTTATCAATGCTTGAACGAGGTTGGACATTTTTTAGAAGTCATTTAGTAGTGATAAAACACTTTCCTCGCCACCTAAGCTGGTCAGGAATTCGCGAAAGGCAGTCAGAAATTTTGATTATGCATTATTCTGCTCTCCTTCAAAATCGACGAACGGGGGGCCATTTTTTAGCTAAATTCTGTCATCCTGTCCGCCTAAATTTTTGCGCCCTCTCATGCTTCCTGGTCCTCCATTACTACCTTGTATCTCAAAGTCAAAGAAGTGTGTAATGGAGACCGAGGAAGAGATTTTTTATAAGGGTAGGAGTCCTTTTCCACAAGCGATAATGAATTTTAATGCCTCATGCGTTTTCTAAGGGACCAAGTATTCCCTTTCAACTCCATATGGACAAAGAATATTTGTAACAGGGTAGGAGGACGTTCAGGAGGTCATAATTTGGTCGATGGGTCAACGTCCTTTTTATTTCTTAGTTTATTAGCTTTAACAACAATTCGATTGCAAGATAACTTGTAGAAGGATGAAGTAAGGGTATGTAGATCGCTCGCGTTGATATTTGAAATACTTACTATATGCTACACCAGGTTATAAGTTACATTGGGCATATAATTGGGGTTGAAGTGCAGTGGTAGCAAGTCAAGTTTTCTGGCGCCGTTGCTAGGGAGAATGGTCTATCATTTGGAAAAAAAATTATACTGTTACTTTAGCATTTGTTTTCTTGCCTTTTGAGTTTGGATCTTGCTTTTTTGGCTCTTGTTTGTGTTGTGTGAAGTGTGGGCATGAGGTGTATGACCCGAAGAAACCCGGTACCTTTAGCACCGCTAGACGACAACATCAATCGCACTCTTCGACTACTAGCTAGAGAGAGGGAGTTAAGGGAGTGAAGAGAAAGGCTCATGGTTCGGGGGGAACCTCACGTTGAATTCGAGGAGGAAGTTGAGTTTGAAGAAGAAGTTGTAATTCAAGAAAATCTTGTAATGAAGAATGTAGTTGCACAAGATGGGGATGAGGTTTGTAGTGCAGAGGAAGTGCGTGGTCTCTTTAGCTTGATTGATCATCAATAGCTATCAGACAGTTGACTCTTCTCCTAGTTAGATTTTCACCTTCATCATCGTCCTCCTCACTACAGCTCCAAGTTGATGCCATTGCTTTCTCTCTTCTCTAGAGTAGGCAATTTGCCTTTATGTGCCCTTGTTTGTCGCATTTAAAACATTCATTTTGAATCTTATCAATTGTCTTATCTCCTTTCCTTTGTCTCTGAACTGATTTCGATGACCCTTGTCTTTCCTGGTTGTGCTTGGATTCCTTATCCTTTTGAAGGCTTACGAAATTTCCTCATCGTCGATCCCTTCTCATTTTCATAAGTTGACCAATATGCATGTTGAGCATAGCTAGTTCATCATCATCCATCTCCTCTTAATTATATGATTCTAGCTCTTCATGTGCGTGACTGCTGGAATTTACTTCAATCTTTTCTTTCTTTTGTTTTTCACTACTTTCGGTTTCCACTTCTTTGGTAAAGACCAAAGAATATTTTGAACCAAGTCAACACTTTCATAAGAGACTCCAAGATTCTCCAGACAATTGATGATGTTTGTAAATCTCTAAGCAATTGGTTTAATTGTCTCGGTGCCGTCTATCTTGCAGGTCTCAAATTTAGTCTTAAGCGTATTTATTCGTGAAATTTTTACCTGAGACGTACCTTCATTGGTGACCTGCCTCCTTGCTCCCCTTGCCTTCTCCTCACCTTCCCCTACATCTTTACTTGGGTCTCCAGGTTTGATTTCGCGTCTTGCTTGGTCAATTATGGCGAATTGAGAGTTAGAGTTCTTAGGCAGAGAATTGAATTTTGATAACCTTGAATGATTGTCCCCTTGTGAGCTAAGGGGTCGTTTGCATTGTGAATTTGAAAATTGAAGGTTTTGGTATAACTTGGGTTTTGAAAAACCATGGATATATGACAGTTTTGAGTTCATTATAGATTTGATAAACACCATTGTTTGTTTGATGGATTCATGATAGTTTTAGTTAAATAAATTGTACGTATGAAGTTTAATTTACCTTTATTGCACTCAATGATATAAAAAGAGAAAGAGGAAATGAGGGGTAGGTTGGTAAAAAATGATGGACTTCAAAGTCCATGATCAATTCCCATCTAAAGAGGTGGAATTTTCAAGTCAGTGGGGCCCACGAAGTTGGACCCTCAAAGTCCATGGGTCCCACGGATTTGTTACCTCTAAATACTTGAAGCAAAGAATGGATTTTGGACAAAGTCCATTATGAATCCAAATCCATCAACCAAACAAGCCTTTACGGGTCGTTTGCTTCGTGGATTTTAAATATGAGGGTTTTGAATAATCATGGATATATGATGGATTTGAACAAGTCTATTGTTTGCTTGTTGGATTTGATAATGGATTTTATTTGATTAGATTTGTGGATATGGAATACAAATTACCTTGTTACCCTTATGTAATTATATTTCCCTTAAAAACAAATCTAATGCATACAAAGTAACTGAACTTCTACTTTGTGAACTCGTAATCTAATGCATACAAAGTAACTGAACTTCGACTTTGTGAACTCGTTCAATTACAAATATAGAAATGCATAATAGTTTGAACATGACAGAACTCCCTAATTTTTGGATCCAACTGTCGATTCAGCAATTATGCACAAGATGAGCCTAAAGTGTTAGAAATATCAATATAGGAGTAAATAGAAGACTAAGTAGAAGAAGATGTGAAATTCAACCACAATTGAAAATGTCCCGATTTTTTGATCAAACTCGAGCACCACGCTTAATCCGAAATTTCATCCCGAAATTCACAATTTACGCGAGAAATTAATATTAAACAAGCCCAAAAAAAGAAAGAGACAAGGAGAAACAAACATGAGAGTCCATTTATCATTCATTGCTATGTATGAAAAACTGAGGACAAAGAGTTGGAGGCCACCACCGGGGAAGAAGGAAGGGTAGATTAGTCATTAGGCAAAATAAGTAGGGATAAACTAGTAAACTGCCATCATGGATTTAAATCCATCACCCAATTCCTACCTCCTTAGGTGAAACTTCCAAGTCCGTGGGGTCCATGAATTTGGACCTCCAAACTCTGTGGGGCCCACAAATTTACTCCCTCCAATTCCATCAAGCAAACAATAGACTTTTGTCAAAGTCCATGATAAATGCAAGTCCATCACCAAATCCATCAATAAAACCTTGAAGCAAACGACCCGTTAAATCATTCACCAAATCCATCAAGCAAACAAGCCCAAGACTTCCAAAAGTAAGCTTAGGCGAAGGGAAAATGGAAAAAGAGGTGCAATTCACAAACAAACAAAAATGATGTCATGTGACCTCTAACTTGCGAACCTTGTACGGTTAACCCGCAAGTATGTGGTACGATTCTTGTATTGGGACTGTTTACTTTGTTTATTGCAGCCAAGGAATCATGTTCAATGAATTCAATCAAAAAGGAATGAATTTGGATATATTATCCAAATTGTTAATGCTGTCTTTCAGCCTTTTTCAAAAAAATGAAAAAAATTCTTCCGATGGGTCTGTCGCAACGCCTCTCCAAAATCGGGATTGGAGGATCCGTCGTGAATTGCTCGGAGTCGCCATCGACCTTACTAATGGTGGATCGAACACCATTTGACCCGATCTCAACCTAATGGTCGAAACCGGGATTTGACCTGCGAATATGGGAGATTTGGGTTCGGGAGTACGGTTACGTGTGGGGAAGTGTATTCACACCCCACAACGCCCAAAATTGGTACTACTTAAATCGATAAGTTTTAAAGGGTTGGGTGTTTAAATTGTTAGTGATTTAACTTAAAGACCTACTGGACTATTGAGTTAAAATAAATTTCGTATACTATTGGTACACGATGAGATTTTACGTCTAGTGACGTGCATCTTGATAAATGAAAAGTTATTGGTTAGCTAGAATCAATTGATTGATGATATGTATACAAATGGGTAATGACATAGTGAAAAAGATATTTAGAAGATTTCTAGGAAAATTATTATCTAACTAGATCGAGGTTTCTAATACCCTTAATTGATTACGTATTAAGATTGAACAAGGAACAAAAAAAGCCAAGGGACTTAAAAATTCAAGGAATATGATGTAGATCAGTGGTTTTGTATGTTGACTAGTGGCAGAGTGAGAGCTGGAGGTCGTGGTTTCGTAAACACGAATAGGTTCTTTTTTTTTGTCCATTTAAGGAAAAGAGCGCGGTGTCATCGATCGTAATTTTTGTGAAAGAAGGGGTAGATTAGTCATTAGGTGGAGGCCGGAGATATAAAATCGAGCCTAACTAAGGGAAACCCTAATCCCCTAGTAACCCGGCTTAGGATAGGGTCAGTAACCAATGGTTACTAACCTATGAATAACTAAATCTGAACCTTTAGATTTAAGTGGGTCCAGAAAATTCAGATCTAAGGGTTGTTTGTCAATTATAGACATTTTATTTTCTCTAGTTTTCTTAATTGACTCTTATCGTCTTCGTTCTAATTGGATTTTAATTTTTTTTGCACATATGGAACGAGTTCGTTGTGCTCTACAAAATGAGATCAATTTTCAATATATTTTGAGAAACTTTTTTTTACCAACTACATACCATATGGTAACTTTTTCGTTTTTAAGTCGTTTTTGAAAACGTTTGCTCAGAAGGAACGAGTTCATCATGATCTATTGGATCTATAAATTTCTGGGTGAAAAAAATACTAGATAAAAAATTACCATACTTTACCACTATGGTATGTGATTGGTAACTTGTGGTAACTTGTAGTAAACAATGATGAAAGTCGTAAATGACAGTTAATATACTCCTATTATCATGTATTCAATCTTCTTACCATATTGGTATGTTCATACCATCATGGTACGCTTTTTTAACATATGGTATTAAATTGGAGCATACCATATGGTAATGACTGGTAAAAAATTATTCAATTTTTTTGTAATAAAAATATATCAAAGTGAATATCATTTTGAAGAGCATATTTAATCTGATTAATCTGTGCAAAAAAATTAAATTTCGACCTAAAACGAGAGAGAAATCGTCCGTTAAAGATTAAAGGAGAAAAGATAAAAGACTTTCCAGGAGAGAGAGGCTACTGATGTCATGCTTATGTGGACAGGTTACTCATGGTTACTGACCTGATCCGCTCCCTAGTAACCCTAAGCGCCGCTCAAACTTCTGTTCCTCCCTCTCGTCCATTCGGGAAAGGATCAGGTCAGTAACCTTATGGTGAGTAACTATGAGTAACCCGTCCACATCAGCATGACATCAGCATCCTCTCTCTCCTGCAAACCCTTTAATTTTCCCCTTCTTAATCTTTGACGGACGATTTCTCACTCGTTTTAAGTCGAAATTTAATTTTTTTGCACAGTTAGATCAGATTAATTGTGCTCTTCAAAATGATGTCCACTTTGATATATTTTTCGAACAAAAAAAAATTGAGCCATTTTTTACTAATCTATACCATATGGTATTGACTGGTATTGAAATAAGAGCATACCTATGGTTTGAAAAGCGTACAATGGTGGTCTGACACAAACCAAAACTGTAGGATGATTGAATACATGATAGTAGAAGTGTATTAATTGTCATTTACGACTTTTAACATTGTATACCATAAGATACCATAAGATACCACCCCGTACCAGGGTGGTATTGTATGGTATTGTGTGATATTTTTTGGTCTTGTAATTTGTTCACCCAGAAATTTGTAAATCCAATAGATCATGATGAACTCGTTCCTGCTGTGCAAACGTTTTCAAAAACGAATTAAAAACGAAGAAGATACCATATGGTATGCAGTTGGCACCGAGAGACCAAAAAACAAATTTCCTCAAAAAATATTGAAAATTGATATCATTTTGTAGAGCACGATGAACTCGTTCCATCTGTGCAAAAAAAACTAAAATCCGAGTTAAAACGAAAAAGATATGAGTCAATTAAGAAAGGTAGTGAAAATAAAAATGACCTTTAATTCTCTATCCTTAGATCTGGATTTTCTAAATGAAGGGTCCAGATTTGGTTATTGATAGGTGCATAACCCATGGTCTTCACAATTACTTTTTTTTAATTCATTAAAAAGACACGTAGTGGGATTCAAACCATGACCATTTTAAAGAAAAACAAGGATCATAATAAATCACACTAAGTACATTTGTTGCATATTTTTAAATTAAAAACATATAATAGCAGAGAGGAAAAAACTCTTCCCCCATTTCAAATTCCCTGCTCCTGGAGCGTTTGTAGAAATGGTAGAATAGAGAGTGTCAATTTTTTCTCTTTCCTCTGTGGAACGGGCCAACTTACCGTACATATGCGGATTTAAACGGGTCCAGGAGTGTCGATTTTTTTCATTAAGCCCTTTTATTTCTCCGTGTTGATAAAATATATATGAAAAGACAAAAACAATACTTCTTTTTATTGGTAAAAATAAAAAATTTAACAATAAACTAATGCATGGTATCTAATGGGCTAACCGCTAACCATAAAATAAAAGAGTTGAATGAGCCTGATCTACACCCGATTTGGTCATCAAGTAAAACAAATGAACATCATTGGTTTGACATTCTAAAACAAGCTATTTTCTCTAGCATAATATATATATTATGCTATTATTTTATATCTTAGTGGCTAAAATATAATGTATTTTAAAGTTATTCAATGGTTCAACCTCGACCAACCCAATTAGTCCAATTTTTATTATTTCAAATATATATTATATAATTATTTGATATCATAATGATCAAATTATAGTGTATTTTATAGGGAATCGTTTGGTATTTGTTAGTAAAAAACTAAACAGAAAGATCTATTTGGTTATTTTACACATTAAAACAATCCTAACATTTTCAGTTCCTTTTGAATTTCCATTGTTTTATTCCCGAATAAGTGATGTGCAAATGGCGAATTGCAGTCATCTCTTTTCTTTCACTATTTTTTATTTTCAAATAGAAAGTTTAAAAGTAAAGAATAATTAGAATTTGGCATGAGTTGGTCAAACAGGCTGAATTTCAAGTTTTCACCCGTTTTGATCAAGTCTAATTTATAACCACATGGTTCCCTGATACCCGATAAAAATCTCAATCCAAACCAGTTTCGCAGGTGAGTTCGTGTTTACCGCCATTTTCTAGGGATACGACAACAACGGTTCCTATCCCAAATCGTGTTGTTCGTTCTTGATTTCCTTATATTTTATCATGGCCCGACAAAAACCAGAAAGGATAATGACGACAAGAGTAAAAGCTAGCAACGATTGTGAGATGCACATTTCCCGAAAACCGACGGGATAGGCGATTGTTTATTCGAATTTCTAGAATTCGGTTTCTATAAAAGGTACTCCACCTCATCATATTACCAGAAACAATATTATTTCACAAGGTAACAGGTACTTGATTTTGGTTCATAAGGCTGATTTTTGATTTGTTACATCATTCATGTCTCTTTCCTGCTAAAATTCACTATTTTTATCACGTGTTTCGCAAAAAAAACTATACAACAATAAGCTATACACCCCATTACATTATCAAATTTCATACATCACCTTCCTCCGGCCAATTGGCCGGGGCTCACGCTAGTTGGTTGTGATGTAGTGGCAAAACATTCTTAATTTTACAAGTTATGTTAGCAAGTCTAAAAGCTGGTTGAATCAAAAAAATTTCTTTCGCTTAATTGAATCTCTCACCCCGGGTATTATTTCAAGACGTTCGGTATATGAGCCTCTTCAAACCTTCCCAAAAATTATCCCGGGACAAGGGCAAAGGGGGCTCAAGATAGGGTGCATAACCATGGGTTATGCACTCATCAATAACCAAATCTGGACCCTTCATTTAGAAAATCCAGATCTAAGGATGGAGAATTAAAGACTATTTTTATTTTCACTAGTTTTCTTAATTGACTCATATCTTTTTCGTTTTAACTCGGATTTTAATTTTTTTTGCACAGATGGAACGAGTTCACCGTGCTCTACAAAATGAGATCAATTTTCAGTATTTTTTTAGGAAAATTTTTTTTTGGCCTCTCGGTACCAACTGCATACCATATGGTATCTTCTTCGTTTTTAATTCGTTTTTGAAAATGTTTGCACAGCAGGGATGAGTTCATCATGATCTACTGGATCTACAAATTTCTGGGTGAACAAATTACAGGACCAAAAAATACCACACAATACCATACAATACCACCCTAGTACGGGGTGGTATTGTATGGTATCTTCTTCGTTTTTAATTCGTTTTTGAAAACGTTTGCACAGAAGGGACGAGTTCATCATGATCTATTGGATCTACAAATTTCTGGGTGAACAAATTACAGGACCAAAAATACCACACAATACCATACAATACCACCCTGGTACGGGGTGGTATTGTGTGGTATACAATGTTAAAAGTCGTAAATTACAATTAATATACTTATACTATCATGTATTCAACCATCCTACAGTATTGGTTTGTTCATACCACCATGGTACGTTTTTCAAAACATAGGTATGCTTTTATTTCAATACCAGTCAATACCATATGGTATAGGCTGGTAAAAAATGGCTCAATTTTTTTTGTTCGAAAAATATATTAAAGTGGATATCATTTTGAAGAGCACAATTAATCTGATCTAACTGTGCAAAAAAAATTAAATTTCGACTTAAAATGAGCGAGAAATCGTCCGTGAAAGATTAAAAAGGGAAAAATTAAAGGCTTTCCATGAGAGAGAGGATGCTGATGTCATGCTGATGTGGACGGGTTACTCATGGTTACTCACCATAAGGTTACTGACCTGATCCATTCCCGGCAAAGGGGGCTCGCTCCGACCATGTTACAACCACCATATCCATTACTATCTGCAGATTTTAAGAGAAAGAGCAGAAGGTCTTGGCACACCAAATTCTCAACCATCAAACTCGCAACTGGGCAATTGACAATTAAGCATACTGTGATGCATTGACGAATCAAGCATCGCAGCACAAAAACGATAAATAAACTAAAACAACTAAATTAGGGGTTTTCTTCTTCATTGACTTTCTGTAAACGGAAGACAACGTACAGGACAAGACCTTAAACCTAAACTAGAAATGGGCCCGCCCGTTGGCCGGATGAATTACATCAATGGTATAGTAATTATTCAAATTATTGATTTGATATCATGAAAGAATTCAAATTATTCAATTATTAAAAATATTAAAAAAACTACATACATTATAATTCTTACAACATCTTGATCATTAACAAACAAATGTCCTTATAAAAAGTAAACAAAACAACTCATACATGAAGTTGATTCCTAAAAAACTTAGGACTTTGCTACGGTGACATGCATGTCACCGTGACATGCACTTTTCGGTCGACCTCATATAGGATCAGGTCGACCTAATCAGTTGTTTCAGTGTACAAACAGTTTCATGGTGCCTACTTTGAAGATTCATATCTTACAATTGGCTAGATGGAAATTGGAGATTAAAGGCTTGTTTTGAAGCTGAAGTGTCCCTCTACACATTAAAGTACTTGGGAGCTCAATAGAAAGTCCAGAAGACCATTTTTAAACCTGACCAAAAGGCTATGCCAAAACTGGGAAACTGCCTGAAAATGGCCAAGTCTGGCAACGTGTTTGTCAAGCCTACTTTGGAGCTCAATTTGACAAGCATGGATACGAGTCAAGTCCAGGGGCCTTTACCACGTTAAATTACGTATTTTTTTATACAAAGTCAAGGCATTGAATGAAAGATTGAATTTCTTTAAGGCTTCAAACAAAAGGCTCGAAGTTGCTACGAAGGCTGTTTTCTGGCAGCTTGCTTGTGCTCGAAGTCTGCCAGAAAAACAGCCTTCGTAGCAACTTCGACCCTTTTGTTTGAAGCCTTAAATATATCCAATCTTTCATCCAATTCCTTGAATTTGTATAAAAACATACCTAATTTAACGTGGTAGAGGCTCCTGGACTCGACTCGCATTCATGCTTCTCGAATTGAGCTCAAAAATAGGCTTCACAAACACGTTTCCAGACTTAGCCATTTCTAGGCAGTTTCCCAGTTTTGGCATAGCCTTTTGATGAGGTTCAAAAATGGTCTTCTGGACTTCCTATCGAGCTCTCAATCACTTCAATATGTAGAGGGACACTACAGCTTCAAAACAAGTCATTAGTCTTCAATTTCCATCTAGCCAATTGTATGATATGAATATCCAAAGTAGGCACCATGAACTGTTTTTACACTGAAACAACATATTAGGTCGACCGGATCCTATATGAGGTCGACCGAATCCTAAATGAGGTCGACCAGATCCTATATGAGGTCGACCGAATCCTATGTGAGGTCGACCATATCCTAACTGAGGTCGACCGGAAAGTGCAAGTCACCGTGACATGCATGTCACCGTAGGCACACCCAAAAACTTAATATTCAAAACACAGTACAATTTACTCTTTTCTGTTAAAAATTTACTGCAAATTCTCTTTTGTATTTCTTTTTTAGTGCTCCGCCATCAAGAGCATCTTCTCCACACAACTTTATTAGATAAACTATTTTATTCACCATCAGTAGTCTCTTCTTTCTTTTCTTGCATTTCATTCAAACCCAAATTTTAATATTAAAATGTTTGGTTATGTGAAACATTTTTTCACGGTAGCATAATTTCACCTCATACAACATCTCTCACGCTTGATATTAGCATACTCTTCCTTCTTCTCTTACATTTCACTGAATGCCAAAGTTTAATGGCAAAACCTTTTGTATCGTGAAAAATTCCATTTTCAAGAACTTAAATTTACCTAGTACATGTCATGAACTTTGTCTGTGATGACTCTTCTTCATCATTCATTATCTTCAAAAATGTGTATCCACATATGGTGTTCGCGATGTTGTAATCGGTGAGCTTGATTTGAAATTTAACTTCATGTTCTCGATTTGTATGTGAAGAGGTGAAGGTTCTCACTTTTTGTCAATATCTTTGAGTAGTTTTTCAATAGACATTCCAAATTGATCAAAACCAAGCAAAGTGATGGAAAAAAGAAAGCAAACAGAGTTTCTGATTTGCCTCTATAGTAAAAGAAAACTATACATCACAAACCAAAATCTAATGTGGTATGATCTCATAATTTTTTTCATTTCTCAAAAACTTAACCTAAAGAAGAAATTATCTAGCTATTGGTTTTAAACTGTGAACTTCTAGTTTCTAGATGGAGATTGTGATCTACATTTCATAACTAAAAAAAATCAATACCCAAAAAGAGAATTGAGGAATACACTAATAATTAGTTAACTAATTATTGGTAATTATATTATAAATCTTCTCATCATTATCAATTCTTATTAACGCTTTGATTTTTTATTTTGTATGTGTTTTATCAAAAACCTAAAATTGAAAGTTATATTTGGTGTGTTGAGTTATTAATAATTAATTAGAAAAACCTCACTACTGATTCCGTGCTCCTGCACTTTTCTTTTCTACCAATGCAAACATATATATAGGTATCAAATAGACCATTCTATTGTACTCCGGATAAAATTCAGGGTATGTCGTACCTTTAGTAAGAGAATAATATCTAGACGATGAATTGATCGGAGTTTGGCATCTGGTACTATTCTGAAACTCTGAAAGATTAAAATATATGTTTTAGTCCTATAAATCTCATACACGAAGATCAATTTATTGAGAAACAAAAATCGACGGTCATGATTCGATGAAATATATGCAACAAATTAAATGCACAATCTTTGGGGGTTAGGCTCTATGATTAGATAACTAAGACCTAGGGTTCACCCATCAAGGGTTAGGGTATAGTATCATGCCCAAAATCCGGTTAATTTGAGGTCTAGATAACGTTTTCCTATCAAGATATGTCGTATCCTTGATTTTACCCAAGGTACGATATATATATATATATATATATATATATATATATAAACAAATAATTACTCTTTATCATTCACGGAACTGAAAAAAGGTATCAAACAAATAATTATTCTTTATCCTTCACGGAACTGAAAAAAAGGAAGCAGGCTTTGTACCGATGCTTTAATGGCCCAACTAAATCCAATAGTACAGAGAAGGCTTTGAACCGATGCTTTAATGGCCCGCTAAATCCAATAGTACAGAGATAAATTGACTCAAATATCCCTCCGTGGACTGCGCAGAGTGCAGCAAAACGGAGATTAGGTGGGTTCCCGGCAAGAACCTCTATATAGAATTGGTTAGGAGGATAGGATAAATAAACCTAATGCTACTCGATCACATACTTGGCCGTCACTCCACGAAACCCTTCATACTCTCACCCTTCCCTACGTAACTCGGCTGTCCAATACCCCAAGACCCTACTAATTACTAAGCCCACTAATAATAAGACTAAACCTAACCGAACTTAAACCCATCGTAAAGTTATAATGCAACATACTGAAAGATCCATTGCTCTATAGTTGCTATCTTGTTATCTGGTTTGCTGTTTGTGTGACTGGTATTAAGAGTACCGATTGCTCATGGATTTTGTGTTTGACGGAGAGGTATGAATGATATTAGTAGTTCTCTGCTATATTATTGTCGACTCTACTTTTATTAGACATCATGGATTTCTTCTTGGTATTACTCTGTTTAGGGTTTTGGGATGGACCTCGATTGATTAAGGCATAAAGGATCTCGATTCCTAAGCCAAACAAGCAACTGGGCAATTGACAATTAAGCAAGTTAGGTGCATGATGTTCCTTAAAATTTAAAACTATTGTTTGTTATTAAGGATGGTCAATATTATGAATTGACTAATCCATTGATTGTTATTAGATTCGTCTCTCCATATTTTTTATAGTTTTTTCAACTTTGTTCTTAGTATTCTCTCAACTAGTCAAATGTTATGAATCATATGGGTAATAATAGTTCATATTCTTCACTGGATTCCCCTTTTATTTTCTTTTTATACATTGTTTGTCTTCTAGTGTTGATTTCAATTATAGATACAGATTGTATTGTATTGTTATAATTTTTGCTCTTATCACTGATTATTATTACTTTTTGGTATTTTTAAATGCTCGTTTGAAACTGATATATAATAAAGTGCAGAAGCAGAACACCATGAAGGCCATTTGATTTGTTTTAAACTTGTTGTTTTTTTAGTCTATCTTTGCTTATCCAATTTCTTGAGCTAGTAATGAAGAAAAAGTTAGAGTCAAGACGCCGGAACACTCTTTGGTCAACATATTTGATCGCAACACGATAGAATGCGCAACATGAGACACGTGCTTTAGTTATCTGATACTCATTGCACTGATAGTATTAGGATGAATCGCAGTCTGTTTAGGAGGTTGTGTGAAGTATTTGTCAATGTGGCAAGGGAGGGGTTAAAACATTCCAATGATGTACTATAGATGAGATGGTTATGATGTTTTTAGTTACAATCGGACACCACAAGAAGAATAGAACTCTGCAAGTAGACTCCTGTCACTCTGGGCAAACAATTTCCAAAGTGATCCATATGGTCCTCCGGCAATTATTTAACTTCATCCTGTTTTACTACGCCTACCATAACCTATACAAGAAGGCTCTAATTATACGAAATGGAAACACTTCAAGGTGAAAATCTGAAAATATTGCTACTATTCTTGAATAACTTACAAAGTCGGTTTGAACAAACTAGATTACGTATCTTATTAGTTTTTTTTATCTCAGGTTGCTTAGCGGCACTAGATGGGACACACACGAAGCTGCATGTTAGGATAAAAGATTAGCCTAGGTATAGGAATCGAGAAGGGAACATCTCAATTTATACTCGTAGCAGTGCATGGATCATGCTTTTGGTGTTAACTTCATGGCCATGAAGTGTGCAAACAGTGATCTCAGCACAAAACACACCGTTTTGTACATACTGCACAGTTTTGATGTTATTTTTACTCTCTCTCGTAGTGAAGTATGCATAGCCCACGAGATGAGCACAGGCTGCTGCCTGCTAGAAATTTGCTATCTTCACGGTGTGGGGGAGATTTTCACGTCATAGCATCTATACCCAGACTGAGCATATCCAAGAAAGACACAAGTGGGTTCCTTGGGGACAATTTTTCTCTTCACTCTCTCGTTAGTTTCCGTCCAACTTCATTAATGGACCAGTTGGACGGAAACTAACGGGAGAGTGACTAAACATGACAAGTTTCAATAATTCGAGTGACTAAATGTGATACGTTTAAGTAATTCGAGTGACAGGAGTTGGACGGAGGCTTACGGGAGAGTGACTAATGTGACCTGTTTCAGTAACTTCATAACAAACACTTTCACAAAACCAGGAAATCGAAGTAAAGCCACTCATTATCCAGAATTTTCATAGCACCGTACAATTCCCTATACTACAGGCCATCATAATCATCAAACAATCCAAAGTACACTAAGCAAGATCATGCTTGGGACAATGTGTTTGGAACGCCTAAGATTTTAAAATTTTAAGCATGACATGTGCTTGGAGCCCACCAATTCACACCACTCATTCACACAGACACATCATGTAATACTCCTCCACACTTAAGCACGACATTGTCCTCAACATAACATTTAAAACTGTGATTTTACATAAAATAAAAAGGGGGTAAAATTGGAATTGTAAAATCCTCCCGACTGAGTATAAAAATGAAAAGAGAGCTGAAACAAGAGGGGGATTGTAGATTGAGATTGGCTTTTCTTCTTCATCTAGAGAGATGATCGATTCATTCTGTGCAGGTCATTGTCAGTAGTTTGCACATCTCAATAACTACCCCGTCCTAGGCTAAGTTTAGCCTAAAATGGCGTTGTCATATAGCGACAATCAAGGTCTTATTCACTCAAGTCCCGGCACCCTAGCCTACTTCCCACTTTGTTGTTAACAGCCGGTAGGTTTAAGGGGTGTTGAGTGGAGGATTCAAGTGAAATAACTAGTAGAGAGAATAAACAAATATAAAAGCAGGTACTTCGGGGAAATATCCCTCACCCTAGCCTAGGTCTATCATGCAATGTCTAAATAAGTGGTGAGTGAGCTCTTTTTTGTGGGTCTTCATGATTATCCACACGCCTTCGAGTACACCTCCCCTAAACCCATGTCAGTCACCTCGATTTAGGCTATCGTATCTGGGGCTTTATGAAGATAGCTCTTTTCAATGGGAACTATCCACCGTCCACACCGAGGTTTCATCCCGGTTTCCATCTTGGAAGGCATTCTTAATGAAGGGGTTCAATAGCCTCGTCCACCACTAGATCCTATTCATTGAACTAAACCTAATCTTCCAGATGGCGCATACCCTTCCAACCCTAAAACTCCATACCCAACGTAGAAGCTCAGGTAGGCTAGTAGAGAAGATTAAGGCATCTTACCCAAGCATAACTTGGAGGCCCAAATTGGGATCATAGCTCATGCGCTCATTAATAGAGATCAATCCCGAGTCATACCATTCCGAATTCAAAGGACACAAAAGCAACATTGCATACCATCTCACTACTGAGTGGGAAGGTAACAAAGGACATTCCTCCAAGGCACCATGAAGAGCATGGGAATTCCTCTGCCCAACCACCAGAAGAACTAAACAAATGAGTGTACAACAATAAGCAGACCACAAGTTTGCTAAAGTAGACCACAAAAAGGAGGATGCATACCACAAGTATGAAAAGCAAATTATGGAGCAAAAAGCAGATACAAGTCTACAAAAGCATACCTTAAACATAAAAAAGAAACAAAAAAATGTAATAATGCACCAAAAGAAATGAAAAATATCACGGGGAGTACAAGGCATACCACAACTCTCATAAAGCAAGCAAGGAGAAAACATGAGAAGCCTACTAAATCAAAGCATAAACACGAGAAACCAAACCAATAATGTAATGAAGCAAACAAAAACACTGAACAACAAATTGATAAGGCGATTCAAAAATAGAAAATGGACATCTCCATTGAAAATGGAATCGTTGTTCATTGATTCCAACAAGCTCTCATTGAAGTGGTATGAAATGTACTTGCACTAGTTGTACTCTTTGAAGTCATAGATGATGTTCTTTTGCATGAACTTCAAAACACCATTTTTGCAAGATGATAGCCATTAGGGAAGAATAGAGCATCAAAACTATATATAATAAACATGTCTCTCCAATAATTGGGATCGCTCTCGCTTAGTAGTTCCAGCTTGAAATATGCAAACTTAGCGTCTTCTTTTGAATCATATGGGAGATCTAGTTTTTTTCACCATTCACTTTTTATTTGTGTGGCTATGCTTTCCTTTATATTGACCTCAATTGTCATTGAGGCAGACCGTATAGTCTTTTCACGTCATGCTCTATTGTCTTGAATTATCCATGTCGCAATAGATGGAAAGACCGTGTCTGCACGTTGAAATCAACAAGCCCTTTTGCAAAACTTGGAGGCCCAAATTGGGTCCATAGCTCACGCGGTCACTAATAGAGATCACTCCCGAGTCATACCATTCCGAATTGAAAGGACCAAAAAGCAGATTTGCATACCATCTCACTACTGAGTGGGAAGGTAACAAAGGACATTCCTCCAACGCACCATGAAGAGCGTGGTAATTCCTCTGCCCAACCACCAGAAGAACTAAACAATGGGTGTACAACAAAAAGCAGACCACAAGTTCCCCCCCCCCCCCTACCCCAACTAGACCACAAAAAGGAGGATGCATACCACAAGTATGAAAATCAAATTATGAACGATCAAAAAGCATATACAAGTTTACAAAAGCATACCTTAAACATAAAAAAGAAACTAAAAATGTAATAATGCACAACAAGAATCGAAAAATATCACGGGGAGTACAAGGCATACCACAACTCTCATAAAGCAAGCAAGGAGAAATCATGAGATACCTACTAAATAAGACCATAAACACGAGAAACCAAACCAATAATGTAATGAAGCAAACAAAAACACTGAACAACAAATTGATTAGGCGATTCAAAAATAGAAAATGGACATCTCCATTCAAAATGGAATCGTTGTTCATTGATTCCAACAAGCTCTCATTGAAGGGGTATGAAATGTGCTTCCACTAGTTGTACTCTTTGAAGTCATAGATGATGTTCTTTTGCATGAACTTCAAAACACCATTTTTTCAAGATGATAGCCATTAGGGTAGAATAGAGCATCAAAACTATATAAGGTAAACATGTCTCTCCAAATATTGGGATCGCTATCGCTTAGTAGTTCCAGCTTGAAATATGCAAACTTAGCGTCTTCTTTTGAATCATATGGGAGATATAGTTTCTTTCACCATTCACTTTTAATTTGTGTGGCGATCCTTTCCTTTATATTGACCTCAAATGTCATTGAGACAGCCCGTATACCCTTTTCAAGTAATGCTCTATTGTCTTGAATGGTCTATCTCGCAAAAGATGGAAAGACCGTGTCTGCACGTTGAAATCAACAAGCCTTTTGCATAACTAGGAGGCCCAAATTGCGACCATAGCTCACGCGGTCACTAATAGAGATCACTCTAAAGTCATACCATTACGAATTCAAAAGGCCCAAAAGCAACATTGCATACCATCTCACTACTGAGTGGGAAGGTAACAAAGGACATTCCTGCAAGGCACCATGAAGAGCGCGGGAATTCCTCTGCCAAACCACCAGAAGAACTAAACAATGGGTGTACAACAAAAAGCAGACCACAAGTTTGCTAAAGTAGACCAAAACACCCCCCCCCCCCCAACTAGACCACAAAAGGAGGATGCATTCTACAAGTATGAAAAGCAAATAATGAAGGAGCAAAAAGCATATACAAGTCTACAAAAGCATACCTTAAACATAAAAAAGAAAATAAAAATGTAATAATGCACAACAAGAAACGAAAAATATCACGGGGAGTACAAGGCATACCACAACTCTCATAATGATATGATCTCAATTGGATCAATTCACAATTACTTGCCAAAGAAGTCATCTCAATTAACTTGAAGCATTCTGATTTTTGGCAAAGTGTTGAAACAGTTTCAGGTAGCCTAATTTGGAAGCTTGTATCTCACAAATGGCTCGATGGACATTGGAGATCAAGGGTTTGTTTTGCAGATAAAGTTGCCATGTTTCCAATGGTATTCTTTTTGGATCAATATGATGTCATTGAGGTTGTTTTCCAAGGTCTCAAAGTTGCTACCTCATAACTGGAAAACTGCCAGAAAATGGTTAAGTCTGGAAACTATTTTGTGAAGCCTACTTTGGAGCTTAATTCGAGGAGTATGAATCTGATTCAAGTCCAAAGGATTCCTCAACATGAAAATAGAAATGTGTTTGAACAAAGGGAAGGAATTGGATGAAGAATTGGAGCTCTGGAAGGCCTCGAACAAAAGGCGTGAAGTTAGTACGAAAGCTGCCTTTTGACTGTTTGCTGGCAGCTTACTAGTGCTTCAAGAAAGGAAGTTTAAACCCGAATTTTGTGTCCTTTTTAGGTTTTATTTGCCTAGTTCTATTAGGATTGTATTAGGTTTTATTTGCCTTTAAATATCGTTCTATTTCGTTGTAAAGTTCAGAGTTGATTGAATAGAAAAGAAACCGTTTGGTTTTGCAAGTTTGCGAACTTGTTTGGGTTTGGTGGATTCCAAACTTGCTGAGCTTTGTATCGATTGAATAGTCCCTTCAATCATGGTCGAGCAACTACCCTTTTATACCATACGAGCTTTCCCCAGGTGTGAAATTGTCCGTTGGTTCTGTTTTATCCCAAGTTCGTATTAAGAGCGCTTCGTTCATGATTCGAGCTCAATCGATTCTTCGATTGAGTAATTGCTGCGTTACTTTGATAAAAATACACCCTCCAGGGTCATATTACATAAAGCAACCAAGGAGAAAATATGGGAAGCCTACTAAATCAGACCATAAACACGAGAAAGCAAACCAATAATGCAATGAAGCAAACAAAAACACTAAACAACAAATTTATTAGGCGATTCAAAAATAGAAAATGAACATCTCCATCGAAAATGGAATCATTGTTCATTGATTCCAACAAGCTCTCATTGAAGCGGTATGCAATGTGCTTGCAATAATTGTTCTCATTGAAGTCATAGATGATGTTCTTTTGCATGAACTTCAAAACACCATTTATGCAAGATGATAGCCATTAGGGTAGAATAGAGCATCAAAGCTATATATATATGATAATCATGTCTCTCCAAAAATTGGGATCGATCTCGCTTAGTAGTTCCAGCTTGAAATATGCAAACGTAGCGTCTTCTTTTGAATCATATGGGAGATCTAGTTTCTTTCACCATTCACTTTTAACTTGTGTGGCTATCCTTTCCTTTATATTGACCTCAACTTTCATTGAGGCAGCCCGTATATCCTTTTCACGTCATGCTCTATTGTCTTGAATTGTCCATGTCGCAAAAGAGGGAAAAACCGTGTCTGCACGTTGAAATCAACAAGCCTTTTTGCATAACTTGGAGGCCCAAATTGGGACCATAGCTCACGCGGTCACTAATAGAGATCACTCCCGAGTCATACCATTCCGAATTCAAAGGACCAAAAAGCAGCATTGCATACCATCCCACTACTGAGTGGGAAGGTAACAAAGAACATTCCTCCAAGGCACCATGAAAAGCGTGGGAATTCCTCTACCTAACCACCAGAAGAACTAAAAAATTTGTGTACAACAAAAAGTAGACCACAAGTTCCCCCCCCCCCCCCCAACTAGACCACAAAAAGGAGGATGCATACCACAAGTATGAAAAGCAAATTATGAACTATCAAAAAGCAGATACATGTTTACAAAAGCATACCTTAAACATAAAAAAGAAACTAAAAATGTAATAATGCACAACAAGAAACAAAAAATATTATGGGGAGTACAAGGAATACCACAACTCTCATAAAGCAAGCAAGGAGAAAACATGAGAAGCCTACTAAATCAGACCATAAACACGAGAAACCAAACCAATAATGTAATGAAGCAAACAAAAAGACTAAAAAACAAATTGATTAGGCGATTCAAAAATAGAAAATGGACATCTCCAATGAAAATGGAATCGTTGTTCATTGATTCCAACAAGCTCTCATTGAAGTGGTATGAAATGTGCTTGCATTAGTTGTACTCTTTGAAGTCATAGATGATGTTCTTTTGCATTAACTTCAAAAAACCATTTTTGCAAGATGATAGCCATTAGGGAAGAAAAGAGCATCAAAACTATATATGATAAAATGTCTCTCCAGCAATTGGGATCGCTCTTGCTTAGTAGTTCCAGCTTGAAATATGCAAACTTAGCGTCTTCTTTTGAATCATATGGGAGATCTAGTTTCTTTCACCATTCACTTTTAATGTGTGTGGCTATCCTTTCCTTTATATTGACCTCAACTCTCATTGAGGCAGCCCGTATACCCTTTTCACGTCATGCTCTATTGTATTGAATTGTCCATGTCGTAATAGTTGGAAAGACCGTGTCTGCACGTTGAAATCAACAAGCCTTTTTGCAAAACTTGGAGGCCCAAATTAGGACCATAGCTCACGCGGTCACTAAAAGAGATCACTCCCGTGTCATACCATTCTGAATTCAAAGGACCAAAAAGCAGCATTGCATACCTTCTCACTACTGAGTGGGAAGGTGACACGCTAAAACACAACACCAAACTGCGACCAAGTGTAATCGCAGTCCGGAAATGCAGTAACAAGCAAGTTCTAATGTCAACCCGGGGTCTAGATCTACTGCCTACTCCGTGAATATCTATTATCTAGCCAACTAAGTCAAGTGATTGTTGATTTAAGTAAAAGCAGTAAGAAAGCAGGAAATGGTTCGGTTTTCTGAACCAAAGGAAGAGTCACTCAGGAATGAATCCCCCTAGCTCCTTAGTTAGGTTCTAGTTGTAATTAGTTTTGGTTGCTTTACTGCTGATTATACTGCAGAAGATCCGACAGTAGCTTGGAATCTCTTAAGCTGACCAAGCCCTCTCAGTCCAAGTACCCGGCAGACGACTAGTCTTCACCAGGATAGAAAGCTAAAGCTATGAACACAGAAATCCACTAGTGGAATTAGATTCCAGTACAAAGCAGTGAATCGACTAACTCTCGTATAATCGATTCACTACTACCAATTGAAGAAGCTCTAACAACCTAATCAGATTCTATCTATCTCAGGTTGCAGCAGAAATCAATAAAAGGTGACCAGACATCAATTGACTCATTCAAAACACTTCAATCGATTATAATCAAGCAATATCACAATCCAAACGTAATTACAATCAAGATTCCTAACACATGGAACTAGGGTTCTTCATACCCAAGTGAGAGAGAGTTCTACTCCATAGAGAGAGAGAGAGAGAGTCAAACAGAATACAAAGCAGTCATACTCATAACAATGGGAAGAATCTGCTCTGGGATGATGATTTTCACTCCTATGATGATCTCCAAGCTCGATTTGGTGAAACCCAGCTCCAAGATCGCTTCTAGGATGTGTTCTCCGCACTTTCTCTCTCTAGGGCTCTATTTTTGCTCTGAAAGTCCATTCTCTCATTTGTGGCTCGAAATTGGGTTAAAACCCAGAAATTCCCGACCACACGGGCAGGCCACACGGCCGTGTGGCTTACCCAGATGCCCGTGTGAGTGTCAAAATGCGGAGTTTTGATTAAGTGGACTTCAGGCTTCCTACACGGCCAGGGACACACGGCCGTGTGGAATCTCCAGAGTGCCCGTGTGAAGGCTCGGTAATTTCCACAAGGTCACATGGGTTCCTTACACGGCCGTGTGGATTTTAGGAGTGCCCGTGTGGCTTCCTCAGCGTCTCGACACACGTCCGATCTTCGTCCAATCGACCCCGAAGTCGTTCCCAAGCCTTCATTCACGTACTAGGACCTGAAATATCACAAACAAGAACAACCTAGCGTGAAGTCGGCCTAAAACATGAGAAGGAACTTCTCAAACGGTGTAAGAATAGGGGTAAAGACATGTGCAATTAACGGTCTATCAAAATCCCCCACACTTAACCGTTTGCTTGTCCCCAAGCAAACCAAGTCAGACATAAGGTAAGCTCACAATTTCAATCATACCTACATTGGCGACGAATCATATAGGCACAGAACACGTGAATCGTACTGGCTTTCAAACATCAACACATGAACAACTTCAATAGCAACCTGGACAACCACCACAGAGGACATTCGAGTGCAGCAAAATCGAGTAAAGGAGGAGTCTCCCTTCTGTTCATCAACCAACATAGACTTGACTCAACCACTTACTCAAGACAGTCACCTCATGCACAAAACTCAAGATATCAGAATAGAGACCGAGCAATCTAGGTCCTCACCGGGGTACAAGAGTATAGAGAATATGAGAAAATGAATCGCTCACTCTCGACTAGTGGGGTCAGGACAATTTGATGCGAAAAATGCGCATGCTTATTCTCTCAATCCCTAACATCTCTTCACCATGACGGCAGCCTCTAAGTGTTAGAGCTCACATAAATGGGTGTCATCACTAACTAATCCGGAGGTCTTAGACACAGGTTCAAATAACTGGCTAGGGTCTAGGACATGGGGAAAAGGCCTTTTAGGTGGTGGAAGTATTCAATGCACAAGGTTCCACATTTCCAAACCCAACACAATCAAAGTCAATCAAACCACTTACTTTCTTTCTGCCATTCTGCATTACTCAAATTCTTGCACAAGAGCGAAGGAGGTCACATAAATGTTAGTATTTCCAAGCCAGACTACTAAGATACACTACTTAATGGGCACTATTCAGATTTTTGGCAGAAACAGCAGAGAACATGCAAAAACCACTCTGTGGAACCTTCTAAGAGATGCAAAAGGGTGATTTTTCATTGTAGATCAAAAGAAAGGATAACACACGGCTCAAAGGGGCTGACTAGGGGGTATGACACACCAGTACAGTCAATTTGGTTGTTGGCTAATCATATGCCTCCATCATCTTAGCTAATGACAACGTGAATGCTACACATCATGGAAGAGGGAACTATCGCACAAGAAAGAAACGAGCAGGCTCAAATCTCACATGGCTACCTATATGCTCTATCTCTCATTCTGATCCCCTGAACTAGATGCATAAACAACTGTCAAGAAAAAGTGATCCATCCAAGTCAGAGTTGGTAAGCAAACAGTTGAAAAACTGAACCCCTACACAACTCTACTGCACGTCTCAGTCATCATTATAGGTTGTCCTAGTCACAATCCAGTTGTCATGCATTAATCCGAAAACCATTCAATTCACCAATCAAATCACAGTGCCAATATGATCAAACAGTAGTACTTGGATCCCTCAAATCTTAAGATTCGGACAGCGGACTAGGCTCCAAGCACACATATATAGATTCCAACTGACACAAAGCACCCCCCCCCCATAGGGAGAATAAGGGGAACGATGTTACCGGATTGAAATACTGCCGGGAGACTGGAAGTGGTCCAGTCAGCGGGAAACAAATGGGGCGAACGGAACAATTCTGCACGAAGGGAATATCAAGAACATACTGGCACACTGTGCGTTAGGGATTAGAGTTTGCCCAGATGGCCACGAAATAGGCAATCCACAAAAGAAAAAAAAAACATAAACGACAGACTCAGTTCAAGCTCTGCACACACATGGAGCAAACACGAAAAGTCTGAAATAAAAACACACTCAGAGTGACGATGAGTACAGCCTACTCGTCGCCAAGGTTTTCCAGATCGATTTTGTTCATGAAGGCATCATCATCATCAGCTGGTGGAGGTGGAAGTGGAGAGTCCTCCAGACTGGCTGCTCGCCCGGTAGCAGCTGGAGAAGGTGCTGCTGGACCTCCTGCATACGCCGAGATCGGGCCTTCTCCCACTCGATGTGAACCAGTGTCACCCCCTGCTGGGTCTCCATACGATCCAGGCGCTCATCAAGAGCAGCCATCAGGGTCTGATACTCGGCCTGGTGAGCTGAGTACTGCTGCTAGAACTGGAGATGATGGTCGAGGAGTTGCTGATTCTGGAGGCTCAGCTGCTGGAACTGGTGAGTGAAGTAGTCCTGGCCGGGGAAAGTGGAACTGCTACCCCCGTACTCGAAGGTGGTGGGGCGGGGGGCAGTAGCATCATCCTCATCCTCGGGGTGGACATCCTCAGCAGCCTCATCCTTAGGAGCATCGGGCTGGTCCTCCGCTGGGATCTGAGGTTCAGGAAACCCCGCGATCCACTTGATGCCGCGCTCGACTCGCAGCATGTGCATGTGCTAGATCGTTTCTTCCCTGAAGACATGAGTGTTCCCCTGCTCCATGCAACCCTGCAGAGGAATTTGGAAGTAAGTGGCCAGGCGGGTGATGAGGGGAGTGCAGTGAAGGCTCTTCAATTCTGCAACACTCTTGTCAAAGGTTCTGGCCACCACAGAACCCAGGTGGAGAAGATGGTCCGCCTGGCGGATGGACTGGATGAAGTACATGGCTCTCCTGGTGATGGTGCTGGCACTTTCCCCAGCTGGAGTGTAGGACTTCGCCAGCAAGTGGTGGAGAATGCAGTTATCGAGCTGCAGGGTGCTGGCCTTCGTCCGCTATGCCACGAAGGGACGCTGGCCTGGCTGAGCTAGGCGGGTGTACAGCGTCTTGAAGTTCACTCCCACCGGATCGTTGAGCTCGTTGACGTAGTCCCTATCATCGGCCAGGCCGAGGTCGAGAGCGGTCGCCAAGTCGTGGTAGCTCATGGAGCGGGGTGCACCGCCGAGCCTGAACTTGATGGCTTCACCGTCTGCCCAGTCCTCTGTCTCTTCGTGCTTGAAGGTCGTATAGAACTCAAGCACGAGCTCGTGGTAAACCTTCTCGCGAATGGATAGCAGACGACGCCAAGGGCGGTTGGTGACAATGGCGGAGAATGGTCGTCGCAATTAAGCTTCTCAAACTACCGCCTGGACTAGCAATGATGCTGCCCAAACGAGCAGGCCAGGACGCGCTTAAAACGATCATGGTGGGGGCTCCTCCTCAAATCCCGGATGAACGGGTGCTTGAGGTTGGGTTTTGTTATGGTCCTGCAAAATAACAACCCAAAGTGGAGCCAAAAGAGCCATAGAAAAGGTTAATCACACCCCCACACTTGAGAACAGAAAACAGCTGAACCATGGTTTCATCCATAGTTCGGGGGTCAATAACTCGATCAAACGAGCATAATCTGGGTGGGGGTGCACATCCACAATGTAGTAGGAAACTTAAGGTTCACATCCATAGCAAATACACCATCAAAGCCCATCATTAAGGGCCCCAACCGGTTCCCACAACATGGTATGAAAAACTGGCATTTCATCGAACACCTTGTGTGCACTATTAAGTTAAGCATGGAATTGACAAATTTCTTGCACACAAGGGCTCAAACAAGCATGGGGGACATTGCCCAACACAATTCACACATAAACCAAGCCTTCCCGTCAATCAATTGCACACAATTCACACAATGCAAAGGTGTTCTCTAAACATACACCCTAACACCCAATTCTCCATGATTCACAAGGTAAAGGGCAAAATCAAACATGGAGACACAAGTAGAGGTGTAGGGGATGATGAGGGGGAGGCAATGGAAGCGACAAAAATCCCAAAATCAGCCCGGAAATGCTCGTCAGAGCCTCGCTGGAGTCTCGCCAGAAATCGCCTCCGGTGACTCAAAATCGGGCCAAATCGCCTCAAAATCGAGGGATAGGCCGAAAATGGGGAGGGAAGGTTGGGTGTCGTGAAAAATCGATAAAAAATGGCTGGAAAATCCCCAAAAAGGGTGAAAAGTCACGGTTTTCCGGCGAGGGGGATAGGATTCCGGCGAAGGGAGGTGGGTTTTCTGACCACGCGGCCGTGTCGGCCAAATATATAGGCGTTGGTCGGCCACACGCGCACTCTCACACTGCTGTGTGAGGTGCAATAGCGCCCGTGTGGGCCGACACGGCCTGGCCGAGGATTTCACACGGCCGTGTGACTAAGCATTTTCTGGCCGTGTGATTGCCGAGCCTTCACACGGCCAGCCTGAAAATATGACACGGCCGTGTGGAGGACCCTTCCTGCCCGTCTGAAAATTCCAGGGTCACCACACGGCCATAACCCAATACCACACGGCCGTGTGAGGTTTAGGACTGGCCGTGTGGTTTGCCAGAACCCCGAATTTAACTTGTTTTCATTCAAAATCGACATCCCACTCTTGGACAACACCTCAAGACTCAAAAACACAAAAAAATCAAAAGGAAAAAGGTAAGAAAATGCAAACCTAGGTGAGGTTGCCTCCCCACGAGCCCTTCTTTACCGTCTTTTAGTTGGACGCCAGTAGAGGAACTAAGGGTCCTCGAGCTTGATCAGTAGCCCTGCGCGCTCGACAGCACCTCCCAAATACAACTTTAGGAGGTGGCCATTCACCTTGAATGGCTCAGTTTGATCATTGTTGATCTCCACCGCACCGTGCAGGAAAACTTGGGTGACCGTGAAGGGTCCCGACCATCTCGAACGGAGCTTGACCAGAAAGAGTTTCAGGCGTGCATTGAAGAGGAGTACACGATCACCTACCTGAAACTCTGTCGGGCCCCTCAACCGAGCATCGTGGAGACGCTTGGTTCGCTCTTTGTAGAGCAGGGTGTTCTCGTAGGCGTGGTAACGCCATTCCTCCAACTCCAGCAGCCGCAACACTCAAATCTAGGTTTAGCAGCTTAATGGCCCAGAAGGCCTAGTGCTCTAGCTCTACTGGCAAATGACACGTCTTCCCATAGACAAGCCTATAGGGAGAAGTGACATTCGGGTTTTTATAGGCCGTCCTATATGCCCAAAGAGCATCATCAAACTTGGTGGACCAATCCTTGCGGGACTGATCCATCGTCTTTTCAATTATTCGTTTTAGCTCCTGGTTCGTCAGCTCGGCTTGCCCATTTGACTGGGGATGGTAAGCCACCGACACCTGATGCTTAACACCATAGCGAGAGAGGAGTTTAGTGAATTGCCCTTGAAAATGGGTTCCTCTATCACTAATGATGGCGCGAGGTGTCCCGAACCGGGAGAACATCTGCTTCAGAAATGAGCAGACCCGTCTTGCATCATTGGTGGGCATGGCTTGAGCTTCTGCCCACCTCGAGACGTAGTCCAGTGCAACCAGTATGTACAGATTGCCAAAAGATGGAGGGAATGGTCCCATGAAATCGATGCCCAAAACATCAAAAATTTCACAAATGACAGAAATATGTTGGGGCATCTCATCCCGGGAAGAAATGCTACCTGACCTTTGGTAGCGGGCGCACTGTCGTGCGAAGGTGTCTGCATCCTTGAAGAGCGAGGGCCAATAGAAGCCCAACTGTAGCACCTTCCGCGCCGTGCGGTTTCCTCCATGGTGACCCCCTCGTGGCATTGAGACAGGATGTCTCCCATCTCGTGCTCCATGACACAGCACCGGATCACGCCATCTGCTCCGATCCTGAAGAGGTAAGGATCCTCCCAGAAGTAATGCTTCAGGTCGGAGAAGAACTTGCGCTTTGCATGAGTGGCCATCCCCTTGGGTAACTGCTTGCCCACCAGATAATTGGCAAAGTCAAAATACCAAGGGGCCACTCTGTCCACCAGTGTCATCGCCAGCAATCTCTCACCCGGGAAGGAGTCATCGATCTCTTCCACGAAGTTGTCCACCGGAGGGGGCTTCCAACCGTGAAAGATGATCTGCAGCAGCATTCTCGGCTCCCTTCTTGTCCCAGATCTCTATGTCGAATTCCTGCAAAAGCAGGATCCAGCGGATAAGCCTAGGCTTTGCATCAGCCTTGCTCATTAGGTAGCGAATTGTCGAGTGGTATGTGTAGACCACCACATGGGAGAGCACCAAATATTGTCGGAACTTATCAAATGCATACACCACAGCGAGGAGCTCCTTCTCAGTGGTGGTGTAATTCTCCTGTGCATCTTTCAAGGTCTTCGACGCATAGTAGATGGGCTGGAAGTTCTTCCCGCGTCTCTGACCCAGAATGGCTTCGACTTCATAGTCACTCGCATCGCACATCAGCTCAAAGGGAAGAGACCAGCCATGAGTCACCATGATGGGAGCATGGGTGAGCTTCTCCTTCAAAGTCTCGAATGCCGCTGTGCACTCAGGAGTGAACTGAAATGGTGCATCCTTCTCCTGCAGCTTGGTCAAAGGCAGGGCAATCTTCGAGAAATCTTTAATGAAGAGCCGGTAGAAGCCGGCATGACCCAGAAAGCTGCGAATCCCCTTCACAGAAATGGGAGGAGGTAGCTGACTGATCGTCTCAATCTTTGCACGATCCACCTCAATCCCCTGCTTGGAGATCTTGTACCCGAACACAATCCCCTCACGGACCATAAAATGGCACTTATCCCAGCTGAGTGCAAGATTAGTCTCCTTGCACCTCTTCAGAACGATTTCCAGGTTATGGAGACAATGAGTGAAGGATTCTCCATAAACCGAGAAGTCAACCATGAAGACTTCCATAATCTCTCCAACCAGTCGATCAAAGATCGCCAGCATGCATCTCTGGAAGGTCGCCGGTGCATTACACAACCCGAATGGAATCCTTAGATAAGCAAATTTACCGAAGGGGCAAGTGAATGTGGTCTTCGCCTGATCCTCCGGTGCGATAGGAATCTGGAAATAACCAGACATGTCATCCAGGAAGCAATAGAACTCATGGCCAGCCAACCGCTCCAACATCTGATCAATGAATGGTAGGGGAAAATGATCTTTCCTGGTGGCGTCGTTCAGGAGCCGGTAGTCGATGCAGACTCTCCAGCCAGTCACGGTCCGCATCGGGATCAACTCTTTCTTCTCATTCGGGACCACAGTCATCCCGCCTTTCTTTGGGACCACCTGAGTGGGGCTGACCCACTTGTTGTCAGATATAGCAAAGATGATCCATGCATCCATGAGCTTCACAATCTCTGCCCGGACCACTGCCTCCAAGTTAGGAGACAATCTCCGTTGTGGCTGCCTGACTGGCTTAACCTCATCCTCCATTAGAATTCTGTGGCAGTAGAAGGATGGGCTAATGCCTCTGATATCTATGATCTTCCATGCCATGGCCCGGGCATACTTCTGCAGTAGAGCCACTAGCCTGCTCTTCTGCTCGGGTGTCAGATCCGAGCTGATAATGACCGGGAGCTTATTCCCCTCCCAAGAAATGCATACTCCAGGTGAGAGGGGAGGTGCTTAAGCTCCAGCTCTGGCGGCTTCTCCAATGATGTAGCAATCCGGGGCGAGATAGGGATCGGCTTGAATGGTATCTCTCGCCCCTCGATCGCGGCCTCGTCTAGTTCCGTGAGCTGCTCCTCCAGCTGCACGTCCTGTGATGCCTGTTCCCCTAGCAAAAGACAACGCTCGAGGAAATTGTCAGTACCCGCACTCGTGATGGCGAGTGCGGTCTCAAAATCAGCAACAACATCACAATAGTCTTGATCATCATGGAGCTGGGGGTGTTTCATATTATCAGAAACAGAGAAGGTGATTTGTTCACCCCCAACTCGCAAAATCAATTTACCATCATTCACATCAATGAGCGCCTTGGCGGTGGAGAGAAAAGGTCTACACAATATCAATGGCACATCCACATCCTCATTTATGTCCAAAATCAAAAAATCAATAGGATATGAAATTGGCCCTACTGCGACTATCAAGTCCTCTGCAATGCCCCTAGGATGCACAATGGATCTATCGGCAAGTTGAATGCTCATCCTAGTATCACTGGGTTCACCTAGGCCTAGCTTTTAAAAAAGTTTATATGGCATGACATTTATGCTAGCGCCTAAATCCGCCAAGGACTTCCCTATATGCAAACTACCAATCATGCAAGGGATAGTAAAACTCTTTGGGTCTTTTCGCTTCTCTGGTAGTTTGTTCTGCAGGATGGCAGAACACTCCTCGTTGAGCATCACCGTTGACAGCTCCCCAAGCTTCCTCTTTTTGGTGAGGAGATCCTTCATGAACTTGGCATACTTGGGCATCTTTGATAATGCCTTCCCGAAGGGCATGCTTATGTTTACCTGCTTCAGCATTGCCATGAATTTGGCAAACTCAGTCTCCAGTCGGTCCTTGTGCAACCGAGTAGGAAAGGAAAGTTGTGGTACATACTCCTTCCCCACTGGTTGCGATTTAGGAGCAGGCACCTCAACCTCCTTCTCCATTTCCTCCTCATTAGTTGGAAGTGCTGAAGTAGGGGTCTCTCTCTCCTGTGCCCGCACAGGTGGATCATCAGTCATCTTGCCACTCCTGGTAGTAATGGCCTTGCAGTGCTCATTTGGGTCCTGCGGATGAGGGATGGTCTGACCGGGTAAAGTACCAGGAGTCCTCTAAGCTACAGCCTGAGCAACACTCCCAAGCTGGGTCTGTATATCCCGCAACACAGCCTGTGTGTTTCTCTGACCAGCTTCTAGCTCCAAGAATTTACCTGAAGCTTTCTCCATGAACCGCTCGATGTTATTGAACTTGTTTGCACTGGAGGTGGCCAGAGAACCCACCAAATCTCGCAATTCTGCCATCAGTCACTCTGTACCGGGGCTGCGGGTGCTGCCCCTGTCTGATGAAATGGCTGCATCTGTGACTGAGGTGGAACTAGCCCCTGTTTGGGCGGGTAGAGAGGCTGTTGTGGCTGCTGAAATTGCCCTTGTCTGGGCTGGTAAGGAGGCCTCTGGAAGCCAGGTGGTCCCTAGGGGACTGGTGGTCTAGAATTGGCTCCAGCTCGGGAGAAGTTAGGATGCTGGCGCCTCCCCTCGTTGTAAGTGTTGCTGTAGGGGTCGAAGCGCCTGGTATTGCCGATGAAGTCCACCTACTCCTGGGGAGTAGACGACTCCCTCATCGCCTGACAGTCCTCCATGGTGTGATGGGAGCTCTCACACCATTAGCAGTGCATTGCCTGCTGCTGTCCTGTACCTGCAATCATCCCCGAGCGATCGATGGCTGAAACTAGCTTCGATACCACCTACACCAAATCAGATGACTGGGTGGCTACAACATGCACACGCCGCCCTGGTGCTTGCCTCGATCTCCTCGCAGTTCCCCAATCATAGCCCTGCTCTGCCATCTCTACAAAGAGTTGATTCAGCTGTGGTGGGGTCTTGGTAAGTATATTCCCGCCACAAACCAAGTCAATCAGCTGCTTATCTTCCAGGAAGAGGGCATGGTAGAAGGTGCCCACCTTGAAGGCATCGGTAAAACCATGGTTGGGACACTTGAGGAAAAGACTGGTGTATCTCTCCCAAGCATCCCGGATGGTCTAATCTTCATCCTGCACAAAGTGAGTAATCTGCTTCTGCAGGTCCGCCGTCTTGGACGGGGGATGGTAGCGAGTGAGGAACTTGTCCGCCAGGTTGGCGAACGTGGTGATCGAGCCTGGAGGTTGATTGTCTAGCCACTCATTGGCCTGCCCCTCCAGAGTAAATGGGAAGTACCTCAGCTGGATGGCATCGGCTGGGACCCCATTTATCTTGATTCCATCGATGAGCTCGTGGAATCGCCTCAGATGTGATCGGGGGCACTCCCCCTCTTTGCCACGGAATACTACCGAGCCGCACAACATAGTGATGACCGAGGTGCTAACCTCGAAATTGTTGGCTGGGACTTGAGGGTGCTGAATGGGCGACCTCATGTCCGCGGCTCTGGCGGTCCAGTAGTACCCCATGGTTTGCTCCTCGGGAAAATCCACCTCATGGTTCTGTGGATCCCCCATCTCTTCTTCGTCAGCGATTTGCAGCTATGCTAGCGCCTCCTCCGCAGCCAGTCGCGCCTTTAGAGCCCGCTTAAAGTTCCTATAGGTCCGTTCAAACTCTTGATCTAATGGTAGTAGTTCTCCCGACTGGTTACTGGTCATGCACTACCTGCACACAACCAGCAAAAGCAAACCCGTGAAGGCACACAGGCGGAAGAGAGAAAATGCAGTAAAGAAAAAGCTAGAGTAACAAACTTTCACGTTTCCCCAATAACCTAGAGGTTCCCTGGCAACGGCGCCAAAAACTTGACACGCTAAAACACAACACCAAACTGCGACCAAGTGTAATCGCAGTCCGGAAATGCAGTAACAGGCAAGTTCTAATGTCAACCCGGGGTCTAGATCTACTGCCTACTCCGTGAATATCTATTATCTAGCCAACTAAGTCTAGTGATTGTTGATTTAAGTAAAAGCAGTAAGAAAGCAGGAAATGGTTCGGTTTTCTGAAGCAAAGGAAGAGTCATTCGGGAATGAATCCCCCTAGCTCCTTAGTTAGGTTCCAGACTTTTGGTTGCTTTACTGCTGATTATACTGCGGAAGATCCGACAGTAGCTTGGAATCTCTTAAGCTGACCAAGCCATCTCAGTCCAACTACCCGGTAGACGACTAGTCTTCACCAGGATAGAAAGCTAAGGCTATGAACACAGAACTCTACTAGTGGAATTAGATTCCAGTACAAAGCAGTGAATCGACTAACTCTCGTATAATCGATTCACTACTACCAATTGAAGAAGCTCTAACAACCTAATCAGATTCTATCTATCTCAGGTTGCAGCAGAAATCAATAAAAGGTGATCAGACTTCAATTGACTCATTCAAAACACTTCAATCGATTATAATCAAGCAATATCACAATCCAAACGTAATTACAATCAAGATTCCTACCACATGGAACTAGGGTTCTTCATACCCAAGTGAGAGTTCTACTCCATAGAGAGAGAGAGAGGAAAACAGAATACAAAGTAGTCATACTCATAACAATGGGAAGAATCTGCTCTGGGATGCTGATTTTCACTCCTATGATGATCTCCAAGCTCGATTTGATGAAACCCAGCTCCAAGATCGCTTCTAGGATGTGTTCTTCGCACTTTCTCTCTCTAGGGCTCTGTTTTTGCTCTGAAAGTCCAATCTCTCACTTGTGGCTCGAAATTGGGTTAAAACCAAGAAATCCCGACCACACGGGCAGGCCACACGGCCGTGTGGCTTACCCAGATGCCCATGTGAGTGTCAAAACACGGTGTAAGAATAGGAGTAAAAACATGTGCAATTAACGGTCTATCAGAAGGTAACAAAGGACATTCCTCACGGGGAGTACAAGGCATACCACAACTCTCATAAAGCAAGCAAGGAGAAATCATGAGAAGCCTACTAAATCAGACGAAAAACACGAGAAACCAAACCAATAATGTAATGAAGCAAACAAAAACACTGAACAACAAATTGATTAGGCGATTCAAAAATAGAAAATGGACATCTCCATTAAAAATGGAATCGTTGTTCATTGATTCCAACAAGCTCTCATTGAAGTGGTATGAAATGTGCTTGCATTAGTTGTACTCTTTGAAGTCATAGATGATGTTCTTTTGCATTAACTTCAAAACACCCTTTTGGCAAGATGATAGCCATTAGGGAAGAATAGAGCATCGAAACTATAAACATGTTTCTCCAACAGTTGGGATTGCTCTCGCTTAGTAGCTCCGGCTTGAAATATGCAAACTTAGCGTCTTCTTTTGAATCATACGAGAGATCTAGTTTCTTTCACCATTCACTTTTGATATGTGTGGCAATCCTTTCTTCTATATTGACCTCAACTTTCATCGAGGCAGCCCGTATACCCTTTTCACGTCATGCTCTATTGTCTTGAATTGTTAATGTTGCAAAAGATTGAAAGACCGTGTCTGCACGTTGAAGTTGTCGAGAACCCAATGACCAAATCATTTGGCATCGTCGCCATCTTGGCGTTTCCAACTTGTTCCATCCCAATAATTTCTATCTTCTCCAGCATCTCATCTATTGTATTCTTATCTTAAATGTTCACATTTAGATTATATTGGAGTTGCAACAGTTTCTTTTGCCATATTGTAACTTGAGCTTTTCCTTTTGCATCATTATTTCTTTTATTTTTTCCAGTAGCTTGTGTTGTTTTTTGCTTCTTGGGATGCTTATGTTTTGTCTTCCATTCCTTTTTTGTGGACATAATTGCACTCATTGTGATTTATATCTAGAACACAAGAATTCGAATCATGAAGTGAGTGAATAATGTACACCAAAGTAGTAAAGGCATACCATAAATGTAATAAAGCACACAACAAATCTACTAGTCCAAACCACAAATATGTGAAACCACACCACAACACTCATGAGAAGACCAAAAAGTAGAGACTCCATACCACCACAACACTCATGAAGTAGACAAGAAAGTAGAAAACCCACACCACAATAACTGAACACAATGCAAACTACAAATCTACTGTTCTATACAAAAAACCTAATGAAGCAGACCACAAATATGTCAACCCACAACACAAATAATATGTGAAACCTGCTCAAGCATACCACGAATATTTGAAACCGTACCACACAAATGAAGTAGATTAGAAAGTTGAGAAAGTATACCACAAAGTAATCAAAGCATTAATGAAGCATACCTGAAACATATTGAAGCATATAAAAAAGTATAGTAACTAAACCACAATACCATGACACAGGCCATAAAGTCGAGAAAGTACACCACGAAGTAAAGAAAGGACATCACAAGCGCTGAAGACAACTTGAACCACATCACTAATGAAGTATACTAGAAACCTACAAAAGCGGATAAGAAACTATAAAAAATATACCAAAACACTCATGAAGCAAACCGCAAAGTAGAGAAACTGCACCACAAATGCTTAACACAAATCTATCGATCCAGACCCTAACGTTTTGAAGAGACCATAAACCCGACGAAGAGAACCAAAAACCTAAAGAAACACATCACAAGTGTTGAACACAATGCAAAACACACATTATCATGCAAAGTGTTGTTTTAGGTCTTGAACGGGTGCCAGCGGTGTGGAGTCGCGACATAGTGAGTTTTTTTCGAAACGACGACCGAAGGTGCGGAGATGTAGGAGACTGATCATTGCGATGTAGTAGAGAAATTGATGATGAGAGGAAATAATATGAAGGAAAATGAGGCAGATTATGATTTACGATATGTTTTGATTGATTGAGGGGACAATATTTGCTGCTATAAGTCATAGTTACCAAACTATCCTTATAATTAGTGTTAGTAGCGTACTAACACCCTATATGATCGCTGAAATAGAGTGGGATATTTTCAAATTCGATTTAGTAATCTAATTGCATTATTCTATGCATCAATGTATTTATATATGAAGTGTTGGTTTACAAAAGGAAAACAGCTTATTTTAGTTGAAATAAAAAATATGATTCAAATTTTTGCAATAAAGGAACTGTTAATTTTGTGTATAAATTAATATATATACGTAATCATAATTTCTATGGTGTACCGACACAGAGGGCGGAGATAGGGATGGCAATGGGTAGGGTCGGGTGCGAGTTTACCCTATACCAACTCCTAACCCGCCGGGTAGAGCTTTCTAAAATACCCGAGCAAATAACCACCGAGTATGAAAATTATATAACCATACCCTACCCACCGGGTAACCATGGGTATTCGGGTAACCATGGGTACGAATCCTAAACTATGAACTTATACACATATATGCACATACATACTGTTGTCCATTAAAATTCTCAATACTTGTAATTGTTCTAACTTCAACAATCCACACAAATAAAAACAGCAAACACATAATAATTGTTCTTGCTTCTACAATCCACACAAACATAATAATCGTCTACATCTTCATCATCAATAATGGTAGCTAAACTCAATTTCTCAAGCTAAAATAAATTTCTCAAGGAAAATTAACCCTTTGGTTAGCGGGGCGGGTATAACGGGGCGGGTATTATCGATTACCATACCCGTACCCTACCCTTTATTTTGAAACCGGGTATTACCCGTACCCGCCCCTTAACCCGTCAAAGCTGGTAATTACCCTCGTTGACCGGTTACGGTCGGGTAGGGTACCCATGGTTACGGGTTGGATTGACATCCCCAGGCGGAGACAAGAAGAAGTTCAAATTAGTTATGAAACAAGAAAGCTGTAGATTTTTGGGATACGAACAGTTTGTGACTTGTGTGCTGCCGATAACACTCGTTGTTTGTAATAATCTCTTAATTTGACCACAAAAACAAGAAAACAATGTAATAATTGATTAATTAATTCAACCACTGTCATCCCTTCTCATTCCAATCCTTGTAATGTTCCACTGATGTAATCGTACAACGTTAAGTTAAATATGTGTCAAAATCTTCATCGCCTTTTTCTAACTCCAAATCGTTACTTCCTATTAAATATATAAAAAGAAAATTGATTCCAGGCTGTACCAGCTTTCTCTCACTCTCCCCTGGAGACTGGAGACAGCCTTTTCTTTTTAATTTATTATGAAGTTAAATTGATTTCTTTGATGTATGTAGTAAGTATACGTCTCTAATCTTGGAAATATATATGTAGTGGACGAATTAAGAACGGTGACAAGAAAACAAGAGCAATGCCCATCTGCTGTCATCTCTTATGCTAATTGCCAAACCATAGCGGAGCTAAATATAAAAAGCACACATCTTCACTGGGGAGGTACTCCAAACCTCTTATGCTCTATGATCTGTTAGATTTTTGGCTTTTCTGAGCTGTTTTATTATTAGTATGCAGACATGAGTTGAAGAAAGAGACATAACTAGCTTCCGATGCCAAATCATGCAACAACCACGAATGGGTTATAAGGTTATAACATAAATCAAGGCTAAATAAAATGTTTTGTCTGCCTCAATTAGGGTTGGCAACGGGGTGGATCGGGGATGGGTAGTTAGTTCCCGTTACCCATCTGTCAAGGCAAACGGATTTTCCCGTCCCCGTCCCGTACTCGTAGCCTGGACGGGTGGCGTTTGGTTTCCGCTACCGTTCCCAGACGAATTCGGGTTAACCACGGATCCTGAGAAATAACAAAAAAAAAAGCAAAAAGATAACCTAAAATTCCTGAAATTCAAACTTCAAAGTACCTTGATGTTCAAGGCACATAAATCCAAAAAACAAAAGGAAGATCTGGGGCTGTAACCCTCCCACCACCCAACACCCAAATCTTCATAGTCCAAACAATGAAACAAAAGTGATAGGTTGCAGGAACCAAACAAGCTGCTGCAACCAAAAAGTCACCACCCAAAACCCATATAACATGTTCCTCACTACATCTATTAACTAGTGTTTAAGTTCAAAAGGAAGAGATTCAAAAACAGAGGCAGCCAGCCCAATAACATCATCCATAAATCGAAATAAAACCTATACTACTAGCACACGAGTTCCTTTGATCTTTTCCTCCAAAAGCAAGAAACACTATGCTGGAAACCAACTCAACAACAACATTAATCCTTGAAAAACAATCACTCCAAGAAAAAGAGTAGCAAACACAGTTAGAGTAGTGAAACTCATTTTAAATTGAACGAAGTTAAAAAGCCTCAAGTCTGGCTCTATACCTTGAACCTTTCAACAAATCAGTCGTCTAGGGATATTAGATGCTTCTTCATCACAAGTCCCCCTTGATATGCAAGAATAAAAAAATACAGTTAGAGATTGAAACTAGCAAACTAATTACCAATCTAAATTGAAATAATTATACAGAAGCCAAAATTGAGAACCAACTATTTTACCAGATTCGTCTTGATCTTCAGTGCTGGAATCTGCAATTGCTAGAGCTGAGAACACCCCTTTCATTGCCTCCACAACAGCCTTCGATGATTCTGCAGATTGAAGAAAAAATGAAAAAGATAATTAACATTCAATCCAATTAACATTAAAAAAACTAATATGAGAGTAATTGTAGGTTACCTTGTTGCATTTCCTCCATAATCCAACTCCTGGTACACATCATTGCCTCTATTGTATCATAGTGCAATCTACTTCGATGAGGGCCTATTAACCTCCCACCAGAGCTAAAAGCATATTCACAAGCCACTTATGTGATTGGTATGGCCTAGAAATCCTTTGCAATTGCTTATAAAGTGGGGTCTTAAGGCCATTCAGTTTCCACCACATTAGTATATCAAAGTCAAGAGACCTTTTAGGAATCAGTTTCTCAAGAAGATAGTGATCTTGTTCAGTATGGATTAGAGTTGCTTTGCTTTTTTTTCCTCCGACTCACAAACAGATCGAAATCCTGATCATCATTTGCAGGACCAGAAGAACTATCATAAGCAGTTGAAGAAACATAATCGTTCTTTTCAGACTTGGTTTGGTAATCAAGCACCAAACCACAAATACATTGCTTAATCTCATTAGCCACCAAGTCAGTATTGGTACTGCCAAACTTAGCAGCATAATTCTCAATCACATGCAACTTGTATCTAGGATCAAGAACCACTGCCACAGTGAGAGCCAAGTGTATATCATCCCAATACTTAGCAAATTTCTCCCACATACTCTCAGCCATAGCCAAGATAAGAGAATTGGTATCAGAACACCATTCCAACAATGTCATTCTCAGATCACAAACCTTGGGGAAAACAAATTAGTAGTGGGATACTTGCTGCCAGAAAACAGCTTTGTAATCTCACTGAAAATTTCTAACTTATCAATGACCATAGCATCAAAATCCTAGTGCATACTAGTAGGGATAGTGGTGTATTGGCTATCCCACTGTCTCAAAAGAGAAAACATCTCTATACACAATGGCACTAGATAGCATATCATAGGTGGAATTCCACCTCTTTGGACAATCAAGCACAAGTTGCTTCTCACAAGGCTCTTTAAGCTGCTTACCAGTTTCAAAGAAGGTTTGTACCCTCTTAGGAGTAGACTTTCAGTACACAACACTATCTCTAACCAATTCAATGCCATCCTTGATGACTTCCAACCCATCTTTCACAATAAGATTCAAAACATGAGCAGAATATCTCATTTGAACCAGCACACCATACAACAACAAATCATCCATAGCAAGTTTTGTTTTCATATGAGTAATCATGGAATCATTGGTTGTACAATTATCCAAGGTAATCAAGGACAACTTCCTATCAAGATTCCAACCAAGAAAACACTTGAACAACCTATCACCCAACCTCTGACTAGTATGAGGGGCAAGGACATAGATAAAGCTCAACATCATGTTTTTAAGTTTCAAAGAATTGTTAATAAAATGCCCAGTCACTGCCATATACCCCCTCTTTAGGTTAGTTGCAGTCCACATATCAGTTGTGACTGCAAATCTACCAATATTACCATCTAAAACCTTCTGAAACTTTGCCATTTCAGCCTCATATAAAGCAAATATGTCCCTCTTCACTGTATTTCTACAAGGGACAGTGAATTAGGTTGCAAAGAACAACATAAACGTTTAAACCCCAAGTGTTCAACAATGTTAAGGAGATACTCATTCACCATAATCATAGAACATAATTCCTTCCTAGACACATCAGAATTGAATTAAGTAGTAGATAGGAGGGATTTTCCAGTTAATTTATAATCAGGACCAATAAGTCTCTGCCTACCATCATGTATCTTTCTTTGGGTGCAAGTTTTGTAATGGTTCCTCAGGTGGGAGGTTCCATTAGTTGTATCACCTCCTAACGTTTTCGACAGTATGTACATTTGGCTTCAATCTCCCCATCAAACTTCACCCTCGCAAAATGTAGCTAGACATCAGAAGTCAATTTACGATTTTCCTCCTGAATTATTTCAACATTTTCATTTCCATTAGTCAACGCATCATTACCAGAACCATTAGTAGTAGCAGTAGCATTACCATTTTGATTAGAAGGCACAGTAGGATCATTCACATTCAAAGCACCATTTTCAGTAGAACCATCCATCTACATAAATAATTAAACAATTGCATGCAATCAATCAACCATAACTACCTAGACAAATCACACAACACACAATAAAAATTACAATTGAGAGTTGAATCGGAATAAGGTTATGCCTAACCTGTAATATGGAGAGGAGACTTTGTTCACCAGACTACAGATGGTGAGCTGATGCCTAATGCGCACCTGAAGAACTCCCAAACAAAGCCAAAACAAACAAAATAACATTAGCATGCAAGTAATGGGTTTAGTGAAGAAGTTAGGCTGACTAGTGACCTGAAATTAATCGAGGGGTTACTATATATACGAGAAGAAGGAAGAAGGTAAGAAAGTGCAACAGAATACAAAAGGAAAAGGGAGAAATAACTTATCTCGGTGTCTGATATCACGCCGATTTCCCCCAATAGCTGCAAATCGAAGATTGTAGCGGGCAATTTAGGGTCCTGCATGCTATTTCCAGATGAAATTGCCGGCAAAACTAGCCTCCAATTGGCCAAATTATGAGATAATGATTGCCTACTGGCAATCATAGTTGTATAAACAACCTGGATTGAGAGGAATTCATGGGGAATCAGCGAGATTTTTTAGCGGATTGGATGTTTGGAGGATTGGATGGAGAGAAAATCGCCCTAGTTTGGGGAGTTTCTCGAAGAGGAATGGGAGCAGTTGATGGCGAGGTAGAGGGGAAAATGAAGATTAGGGTTTCCCCTGTGCTTCGTTTGGTTTATATACGACATCTAAAACGACGTTGTTTTATGATACGGGGCAGGGGTGGGGCGGATACCACTTATTCCGTCGCCACCCATCACCCGCAACTCGCGGGTTTCGGGCAAACCCAAATCCGCCAAAAATCCACGCCAAACGAGTATTTAGGTAACCATCTGGACGGGTTTCAAGTGGATACCTGACGGGTCGGTCAGGGTTGCCAAACCTAGCCTCAATTGCACTCCATATTTCATCTGTAACATTTTGGTTTGTGATATTTGAGAATCATCAATGACCCCCCAAAAGGTCACAATCAGCGGAATAAAATATACGAACGAAGAAACAAATGAAGACTCTGTACAAATCTCTTGGGAACAGCTTCACAAATTCTCAAACTAATTAAACATACATTCCTTGATTTATGGAGACAATTTTTCTATTTGTTTCTAAAGTCACTTAAAATTGCATTTTCGGAGATGGAATAAATTTCTTGGCTCCCATATTTGTCCTCTATACTCGTTAGTTTTGTAGTGTAAGAAAATAAAGTCTCATCTAAAGATCTTTTGTGCGTGCATAAGGAACCACTGTAGGTGTTTTCTGTTAAATAAACCATGCAAAAGACTTGCTACTAAGAGGTGAATTGAAGTTAAAAAGACAAAAACCTGCATGCACTGTCGACTTCGTATTAGTTTTAGCACATAATTATGGTGTTCTATTCCATATGAGCTCTATATACACTAGGGGTGGGCAAGAAACGGGTAACCAATCCCATTTAGAAAGCAATCTCCATCTCATTCCCAAACTCGTACGGGTTAACGGGTACCCATTATCCGTACGGGACGGATAACGGGTACCCATACTACTCGTAAATATCCTTTTAATTGGTGGAAGAACTACAAAAGTTGTAACACACAATTAAACAAATCCACCTAAAATGAGAAGCTGCCACCATCACTATCATGAACACACAAATCACACAATTAAGGAGGGTTAAAAGGCTAATATGAGAAACCTACAAACAATTACACAATAAAACAAACCTACAAAACCACATAATCTGAACACTAAAAGAGTGAAAGAGAAGCCGCCAAAATAGCAGCAAATTCTTTAGTTCTTTGGCTCCAAAACAGGAGCAGCACCTTCTTTGTTCTTTGACTATAAAATTCCAGTCGAATCCTTCTTTGCACTAATGAGTTTTGGGCTTTTTGGACTAATGGGTATAACGGGTACCCACTACCCGTAATACCCAAACGGGTATTAATAGGTAACCCGCGGGTACCCAAAGTAGTGATTGTTGATCCCAAATCTCATCCCGTTAAAAAAAAATACGAGTATTTGGGTACCCGTAACCCTTAAAAAACGGGACGGATACGTGTATACCCAAGTACCCGTCTCCCGTTGCCACCCCTAATATACACTCATCGGCCTTCATTAAACAAATTAAATAAGTTTTTTTTTTGTAAAAACCAAATTTATACATAGTTTGTATCTATATCTATTCTTACAAATTATTTTATGGCACAAACTTCATTTGTACCTTCAACATTGTGGTACAAATTCACCTTGTACGTGAAAACATCAGTATTATTAGGATTGTAAAATTCATCTATTCTATATATACTTAAAAGCTCTATAAATTTGCTAAAGAATTCTCGTAGAAAATTCACACTAGTTAGAGAGCTAGTGAGAGAAAGTAGAGAGAGAAAATCATCTTCTTCCCTATCTGGTTAGCTGAGGTTACGCCTTCTGGGTTGGCTAGCTGCGTCGGCGCAACTCTGTTTTCCCCTTTGTTTATTCTGATAAGGGAATCGCTGTCGGCGAGTTCTGACCCACAATCGGGAATTTCGTCCAGCTCAGCTCTAGGGCCAGCAAAGCCTTGGGCAAATCGTCTGAGAGGTGAATAGAAATTACAAAGATAAAAACATGCAGTGTCGACCTCGTATTGGTTCTTAGGAGAGCGGATCCCATGACTAGAAATTACAAAGATAAAAACATGCAGTATCGTCTCTGAAGCAAATCGTATGAATTACAAAGATAAAAACATGTAGTGTCGACCTCGTATTGGTTCTTAGGAGAGCGGATCCCATGACTAAGGGGGCCTTAGTCACTCGACTAAACCTCTCATAGCTCTTAGATCTGGACACACCAATCCAATGTTTAAAAAGTGGGAAGAGATTTTTAATTAGTGACCAAGGGCAGAGGTGGCTTGTTAGGAGGGTGAATCGCTCCTACCATCACTCTAGAAAATGGCCAAATGTAACCACCTCCTAGAGCGTAGTATAGCGGGTTTGGGTTTTAATGTCAACCCGGGTCCTAAGTGTGATGACTACTCTGTGAGTTCTTATTATTTAGCGGTGAAACTTTAGTGAATGTCCAAACAAGCAAAGCAAGTAAAAAGGTTGTTTTCAAATTGAGAGAGGTCACCCGGATATGGTTCCCCCTAGACTGCAGGCCGGATTGTTATTTACCAAGTTAATTCCAATGATAGTTATACTGCGGGAGGTTCTTAAACAGTCTGCAGTCTCGACTAAAGGTCTCCAGACCCTCTCAATCTGAGTCCCCAGCGGGCGACTAACCTCCACCGGAGTAAACAGATTGAGGCCCTAACGAACCAAACTTCCACTACCAAAGTAAATCCGGTACAGAATAGTGAATTGACTCCTCGACCAAAGTCGTCAACTCACTACCTTCAATCAAGGATGCTCTATCAACCTAGGCAGATATTCTCATTCTAGGTCAAAGCAGAAATAACAGGAATTTGATCAGGATTCATGCCATTCAACAATTCAAACCTCAATTGAATATAATCAAATCATAGAATTTGTACTTGGGTTCATACAATCAGACCTAACATACAAATCTAGGGTTCTTCATACCCAGGTGAATAAGAAAGTTACTCCATAGAGAGAGATGGAAAATCTAGCTCAGATGCGGAAACCATACTGTGAAGGATGATAGTCTGCTTCTGGCACTCAATCAGCTCTTCTCGAAGCTCAAGCCGGGCTCCAATGGTGATGGAGATCGATCAAAGACACTTGCAGAGTTAGGTTCGTCACTTTCTCTCTCTAGGTATCGCCTTTTTCTCTCTAGAACTCGGAACCCCTCTCCTTTGGCTGGAAATTGGGTTAAAACCCAGAAATTCCCGATCACACGCCCAGGCCACAAGGCGGTGTGACTTTCCCAGCTGCCCGTGTGAGTGTCAAAATGCGGAGTTTCGATTAAGTGACTTCCAGGCCGGCTGCACGGCCAAAACCACACGCTCGTGTGGATTCCCAGGCTGCCCGTGTGAGCTCCCTGGACTTTTCACACGACCACAAAGGGCCTCCTACACGGCCAGTGTAACTTGCCCTGCAATTTGTTGCCACATGGCTAGGAAACACGTACTTGGAGCCCTCAAATTTAAAAATTTGGACAATGAACTAGGCTCCAAGCACAAAAACAGATCTAATATAGTCAAAAGAGAAACATCCCATCCCCCACATTTAAGATCGACATTGCCCTCAATGGAGAAGAGGGAAGGATAAGGGGAACGATGTTACCGGTGTGCACGGACTGCATGAGACTAGAAGGGGACCAGTCTGAGTGAAGAGGATTGGAGAGGGGACCAGTCAGTGCAAAGGCACAGCTAAAGAAGGCACAAGAACTCAAACACAATACATTAGGTCCAATGGTTAGCCCAATCGTACATCATACAAAACAAAAGAAAACAAACCAAAACTAAACTAGTTTGCAATCCGACCCAAAACAAAAGAAATAAATGCAAACCGTGGTGGGGTTGCCTCCCCACAAGCGCTTCTTTACCGTTTTTTAGTTAGACGCCCATGGTGGATACTCAGAGGGGTGCAGGAACAGGCGCCTCCAAGAGCGGATCCACATCGCTCTTGAGGTACAGCTTCAGATTGTGGCCATGCACCCGACGGGTGCGACCACCAGCATTGGTCAGCTCGACCTGGCCATCCGGTAGGATGCAGGTGAGTGAGTACTCGGATGGCCGAGGTGGTCGTGGTTCAGGAGGTGGGACCAGCTCATAGTGGTCGCCACCTTTCTTCCGAGAAGGCTTAGCCACCTGTGGCTTCGGCCGCCACTCCTCCTTGATCTTTTTATTTGGCGCTGGGGTTGGAGGAAGTGGCGGTGAAGGAGTGAGAGGGGGATCCTTCAAAACGAGAGGCACAGAAGGATACACTATAGGCTCGTGCACCTGGTGAGAAATAGCATGCATAGGTGTGAGCGCAGGCATAGCACAGTGATCCAATTCATCAAGCAAATGGGAGTGCTCCCCATCCTCAGACACAGAAAAAGTAGCTTGTTCATTCCCAGCACGCAAGATCTGTTTACCACTATGCACATCAATAAGTGCCTTGGCGGTGGTGAGAAATGGTCTACCGAAAATAAAAGGCACATCCACATCCTCATTTATATCCAGAATAACAAAGTCAACAGGATATGTGAATGCACCTACCTTAACAAGCAGATCCTCTATGATACCCCTAGGATGCACAATGGAGCGATCAGCTAACTGAATGCTCATCCTAGTAGCTCTAGGTTCACCTAGGTCTAGCTTTTTAAAAAATTTGTAGGGCTTGACATTTATGCTAGCGCCTAGGTCCGCCAAGGACTTTCCTACATGCATGCTGCCAATAACAAGAGGGATAGTAAAACTCCCTGGATCTTTACGCTTCTCGGGCAGCATGTTCTGTAGGATAGCAGAACACTCATCGCTCAGCATCACTGTCGAAAGATCCCCAAGTTTCTTCTTGTTGGTGAGGAGATCCTTCATGAACTTGGCGTACTTGGGCATATTCGACATGAAAGGTATTCTGAAGTTGCCTCAAAATTGCCATGAACTTGGCAAACTCAATCTCCAGCTTATCTTTGTGTCGTCGAGTGGGGAAGGGAAGCCGGGGTACATGCTCCTTAACCACTGGTTGTGGTTTGGGAGCAGGTGCTTCCTTCTCCATCCCCACTTCTGCATCGTCAGCTGGAAGTGTTGAAGCGGGCAGTGGCTCTTTCTCCCTAACCTGGGCGGGGGCAGCAAGTGTCGTCTTACCACTCCCGGTAAAGATGGCATCTAGCTGCTGGTGAGGCTCACGATGATTAGGGATGGTGGTGGCAGGCAGAGTTCTCGGCGTCCTGGTATTATTATGGCGGGCTATTCCTCCAATCTGATTCTGGAGGTCCAGCAATATGGCACCTTGGTTCCTTTGACTTGCCTCCAGCGAGGCGATGTTCTGGTCGATCCGGGCAAAATTGGCCTGGCTGGTAGTCATGAATGCCACTAAAATGTTTTTCAGCTCGGTCATCTGATTATCTGGAGCTAGAGCTGCTGCTGGCTCGACATATTGGCGCTGCGGCTGCTGGAATGGTTGCCCCTGCCTAGGCTGGTAAGGCTGCTGCTGTGGAACTGGCCCCCTGTCTAGCCTGGTAAGGCTGCCTCTGCTGGAAACCACCTATTGGTGCTGGGAAACCAGGTAGTTTAGTGGTGTTGTTGTTCCAAGAGAAGTTGTGATGCTGGCGCCACCCCTCATTGTATGTATTACTGTATGGGTCAAGGCGCCGAGTATTGGCGATGAAGTCCAACTGCTCTTGGGGTGTAGAAGACTCCCACATAGCCTGGCAGTCTTCCACCAGATGGTTCGAGCTCTCACACCACTGACATTGAGCTACTGGAGGTACGGCCAAACCTCTGCCTGGAATAAGACTATTGGGCTGCTTCAATGTCTGCACCAACTCGGCCACCTCTCGCTCTAGCCCGGACCTGACCTCCATGGCGTGCACACCTCGATCCTGGGAATTCCTGCATCTAGTGATCTGCCCCCAGGAATGATCTCTGGCAGCCAAGGTACTGCTCATCTGGTTCAGTTCGGGTGGAGTCTTAGTGAGAATATCCCCTCCTGGGCATAGAGACTCAATCACCCTCTGGCTTTCCAAAGAGAGAGCACTGTAGAAGTTCCCCACGGTGAATGCATCACTGAAGCCGTGATGGGGACACTGCCAGAAAAATCCCGAGTACCGCTCCCATGCATCCCGAAGTGACTCATCTGGCTCTTGGCGGAAGTGAGTGATCTCCCGCTGGATCTCTGTGGTATTCGATGCCGGGTAGTACCTCTACACGAACTTGTTGCCCAGATCGTCCCCAAGAAGTAATGGACAATAGGGGCTGGGTCTCCAACCACCTTTTAGCATGCCCCGCCAGAGAATGGGGGAAGAGGTGAAGGCGGATCGCATCATCAGGGACACCGTTCATCTTGAACCCGTTCGTCAGCTGCAGGAAACGGGAAAGATGCACCCTTGCCTCCTCATCCTTCAAGCCATGAAACTGGATAGAGGATGTAATGAGTTGAATCCAACATGGCTTGATCTCGAAGTTGTTCGCTGGAATGGGTAGATAGAGGATGACAGGGCGGATATCAGCGACCCGTGGAGTGTAGTAGTACTCCAAGGTGGGACCCGGCGGCGGTGGTTAATGATAAACCCCATCTGCCTGGGGTATTGGGTTGTTCCCCAGGATTTGATTCACTGGGGGAACCTGGAGAGGTATCCCCTAGGGCGGGTTATGTTCACCGTCCATCTCGTTCTCTTCCTCAGAATCGCTGCTCAAGTGGCCGTCTATGCGCTCCTCCGTAGCCAGTCTAGCTCGCTATTGTCTCCTAAGTTGACGACAGGTGCGTTCAAGCTCCGGATCCAACGACACTAAACCTCCCGACTGGCTACGGGTCATGCACTACCTGCACACAGTCAAGCAGCAAACCCGTGAAGGCACAAGTGGGATAAAGCAAACAAAGGATGCTAAAAAGAAAAGCTAAATTAACAGAAATCACGTTTCTTCAACAACCTAGCCGTCCCCGGCAACGGCGCCAAAAACTTGACTCGCTCCTATAGTCACTCTAGAAAATGGCCAAGTGTAACCACCTCCTAAAGCGTAGTATAGCGGGTTAGGGTTTTAATGTTAACCCGGGTCCTAAGTGTGATGACTACTCCGTGAGTTCTTATTATTTACCGGTGAAACTTTAGTGAAGGTTCAAACAAGCAAAGCAAGTAAAAAGGTTGTTTTAAAGTTGAGAGAGGTCACCCGGATATGGTTCCCCCTAGACTGCAGTTAAGCCGGATTGTAATTTACCAAGTTCAATTCCAATGATAGTTATATTGCGGGTGGTTCTTAAACAGTCTGCAGTCTCGAATAAAGATCTTCATACCATCTCAATCTGAGTCCCCAGCGAGCGACTAACCTCCACCGGAGTAAACAGATTGAGGCCCTAACGAACCAAACCTCCACTATCGAAGTAAATCCGGTACAGAATAGTGAATTGACTCCTCGACCAAAGTCATCAACTCACTACCTTCAATCAAGGATGCTCTATCAACCTAGGCAGATATTCTCATTCTAGGTCAAAGCAGAAATAACAGGAATTTGATCAGGATTCATGCCATTCAACAAGTCAAACCTCAATTGAATATAATCAAATCATAGAATCTGTACTTGGGTTCATACAATCAGACCTAACATACAAATCTAGGGTTCTTCATACCCAGGTGAATAAGAAAGTTACTCCATAGAGAGAGATGGAAAATCTAGCTCAGATGCGGAAACCATACTGTGAAGGATGATAATCTGCTTCTGGCACTCAATCAGCTCTTCTCCAAGCTCAAGCCGGGCTCCAATGGTGATGGAGATCGATCAAAGACACTTGCAGAGTCAGGTTCGTCACTTTCTCTCTCTAGGTATCGCCTTTTTCTCTCTAGAGCTCGGAACCCCTCTCCTTTGGTTGGAAATTGGGTTAAAACCCAGAAATTCCCGATCACACGGCCGTGTGACTTTCCTAGCTGCCCGTGTGAGTTTCAAAACGCGGAGTTTCGATTAAGTGACTTCCAGGCCTGCTGCACGGCCAAAACCACACGGTCGTGTGGATTTCCAGGCTGCCCGTGTGAGCTCTGTGGACTTTCCACACGACCACAAAGGGCCCCCTACACGGCCAGTGTAACTTGCCCGTGCAATTTGGTGCCGCACGGCCAGGTCACACGGCCGTGTGGGATTTTAGGCGTGCCCGTGTGGCTTCCTCAGCTTCTCACCAAACGTCCAATCTTCGTCCAATCGACCCCGAACTCGTCCCCATGCCTTTATTCACATACTAGGACCTGAAATATCACAAACAAGAACAACCTAGCGTGAAATCGGCCTAAATTGCGAGAATCGACATCTCAAACGGCTCAAGAATAGGGGTAAAAACATGTGCAATCAATGGTCTATCAGAGGGGTGCCTTGGCACACTCTTGCCATGGGAAAACAAAGTTAAAAGAGTATATTAGATTGTTTATAAAGAAACCTTATACATGGAACCACATTCTTATCGTCACAATATCATTAGGTGAACTTATTGTGGTAGTATTTAACTATGTTTCCCTTTTCAATTCCAATCAAAACTTTTCATCTCAACATGATCGCTAAGTCGCTCGACACTACCTTTTCATTCAACCGCCTTTCATCGGCTATCCATGACCATGATCACTAGAGAGTCTTTACCGTAACCCGCTATGAATTGGAATGATTAACAAAATTATGAAGCACTAGTCGATTGGATATATTGACAATAAGCTCTTTGATAGTTTAGATGAAGAATTAGAGGTGACAATTCTCAATCCAATCCACCAATCCATTAAAAATATCCACCAAATCCAATCCATTTAAATCCAATCCATTTGATCCAAATCCAATTGGATTGGTGGATTCATGGATCAATCCACGTATCCAAATGAAAATTACGGTTTGGTACCTAAATTTTTTATATTTTTCATTTTGTTACCCAAAATTTAATTTTTTATACGACAAATATCATTGGAAAATTACGTTTTGGTACCTAAAATTTTTCATTATAACATTTTAGTATCTAAACTTTTCACATTTTACATATTGGTCCTTGGTTGATGATGTCATTTGGATTCATGGATAATCCACCAATCCATGAATCCATTGGATCCAATCTACTTGATCCATCAATCCAATCCACCAATCCATGGATCTAATACATTTGCCACCTCTATGAAGAATATATAATTTACAAGTTTTATCAGAGTAGAAAAATGTTGCGAGTCATTGCAAAAATTAATAGTTTCTCATATAAAATATATTTATTTTAAAAAAAATTGGCATCCCCTTATAGAAAATACTGGCTATGCCACTGTTAGTGACATGGGTAATTTAGATATTATGAAAAATTAAGAAGTATACAAACATTACAAACCATACAGACAATGCAAATCAGAACGAAAAAGATACAAACAGATTTACAAACAGTACAAAACATACGAACTATACAAAATAAATATATAAAACAACAATGTTGACTTTGGAGGCTCAACATCTATATAGAGGGTTCCATCCAAAGTCAACCCGATTGTTTTTTAGATATACAAACATTACAAACATGGAGGACAAAAATGACAAACTAGACCGACAAACAATACAAAATGGAAAAAAAATCGGGTTGAATTTGGAGGCTTCATCTCTATATCGAGGGTTCCGTCCAAAAGTCAACCAGGTGATTTTTTACACATAAAAAATATTACAAACATGGTTGACAAAATTGACAAACATGTTGGACAAAAATAACAGAGTTCTCAAAATAAATCAACAAACATTATAAAACATACAAATAGCACAAAATGTCACTCTTACGATACAAATCAGTAAACTTGTATTCCAAATCACTAAATACAAAGTATACAAATCATAACATAAAGTATACAAACTAGACAAACAAATATTGCAAATTACAATATATACATATTTGTCAATAAAATTATAAACATAATAGATAAAAATGAAAAACTAGAATAATAAATGTTAGAAACTGAATGATATAAAATTACAAACCAGACTTACAAACATTTTAAAATAGTAAAATTTTTGTCATTGTCGTTGGAAAACTCCATCATCAGAAAATTCTCGCCGCCACCAAAAAATCATCGACGTTGTCTCTCTCTTTCTGCCGTATGGGGAGAATATATTTCCCTAGCCACCTCTCTCTAGAGAAATTTTCCCAAGGACCCTTTCTTTTTTTCTGGTCGAAATCATGAGGAAGAAGTCGGAAAAACCCTGGCTGGAGGAGGTGCGGGGTAACTACCGACCGCCGGAATGGAATGGAAGCACCGAGGCAGGAGGACAACGTCGCTGCCCAATTATTTTTTTAATTGTTAAACAAATATAAGATAAAATTACCACTTTATTCTTCATTAAATGAGATTAATTTGGACCACTAGATTAGAATTTGAATAAGTGGTTGGATTTGACTTATCATGTGATTAAGGAACCCCTTAGTCACGTGATCTTACCTTGGTTCGTAGCACATAATTATGTTCTTCCATTCTATATGAGCTCTATTAAATGCTCATGTGCTTGCATTTAACAATTAAAATATAAACGTTACACAATAGAAAATTTATACATGTGATGCAAATTCAGTTTATTCATATCTCTGTTGGCAGTGGCGGATCCAGGGGGTGGCCACCCTAGGCCCCGGCCCAGCCCTCCCCTTGATCCAAAGCTAGTATAGTACTTATAAATTTTTCGTTTTAAGATATTCGGATTAGTGTTAATTTATAATAAGATTGTGTTTAATTTAAAAAATGGTTCAGATGAACATATTCAAACCACAACTCTTAATTTAGCCTAGAAATTCTAGGCTCAATGATTTTCTTCTAAAGAAACAATGAACCTAAATTTCTTAAAGTCTAAAACGTAAAAGAGAAATAGAAATATGAGGTTTGTTCCCTTTAAAAATTATTAGAGCAGCTCGTGAAAATAGGGTTGGACAAACAATACAAATTGATTAGTCAATTGATTGTACAGTGTTGACGTTGCTCGTTTCAACAGCAACTACGGAGAGAACCTTTTCAACAATGAACATGTGAAAACTTATTTGCACAACAAGATGAGCGATGAATTTCTCGGTGATTGCTTAACTATTTCATTTGAAGGAGAGTATACTATTGATATAGATATAGACTCTACTATTGATGAATTTGCTATATTAAAATACAGTCGTGTAAAATTGACATTATAGAAAAATTAGAGTTATTTTTCTTTTATGGTATCTAATTTTTTAATGAAATCCGACCCAGTGCTCTACTATTTCCTGGATCCGCCGCTGTCTGTTGGTATAAATTTTTTTATACTATAATCTAAATTTATACTTTCAACGTTGTGGTACAAATTCACCTTATACATGAAAAGATAAATATTTACGAGAATTGTAAAATTCATCTATTCCATATACAGAAAAATCATTTAATTTGTTAAACTAAAATTAAAATGTTAAACTGAAATTCAAAGTAGAGGGGATTTGGGTTTTTGTTGCTGGTGGTGACTGATTAAGATACGAAAAAGAGGAATTAATGAAAGAATTGTGAAGAAGAAGAGGGAAGGAATGTGAATAGATTGCTACGTTAATTTGCAAAAGTGGTCAAAAGGAATATGGGAAAGAAACCTTTTCTCTTCCCTAGTTGCCTTTTAAAACATTTCCTTAAAAAAATCAGCTTCAATTTTATTAGGGCAAACAATTAGTGAACAATTGTTTAATTTGAGTTAAAACCGACGGCCCGGGTCAAACGGTTTTGCCTATTAACCGGCTAAATCGATTACCATTGGGCCAGTCAGTGAAACTTTTCACCCACACTTTAAATTGTAGCTTATTCTATAAGCTAATCATACAAAACTTCTAAGATAAGCAATCATAAAATAGTGATAAAAATATATATTCTTATTTCGCATCTACAATAATTCAATATATTTTTTTGATGGTTCATGCATTAGAATGACTAATTTATTTGGAATATGTAGAATAAAGTCAATCCAAACAATTAATGAAGTACCAATTAAAATTTTTAAGAAGTAGAAAATTATTGGATTTGAAAATTTTAAACTAAGTTAAAGATCATTTTCTGAAATTTTCCACGTTTAATCATGAAAATATTAATAATTTGACATGAACTTTGCTGAAATTCAATAAACTATTTTAAATATGGTAGCCTTAAAATAACACAGCTTGAATAATTTCATTCATATTATCACATTCTAAGCATCCTAGCTATCATAGTTTCAATATGCAATCAATGTCTTCAACATAGTGACTCGTCCAGAATACCACAATAAAAATCCCAATCAAGACCCAAGTATACACCTTTTTTTGGGAGAAATAAAGGACAAATATGTTTTAAAAGTCAAACCTGGGCCGACCATGTACGCCTACTTCGATTGTTTGAAACATTATCTAGCAATTGGTTTTCGGTTGAAACTACGATTGAAACTAAAGTGATTGAAAAAGTAAATGGTGTGAACACTAGTTGATAAGGCTTCAGCCGGGTGTTGTTCCCCCTAGCAAACTGTAAAGGTGAGTTAAACCGAATGAAAGTGCATGGTAAAGGTGGTTGCTAACCGTAGGGAAGCGCAACAAGTGAATCGAGTTCACTCTCTTGATCAATTAGCTAAGGGGCTACAAGCCAAGCTACCGAGGTGACTCTCTTAGCCAATCGGCCAAGGGACAAAAGTCAAGCTACCTAGGTAACTCTCCTAGAAGGTTTGCCAAGGCTTCTCACTCGAATCAAAGTTCGGACGGCTAAATCGCAACCAACACAAGGTCCTTAAACGGAGTAAGAGGTGTGCCCTAATTTGCCCTAGGTAGGTGACTCAATTAGGCCAAGGAAACCCAACTTTTGAAAGCCACTTCATAAGAAGGGGGTTTCCCTCTACTTAGGTCAGATTGGCAAAGTTGTTGGAAATGAAAAACACATCACAACATCTATGAAAATACATCAATACTTGCATTCAAACACAACCATACACAAATCATTTAATTCATACAAACTTTCACATGTTTCTAGCAAGGGTTCACAAACACCCAAGTGAAATAAAGGACTAATTCATGCTAGGTAGAAGGAATACACAAAGGAGAGAAGAAAAACCCATCTTGGAAATGAATTCTTTCTTCCTTTTGTGTGGAAATAAACCTTGAAGGTGAAAATTCCCAAAACCTTGAGCTTGGATGAAACCCTAGTCTCCTTCCTCTTCCTTTCTCGTCACTTTTCTATCTATAAGTCTTGAAGAAGAATAAGTTATCTCACTAGGCTCTCCCTCTTCCTTCAACTCAATTCTCTTTATATACCCAGATCGAAGGCATTTCACGTTCCCAGTTCACGGTTGTGAACGCTGGCTGGGGAACGTGATCTTCAACAAAGCTGCATCGTTTCACTTATGCATTTCACGCTCCAAGGCGACTGTTCACGGTCCAATGGTCGTGAACCAGTCAAGGTCCAGTGAGGTGTTCAAAAACCTTCTGGGACCAGTGCGATTCATGGTCTTCGCGATCGTGAACTCCTAGCTTCCACGTGATCTGCTGCTGTCCTCTCCTTTTGGCCCATTTTCTCTCCTTTTCGTCCAACTTTTGTTCTCGAGGTTGATTCACCTGCTAGGAACTGAAACATAGCAAAACAAAGCACAACCTAGCATAAAACTAAACCCCATTGGGTAAACTCTCCTTAAACATCTAAGGAAAAGGGGGTAGAATGTGTGCATTTGGGTACTCAATCCTCTTACTACCTCAAGAGCGTGATATGAGGTGTTATCCGATAATTTTATCTCCATATTAATTCCTTCCATGTTATCTAGACCCATATCATCATAGAGTTGAAATGGTAGGATATCGATGCTTGCACAAAGATCAACCAATTCCTTCTCCGGATGAGGATGATCTAAGAGACACTTGATTATGCTATGACCATCATATTCTTTTTGTTCACTCACAAGAGCAAGTTATTCATATTCCAAAGGGTTTGATTTGATGGTGATCCTAAAGAAGTCTTTCATGTTTCTCCTTTGGGGTTCTTCATAGCAATGATGCTCTCCAACAATGCTATGACATCATATTTTCCCAGGGCTTCTAACAAATTATGAAAGACAGGATGGTATTGAGTATCTTTTTCAAAGGCAGCCATACTTCTCATAATTTTGTCATCATTCTTCTCCTTATCTAAGCACGTTCGCTTTGCCCTCTTCCTTCTTTGGATTTTTCTCGATGTCACTGGGAACGTTCCCTTAAGACTTTCGAGGTTGTTCATCAATCAATGATGCAAATTAACATTCTATGCTATGGAAATCTAGCTTGAAGTCCATATGCTATGGCTTTTATATTCTCGAATCTGGTAGGTTGTTAACCACAAGGATTGTCTTATTGTTGATTATATTGTGATTGGTTCCCGAATCCTGTGGGACTGGTCTTTTTTTCCATTGTTGTATGTGAATAATTGGCATTCAAAGATGTAATATTTGGATAATATTATGGTTCTTTCTTTCAGTATTGGTCATTGAACATTGGACACTTGAGGTTGATTGTAGCATTGATAGTTGTCCTAGCCTTCTTATAGTTGCTTATTTTGGTAACCTTTATTGGTGAAATTAACATCAGTATGTCCTTGACCTCCAAGGTTCAAACAGTTTTGAACATCATGGCCTTCAACTCCAAAGGCATCACAAACATAAAAGTATGTCACTTTCTATTTTATTGGCTTACTTTTGACATTTTGAGTTGCTGAGAAAGCTCTTTCAATTGCTCGTGAAGGATAATAGCAACATCATCACTTGTTTGGGAATTTTTCAATGGTTTAACCTTTGATTCCAGTCATTTGAGCTAAATCACTATCGACAAATTGATTTACTAACATTGTGGTATCTTTATCCAATCATTTGGAGAATTACTTGGCAATTTGTTCTTGTGTGAATCCATGGTGGGGGCATGCCTTTGTATGTCCTTGAAGTATTCCCATGCGTCATAAGAACCTCTCAAAAGACATAAACTCTTTGTTTTATGAAATTGGAATTCAAACTAAGTTATTCTAGCATGCAATTTCACATATACACCATGTTGTGTCTAGTGTTAATTTCCTAGATATTATATCTTAGTTAAGGATAGTGCCTTCTAAGTAGTCTATTCAAGAGTTGTCCGCTTTAATCAAGATTCAAGGCATGATAAGGATTCTCCGCATTATGAATGAAGAGTGAAACAAGTTAAAGAATAATCAATCATTAATCTGGCTAGTGGCTAAGGGGAATCATTACCTAATTGACTTTTTACCTTGTAATTAGTAGTTTAACTTTTTATGAGGTTTTACAGCAGTTTTAGTTGTTTAACCTAAAACAATTTTTTTGAATAATAAATCAAAACCAAGTAATAACCAAGCAATAGTACATCTAGCTAGAGACCCGTGGATTCAATATTTATTACTTGTGCAACTATACTTAATTCCCTTTTATTAGTTTGCACTTGACCTATGTTAGGAGTGTAGTTTGTAGCAACCAAGTTTCTAGCTGCGTAGCTTGGGACTGTCTAAGGTCACTTGAGATTTTCATTGTTTTGTTTGTTTTTCTTTTCCAACCTTTCTTTTCACGCATTTTTGTTTGCTTTTGTTTTTATAGATCTGAATCATGAATCCTAATGAATTCTACAACATGTTTGGGTATCAACCAACATTCAATTGGGTTTACTTTGATAATTCGTGGGGATACTAAGACGGTGAAAGCACGAGGCTCTGATTACAGGACCCATCCCCATTCTACAAAGAAGAACCATACCCCCTAGGCATATCAATACATCTTAAAATATCTTGAAGACCTTCCTCCACAACCCGCGGTGGCATCCAATTTTGAATTACCATGGAGGCCCTCATTAAAAATTATACAAGACTAGGGTACATTCCACGAATAGATCCAAGGAGCCAGTTAAAGCTTGTTGTGGAGCAGTTCGTTATAGATGGTGAAAGAGCATGCTTCAATCACAGTCCTCTACGTGAAATAGATGAGACTCTTAAGAGCATAGAGAATAGAGGAGACGTTGTTGAGAAATCTTGTGCACGGCTAGGTCACATACGCCTTTTAATATCACGCAAGAAGAGAATGAATAGGCGAGCCATGAAGACATTGTGAAACACCAAGAATTCATCATAGGGAGCTCCGCTGATGACGATCAATAATTTTCCAGTCTGGCTGCCTGCACCCTTCCCCATCCCTATTCTAGTTAGGCAGAGATGGACACGAGAGTGGAGTAGCAAGTTGATCTCCACATTGCATGGCAGCTTGCTCTCTATATTTTGCTTGAAGAAGAAATTTAAGGGTGACAGAATAAGTTGTGGAGGACGAAGAAAAACAAAAGAGAAACCTTTATTTTTACCAAGGGGATGTACTAATTTATGGAGAAAGGAGGGAAGTGGGAGAAGCAATTTGACGCCAACCAAAGAAAGAGGTCGTGGTGTTTTAGGCTTTTACAAGCCCAAAGCCATTATCCCTCATAACTTTTCATACCACTTTCTCGGGACTTGAGACTCCGCATCTTCGATGAGAAACTCAACTTCAAGGAGGTTTTGGGATGGACCAAAACTTAGAAGTATTTATCCAGCTAAAGAAGTAAAAGAATTAGTTTGTGGGAAACAACCAAACCCATCGGTTTTAATTTCATTTTCATTTTCCTTTTTCGTTTGATATGTTTTTGTTTGGTCGCGGTTTGTGTTTTTGTTATTTTGAGTGAATAACATAACCCTTGTCAGTGTAGTGGTCCAAGCTACTCTCCTCTACATGGACTACACTCTTGCTCGCTCTTCACCCATCTAGTAACTTTGTTCCTCTTTTGTACTCTGTTTTTGGTTTCCATTGTGGACAATGTCATGCTTAAGTATTTGAACATGTGTTGTGAATCTTATGGCTCATTGATGACGATGCATTAGTACTATGATTGAGTTTGAAAGTGACTTGTAATGATGAGTGAGAATTGAAGTAAGATTATGTCAAGTGTCACTCTTCATTCGATGGCAAAACTGCATAAAAAATTTGTTTAGCCGTTCACTATCCTAGGTTTTTTTGTCGTAGAGAGTGAGGAATTCTCTTGAGAACTTAGCATCTAGGTAGCCATGTGAGATTTATGTCAGTTCATTTCTTTCATCTGTGATTAGTTCTCTCTTGCATGATGACTTAGCTTAACCTTTGTATGCGACCGAATCATGACACCAATTATTAGGAAGATGGAGGCATAGGTTTAGCCCACGCCCAAATTGACTACCCATATCATAATATCATTTATTCAGCCCCCGTTAAGCCTTAACATGTTCTTTGCTACTGCAACTCTGTTGAAATCCAATACCTACTCTTTGAAGCCAAGAATTGTTTGATCCCTTTTCAATGTTTCACGTGATTAGTTATTACACGTTTTCTGCTTCATCATAAAGTGTGAGTATTGCAGGAAATCTTTTAAAAATATGTTTTTTTATCTTTGGCTCTCCGGAAAAAAAATAAAGAAATAAATAACAGAAAAAAGAAAAGAATAAGGAGGACAACCACAACGTTTGAAATTTTGAAAATATTCGTTTTCTGTCCCAATGGCTACATAACTCTTAAAGTTCTAAAAATTTCCTCTTATACTCTTGTGTTTAAATTATAGGAAAACAGAGAAAAGATTAGTTGTATGTGGTATGATTTGAGATATGTGGAACCATGAGCAGTAAGTATTTGCCACCACCATAAAAGACATGTTCCCCATGTCCTAGATCTAACAAAGTTACAACCCAATCGAAAGCTCTTCGGACAAGTTAGTAGTGACCCATTAATAGAGATTTAATTGCATTGCCAAGTGTCCAAAAGCTAGTTTTGTGACAAAGAAATGATATTTTGAGAGTTACAATATATACATTTTTTCATAAGTTATGGTCCTAACCCTACTGGTCGAGTGTTGAGGGACATATTTCCATATTCTAAATTTCGGTGAGGAGTTAATTTTCTCGATGTCTTGTTTGGTGTGACTTAATCTTTGTGTTTGGATACTTGGGAATTTTATAAGTTTGGATACCTGTTGGCTAGCCGTGTTTGCGGGCAATTTTATAAGTTTGATGAGGAATGTTTGTAATCATTATTGTTGTTTGAATGTCGTCTATGATGGTTGCTAGTGTCTCTTTCATGTTGCTTATGTACTAAGTTTGATGGTCACTTGTGATTCACTATGTTTGGGTACCCTTATGACTTCGTCCCAATTGGTTTTTTAATAGATGCCTTCAGCAAATCTTTGTTCTACTTGGTTTGCCTAGGGACAAGCAAACGGTTAAGTGTAGGGGAGTTTGAGTTACTATCCAAGGCTAGCAATAATTAAGTTAAAAAATGTCACATTTCGCGATTTGGGGTCCTGACTTTTTCTTCCATCTAACATGTCCTTTCTTGTTTGTTTGTTTTCAATAAGTCTTTCATCACTTATAACAAAACTTAAGTTACTGCAAATTAGTGAGGTGCTAGTGACTAATGTGATGAATAATTAATTTGTCGTTTGTTTGTCTTGAATAAGTCTTTCATCATTTATAACAAAACTTAAGTTACTATAAATTAGTGAGGTGCTAGTGACCAATATGATGAATAATTAAGTTAAAATTCTTATGATATAGATTTTTCTTTTTATAATGATGGTTAGTTGATGAATTTTTGTAGGTAGGGAGGTAAGGAGGGCAATGAACCCAATGTCTCCAAAGTTTTGTCGAAGTGATGCAAAAATGGTGGAATATTGGTGACAGTGACAGTTGCAAAAGTTGTATGTCACACTCTATCTATATGTTAATCATACTAATTGGTACCTTATATGCAGTTGGTATCTTATAGAATCTTAAGTTTTCTTGTTATTTCAAGATCAAATTGTTCATATTGAGCAAACTAACCCTGGAATGAACAAAATAGATGTAGTGAATAAATCTTTTGGAATTCAGAATCGAATCCATGTTGTTTCATATGGTGGCATGATAACAACTAAACAATTAAGGAGTTTTAAATCTAAAAGGAATGCAATTACCCAAGAAAGGATGCAGTTTAGTGAAAGAGGAAAAAATAGCTCTTCAAGCTGCGAAGGAAGCTATAGCGGCTAAAAAGGTTGCTTTAGACTGGAGACAATGGAGGAAAGCTAAGGATTCTGCGTGAAATGGTCTTAAGCAAGCAATGGATGTCTACTCCACCTACAAAACATTAAGAAGCAAATAGTGATTATATATTTTGTTATCTAAGTAGTTCAATGTTATGAATACCAATTTCATATTGTATTCTTCATAGTCAGGCCTTATAATGAATGATTGAAATCTGTCAAAATATGCGAGACATGTTTTCTCATGATGGATAGATATTTGTGTGGTTAGCCTGTTTTGTTTTTGTTAAAAGGATTATATGTAATTCTTTTTTTTTTCAATTTTCTTGTGTTGGATTTTTGCAGGTTTTAATTTAGATTTTATGCCGACACTTTGCATTTACTTTTGGGTTTTCTATGAAGTTTTTGTGAACCATACCTTGGTTGAATTTGCTATTTTTCTTTCCTGAATTCAAGTACTAATGTTGTTATAATATGACTCTTATGAACAAGTGTCTTGTTTCATGGGCGGAGCTAGATGGACAAGAGATCATCCTGATGATTCTATATATGTTTGATGTATTTTAATATTGCACTTACAATAATCAAAAACCAAACATTTTAACATCTATCACCATATGCTTTTTTGTAATCTCTTGTCCATGATTTTGTTTATAAAGTAGCAATATCAAGAATACTACAACATATGGCTGGTTGATATTGTACTTTATAATCATCAACTTTATGTTTTACCAATATCCAATTGGATCAATGATTTTACTACTAATTGAGTGCTTCTTGCTGCAAATATAAACTTTTTTCAATGTTGCAGTTGTTAATGATGAAAATTATCAAAACAAAGAAACTATCAATGTAAGGAACGACATGTATATTTAGGGGTTAATTGCACCACATGACATTTTAGTTTACTATTTTTTGCACAGTGACCACCTAAGTATATGTTTTGTTGCTATGAAATCATTAACGTTAACTTCCTGTTGCACCGTTACCATTTTTGTCCTCCAAACTAACGGTAGGTGTCGAAATATAATTATACATGTCACGCAGGCTGCCACATCAGCGGCTATAGGGTGACTCACAGCCACATCAACGGTTGCAGGGTGAGTCACGTGTAGGCCACAAAACTCTTGATCCAATAAATGAATCCCTCTCAAAATCGAAAATAAGGCTTTTCTTTTTCCAATTCCCCCCTCCCCCCAAAAAAGCAGCTTCCTAGTTTGCAAACCACCGCCGACAGAAAATCTTCCTCTTTTCTCCAATCCTTCCCTTATTTGATTCGTAGGAACTTCATTGTACTATTAGAACTACATTCTTCTCTTCGCTTCTCTTCTCCAGCATAGAAAATCTTCTTCTCTGCTCAACCCTGTAGCGCTCTCCCTCGAACATGGTGTCAAAGGTTTCCTCCTCTCTTTCATTAGTAATATTGCCCCTAGGTTTTTCTCTTGGTCTATGCAATGGTTAATTCGCCTGTTTTTCCTGTGTTTCAAATGGAGCAGTTTTTTGTGCTTTGATTTATCTTGGTGAAATTCAACCCAACATTTGGTGGGGAAACCATATGCATAATGACTGTAATAAAATGTTTGTAATCCAACGGGGCTTCCTTCCTTGTTCCCTTTTGAAAGAAATGGCTTGTTGTGTTCAGGCTGCTTACACACACTACACTAATTGGTTTCCCCATTACCCTTTCTACTCATCCTCTCATTTCCATCTCTAAACATACGTGCCTGCTTATCATGACATGGTGTATCCTTAATGCCCTTTCTCCTTTTGGTTTGCCACCTTCCTCGTATTTTTTTCCTTGCATACTCACAGATGGTGGCTCCACAGTCTCTCTTCCACTTGGTAACCATGATTCCGACCAACCATTGGTTCCACATTTCCACTGTAAGTTTTGATGTAGCTTGCAACTTCATAATGCTTGTCCACATGATTCTCAACTCTTCTCAATATTTGCCGTATGCAGCGAATGGCATGCGGACACGGTAAACCTGTCAATTCCTACATCCTACTAGTACATTTGGAACTGCTTAAATATACCATAAGCCAACCTATAGACACAACTTGAAAATTTTTTGTGGACCACTTTGGATGGCAGTACATCTAAAGCTAGCTTTTTTAGACAAGTCTTGCTTTTGTTGGATTGATGGAAAAAATTGACCCTTGAATTTTTAACTCTACCTTCTCCCTGCTTACATGAAATCTCCGCATAAGAATATTCCTTATGGTCTCAAGCATGCTCATGATTGTTTTGGTTATTGCTCCTAAGAGGAAGCTATTCCAACTCTCATATATGTTGTTTGGTCCTAACTCCTTCATCTGCTTCTAATCTAGCCTTCCTTAACTCTTCTTTATTGCTTAGATATAGCTACAAATTTGGTTTTTTTGAACTATCTTGGCAGCCATGTCCACAATAGCACTGTCACTAGTAAGTTCTTGCAGCCCTTTATTCAATCTTTCTCCAGGTAATCTCCGATAGTATGCCCAAACATGTGTTATCCTCTATTCCTCCAGAAGGCTCATACTTTACAAATGAGCGATGTCGACAAGATAACCATCTAGCTCGAACACAGATAGACAATCTAAATCAATCCAATCCAAGTATATAACTTCACCTCCAAAAGAGCATATGTCTTCATCATGTATGTACACCATTTCTCCCTTACAGTGGAGTTCGATTATAAAATTGTCATTTCTAAGTCATCAATAAAAACAAACAGTATAAGTATTTGTAACAAAATAACATTTATTGACATTTACGGCAACAAATTGCAGCTGCAAAATCACAAGGGGGAAAATGCAGCAGCCTTTAATTGCGAAACTCACCATAAATCGGAATTCGTTCAGTTTCCCCTATTTCCCTAATGCTTGGACGCATTTCTAAGCTCAAACAAGTAGTAAAACCTGCATACTTTACCCATTGATCATTGAACATCGATGAAGAAGACCATACATGAAAACAGAGGATCACTCAATGATATGAGAATTCACTCACCTACTTCTCCATCAACCCATGAACAAGCTATTTTTGTAGGTCGTTTCAAATCCATCGAAATAATAAGCAAAGAATTAGAGTAAGAACAAAATTAATCGAATTGCAGTGGGGATTGAATTAGAGGAAGAAACAGAGTACTGCAACAAGGGTCTAGATCACTTACCGTATGACTTTTGCTGCGTACATCGATCTTTATTCCTTCTTCGTGTGATCGCCTCGCCAAGTAATTCCCCTGGATGATTTATTTTGTTTAGAGAAGGGAAGGGTGCTCGACGGTTCACCTGCTACAATCAAGTATGGAAGGAATTCTTTAAGTTTTCTGGGCCCATCAAGATTGTGGTGGCTCACATGTGACTCACCCTATAGCCGCTAATGTGGGAGCCTACGTGAAATGGATAATTTCATTTTTGACACCTAGCATTAGTTTGGGTGACGAAAATGATAAATGTGCAACTATTCGTTAACGTAAATGTTTTAATAGCAACAAAACATAATTAGATGGTCACCGTGCAACAAATAGTAAACTTAAGTGGCATGTGGTGCAATTAACCCTATATTTAGCTTTATTTTTTCGTTATTTCCAGATCAACTATGGCTACATATGACTATATAGTGCCAATCTTTAATGATAAGAAACTTGTCGTAATTGATCATTGATATGGTCGTGAATGAGTATCTTCAATGACTAGAAAATTGCCGCTCAATAGAGGCCTCAACGACCGAATATGATAACCCTTTGTTAATACTTTTAGCGGCAACACCTGTAGTGAGTGGACTTTCCCTTGTTAATGACTTTTTACGACGAGTTTTGGGCTTTTAGTGACTGTTTTCCACTCGTAAATACCATTTTTTATAATGTTATAGGCCCGTGCAAAAGTCAAAGTTCACGACCTAAACGTGCGTGGCAGTTCATGACCGTGAACTTACACAAAAGGGAAAATCACGGTCACATGGGGGTCATTGTGAAATTCACGGTCTTGAATTAATTCTCGCAGTCGTTAACTTGCTCTCACGGTTTGGCCCTTCGTGTCTGTGGGGTTGGCCGTGAGAACTTCTGAACTCAATGTTGATCATGCAAGTTCGAGGAATGGAATTTCAAGGTCTGAGCAAACGTTTTTCACGGCCATGAATTACATGTTGCGTGACCATAATTTTTTTAAGGGTGATATAGATTTACTTAAGGTACTACTGAAGGAATTCAAACTAGAGACCTCCAAGTTCAAGACTAGTGGTATTACCACTAGATCAAGCCTTTGTTCGTCTACGTGACCTTAAATTTAACCCTTAATCTTCTTTCCACCTTCTTCTCATCCTTCACACGACTTTTGATTCGCTCGAAACTTGGCATACCCTTCCTTATCATGTTAGGACCTAAGATTAGGAAAGAAAACACAACTAGCCTAGCATAGGAAGAGAATGAACGAGTTACGAGCTAAATGACCAATAATAATAAACTCGTGCTAAATCTTAGATAGGGTATGAATATATGAAGTGAATAAAGCACAAAATTAACCCAAAATGGTCCAAGTATAATTTGGGCTTCCTAGCTAAATCTTAGCTAGGGTATGAATATATGAAGTGAATAAAGCACAAACTCAACCCTAAATCTTAGCTAGTGTCAGATTTGTCATATTGAATAGTTTAGGATACAAAAATCACGAAACGAATATAGTTTGTGCCAAATTCGTCATATTGAATAGTTTAATACACAAATGATACTTTTAGTATAGTTTGGGCTTCCTAGTGAAATTACCCTTTATTAATAAACTAATTAAAATAATCATAATGAGCTAAACCAAATCTTCGTATTAATTGACTTGAGGGTTTTCTAGCATAACCAACAATTGATGGAGTTATATAAATGTTTAATGAAATTGTGTGAAACATTTGACGATGTGATTGACTTGAAGTCCTACTATAACTTGCCAACTTGGGATGCGTTTTTTGTATAATTCAAGCACTGTGCCATGGGAAATCTGATTTAGTTTGTAATTTAATTTGTACGACATTCATTTCATTTATACTATTTCCTACTCCAGTAATTATACCGTTGTGTTATTTTGTTGGCTGGTTGGTAACTTCTTTATTGGATTTTCTCATTAGTTTTTCGGTTCCTGATGGCCGGGTTGATCAGTAGAGATAAATGGAAATGGTTAATTATTGAAAAATAGTTATGTGCTTAAATATCAAGATTGATTTGCTTGAAATAGTAAATAAATTGTGTGTGTGTTTCCATAGAAAAAAAAATGTGTGCATTTATAATTACTATGGATCAATTTGCATAAAAATAGGATATGTGTATTAGTCGTGGATCATTTGCATAAAAATAGGATATGTGTATTAGTCATAAAATAGAGTTTGCTTTTTTCGAGAACAAATTGTGGCGAAAAAGTTACTCTCAAACATATTGAGTATTCTAGTCGATTGTGTATAATCATAAGTCACAATATACTTATAATTGTTTGTACTTTAAAGCAGTCACAATTGCGATTTGCTCGTATAAGCGTAGTGGTGAAATAGAAGCGTAAAAAATTTATATTTTTAACCTTTAAACCGTAGATTTTGACTACACTTATAAAGAGAACGTGCGATTCTACATATAAGTGTTTTAAACCTATAAATATAAAAGCGTAAAATTTTAAAATTTAAAATGCGATTTCAGAATACAACACTTAAAAGACTGAAACATTATATTATATTATAACAATGAGAAGAATCGTAATGGAGTGAATTGTACTTGGTTGAATAAATGGGAAACAAAAGCATCAGAAAGAGGCAAGAGGAAATGTCTGAGTTAGCAAAGAAACCCACTAGTAGGATTACCGTGTATATAATGCCAGCCATTTAGGGACTGCTTTCCCATGCCCCTCTCTCCTTTCTTTTCTCTCTTTCAGCGCAAACCAGTAAGCTCCATCTCCATCAATTCACGCCTTTCTTTCTTTCTTTCTTTCTTTGGCTAGCTTTCCTCTTAGGGTCACGAAGCATTGCTTTTCAAAGCAGCACCTGCCTGTCTTTGTTATGATATATTTCCCCGTGTCCTTTTCTTCGTTATTCGGTCAAACTGTTTCACGAGAGTTTGAATCAGCTGGATCCATTGATTTTGGTCTGTTTATTTTGTGATTTCCATGATGTAGCTAGGATTGGGAATCAAGGCGATCGGATCGGCGCAGTGTTATCATCATGGGGAGAGGGAAGATCGTAATAAGGCGGATCGACGACTCCACAAGCAGGCAAGTGACCTTCTCCAAGAGAAGGAATGGCTTGATTAAGAAAGCCAAGGAGCTCTCCATCCTCTGCGACGCTGAAGTTGGTCTCCTCGTTTTCTCCTGCACCAACAAGCTCTACGACTTTGCCAGCACCAGGTCACAAATTTGTTATAATTTCTTACTATCATCTATATAATATACTACATAAGTCCACTCTTCATCTCTTCTGCTGTCCTGTTTCTGTATACTGATATATATGAACCCGACGCCTGTTGTTCTTTTGATGTTGACCGACCGAGAGTGGTCTTAATTTAATTTATTCCACGTAGTTAAGTAGGGATCTACTCTGTGGTAATCCTCTAATAATATGATTATTGTAGGGTTATACCAAGTGATAAATATGATTTTCAAAATCCCAGCTGCTGGGATTAATTAGATGAAAATGATCTTCATTCTATGTTTATTGTAGGTTAATTATTATTCTCATGCACGTCCAACCTTAGTAAGCGCGTAATTGTATGAAGTTATAACAAAACGGTTTCATCTAACTGGAGTTGGATCACTCACTGCGGCTTATTTGATTCCTTTCAGGCAGGAAATGGTTCGAATGTTAACCCTAGCTATACCTAGATCTATAAGAAAGAAAGAAAGAAAGAAAGAAAGAAAGAAAAGAGTGAACGGAACATGGAAGAGTAGTTACTAGCTATAGTAAGCTAGCTAAGGCGTTCAACACGAGATGTGTATAACATTATAATATAACCTAGAAAGCATCAAAACAACACACACGTCACGATCAACACAGAAAACAATAGACACGTCACTGCTATCTTACGTCTCATCCTTTTCGATACTACACAAGGAACAAAAAGCTGAAACAAGTGGTCATTATACAAATATTCCCTCTTTTCATTTTTTTTTTCTTCTAAAAATTGGTATCACCTTAGACAAATTTCAAATGTTTGAAAATACGAGTGAGATTCATGATTTGTAAATAATAAACCACGACATTAATTGATAAAACGTATTTCGAAGTGAAATAGAAGAATTCTTATAAAAATCATAAAACTAAATGTGCCCATTGTAAAATAATGTAAAGATGAACAACCTCTCGATAAGTAGCCTTGATATTCACTTCAAGTAAAAATTTGTGTGGGTTTGAACTCGAAATGGAAAATATTTTGGTCGGAAATCGGTTGAGAATGTTACAAATCATTAGGGAAAAAAAATCTTATGGGAGAACATATTATTTTGAAATTTGAAAGTCTAGTCGGGTTTCGTAACTGAACAAGCTAGAAGAGACTTAAGAAATGAATCTTCTAATATACAGATCCAATGGTTTTTGCTAACTCAACTGGTTAATACTCTAGAAGCACATCAATTTCTTCCATTAATTTCTTTCGCAATCGTGCCTAAGATCTAAATCATCCAAGATCCTCCCATGAATTTTACAACGAACAATTCCGAGGGGCGAGGAGGGAGTACAAAAAAAAAGGGGGGACAAAGGAGAAAATAATTTTTAATTTCCCTACTTAAAGTTAGATGTTACTTTTGAATTTCCCAACTACTATTGTAATTTTTTTTTATCTATTTTTTAATTATTTTGAAAATTTTGAGATAGAAGATTGGATTCCTTATAGGTCTATAGAATGATTTTCAGTATTGATCAGTATATATTTCGAGAATTGTTTTTTAGTTACGTACGTTGATCACAATCTACCATTGTCACACCTTCATGGTAATTACTAATTAATTATCTTCCATTAGGGTTTCTTCTCCCTTTCGCATCATTACTATAATTGGAGGCAAGATTATTAGAAGGCGCATGACTTGAACTCCAAGCCTTGCTAGAACAACGTACACGTGCATGCATGATGCACGAGAGCCGACATATGATACGACAATCATGGTCCCATGCACAATGGAACCAAAAACCAATATATAGATCTTTTGACTTTTGACACGCAATGTAGGGAACGCCACAATCGTTCGCTACAAGAGAAACAGGACACCAGATAATGCAACACTAGCCTACAACTATTTTTCAACAAGATTCGTCTATATTAGTTGAAGTCAACTTAAGTGAAGTCAATGCTTTTTTATCATGAAATATGAAACTACAGAAGTCAACGCTGCCCTACAAATATTTAACGATTCATACAATGACTTTAAAATCTCTTACAGACAAGAGAAGATCTAAATGGTTTTCTGGAACAAAAATAAAAGATTTTGTTTCCACTCGCTCATTAATGAGGCTGAATAGTAGTTTCAGGTTAGCTAGTTACAGGTATTTTTTAGTTTTTTTTTTTTCAAACATCGAATCAACAGAAATTTTATGAAGTTCATAAGTATCGATACTTTCATGTACAAATTGTGTTTGTACTATAACGTTGAATATACAAGTTTATTATATATGTATCATAAACAAATTTGTATGAAAAGGTATATGATAAGGTGAATGTACTTTTTTTTTATAAGGGTGATATAGGTTTCTTTTTGTTGTCATTAAGATACTACTTAAGAGATTTGAACCTGTGACCTTCAGGTTCTAGGCTAGTGGTATATTATCACTAGACAAAACCCTTTTGTAGGTTAATGTACTATTACACATACATTTTTATTACACATATAGTTTAGAGGTTGGAAAGGGAATACTAACTTCCTTTCGGATTGATAAAAAACCTACCTTTCGGATTGATAACATCCACCACAAGTTATTTGCAAATCATGAGACCAATTCCATCACCTTTATCGAAGGATAGTTAAAACAAAGAACCATTTATTTATTTATCAGGTTATAAAAACATCACAAAAAATGTTGTTGGAAATCAATTTAAGTTCAGTTGGGTGCCATAAGGATTGGTTATGCTTTCTTTGCCACCATCATCATGTCACTATTTATAGACTGGAATGTAAATAAACTTCACTACATAATTAACCACTCTCCCATTTGTTATAACCGTCAGCTTTCTACATGGTATGCAGTATGAAGTCTGTTATTGATCGATACAACAAGCAGAAAGAAGGTCAAAGTCAACCGTTGAATCCTGCTTCAGAAGCCAAGGTATATACAGAAGAAAAAAAAACCAATTCTTCAAATTGAGTTTTTTTTCCCTTCATTTTTCCGTTTGTGTTACTCGTTCAAAATTACACCCAAACACTCCTGGTTTAAACATAACATGTTGGTTTAGTTGGAACTAAGACAAGAGACACATACATGTATGTACATTCATCAACCGAAACCATTATTGTTTCTTTTTTACACAGAGCTACAAAACCTCCTTTTTTACTGCTCACTTGAATTTCCGGGCACAAAGTTAATAGGCGTTTTCAATCTCTCGCAAATTTTGAACAATTTCGCTCATTTTAATTGGAATTGCAACAAATTTTGCATAGAAGATTTTTATTTCTTACCATAATCACATCATGATATTACCACAATGGTATAATGTTATACCATAGCGGTAAGATGGTATTATGGAGTCTTATCGTATTAACATGACGTGTGTCTTATTAGTGTAAAACTACAAGATAACTACAAGATGACATTTAGTTCAATATTTTTAAGCGAAATAATTTTTTGTCATCCTTACCACCGGTTACCACTGTAATATATTTATATAATTGTATTAAAATGGTGTTGTGTAGCTTTACCATAGTTGTATAATCATGATATAATTGTGATATGATAACACAAATTTTCTGTTGTTAATTAAGATATAGCATAATGGATTTCATTGTGTACATCTTATTTGATACGTTCTTTCTATGGAATTTTTTTTAAGTTTTAAGTTTAGACAAAAGAAATATTACCATAATTAGAAAAATAAGGAATAGAGGAAAAAAAAGGGAAAGAGATTGAATCAGGCCATGAGTTTGGGCATATTATTTAATGGACTGGGTTTAAGAGTTCTGTAAAATTTTGTAGAAAATGGTTTTTACCCTATTCTTTTTCATAAAATGATGAGCAATGAATTTTTTTTTCTAAGAATTTTAATATACTTCCCATGCATTACAATTAAGTGAATAATTTTTGTATAAATATTTGTTTCTGGGCTCAATCATATACAGTTTTGGCAAAGGGAAGCAGCAAAGCTCAGGAGGGAACTGCAGTCCTTACAAGAGTATCACAGGTAATTAACTTCCTAATGGATGGAGTCTGGAAACTCAAAACTTACCCTTTTATTTTTACTGAATTTGTTTATAAAAAAAATTTAACGTACGCTTTACCTGAGCATTTTGAAGTGTCATTTGTTACGTATTTATTCTATGATTATACCTAAAATAATGTATTGCACATTTACGATGCTTTAAAGTTATATATGATCCGAATGCATGCATGCATGTTCAGGAAACTAATGGGAGAAGAGCTGTCAGGGTTGAGTGCCAGTGATTTGCAAAACTTGGAAAACCAGCTAGAGATGAGCCTCAAGGGAATTCGCACGAAGAAGGTACAACTTACAACTTAAATATTGATCAACTTAATTATTATAATTAGTCCTTCATTAATTGTACACTCCCACTGCTTGTCTCTTCTCTAATTTCTCTTCCCGCATTCAATATTATTCCTCCCTCGCAGAACCAGGTTTTAATTGGCCAAATAACAGACTTGACAAAAAAGGTAACGCCCCAATTTACGTACATTAGATCAATATGCCTATCCTTCTGCATCTATGTATATCTCATGCTACAACCTAGATTGCTATCTATATGTCATGTTTACGGTTTATCCTTTGAGTTAAAAGAAATTATATATGGGTGCAAATGTCAAAATGCATGAATAATAATTACTTTTTCCCATATATATCAAAAACTAATATCTCCTAGGTCATTAAATATTTCATCAAATTCATTATAAAATAAATATTCCGTGAACTTTAGGGATGTTCCCCTAAGACCCTCTACATATACGACAAGAGGTGGCAAATGGATTGGATTGGTGGATTGGTGGATTGGATTGATGGATCTATGGATCAAATGGATTGGATCTAATGGATTGGTGGATTCATGGATTGGAGCAAGTGGATTGGTGGATTATCCATGAATCCAAATTACATCCTCAACAAAGGACCAATATGTAAAACGTAAAAAGTTTAGGTACTAAAATGTCACAATGAAAAATTTTAGGCACCAAAACGTAATTTTCCAATGATATTTTTGTATAAAAAAATAAATTTTAGGTACCAAAATGTAAAAAAATAAAAATTATAGGTACTAAACCGTAATTTGCCAATGATCCATGGATCCAATCCATGAATCCACCAATCCAATTGGATTTGGATCAAATGGATTGGATTTAAATGGATTGGATTAGGTGGATATTTTTAATGGATTGATGGATTGGATTGAAATTGCCACCTCTATATACGACACATGGGAAAAGGTCGTCCTCAAATGTATTTTATTTTGATTAATTGGTGATCTATAATTTTGGTATACAGACACGTAATTGTTGTTGTTTTTCATTATGATTTTTGCGTGAAAAACTTAATTATGAGTGTGGATGTTAAATTGAATGTTGCAGGGAAATCTATTCTATCAAGAGAATATAGAACTGCACCGACAGTTGGACCTTCTGAGGAAGGAAAATTCAGAATTGCGAGACCAGGTATGTCAAAATCCATTCGTTTCATTCCAACAGTCGTATTAACTATTTTTACACTGAAACAACATATTCGGTCGACCTAATACTTATTGAGTTTGATCAAAATGTGCAAGCCACGGTAACATGCATGTCATTTTAGATACACCTTTAAAGTTTTCATCCCATAAAAAAATGGTCATGACGAGCCGTCTAGTGTGTATCGTCTATGTTGCATCATGGCTGAGTAATATGCAGACACTATTAATATGATATTACTTCCATACAAAGATACACAACTACGTACTTCCACAAAAATTGCGAGCAAGAAAGACGAGCATTGACCCCTTTCTTTGTTGGGAACAATCGCAAATACCTCCATTTATAGTTAGACTGAGCATGTTGTTGGGACTTGGATGGGTTCTTTATTAATACGATATTGTACACTTTAGCGAAAATATTCAATCATTTACGTACTAGTGAAAGTTGATAAATACTTGTATACATGTATACAAGGATCATTTCTCTTGTATGTACAATATTTTTTTACAAATAAAATGTGTGCAATAATATTGCTCAATTTTTTCTTAATTAATAATAACTGAAGTAGAGAGCGTTTTAAATGTATTGTTGATATTTTCTACACATCTGAGAGTTACATGTGAAATGATGAACATGTTCTCACTAAATGAATAAAAAAACAAGATATAATTTATCTTTGTGGTGAAATTTTCATCTCTTTTTATCACATTATTGTAGGTCACGGGAGAAAGGGATGCTGAAAGGGATGCAACACTAGTACTGCACAAAACTTGTCATCACCAACATCCACAAACTACTACTAGTAACCAGTTTGAGTTCATACCTCATCAGTTGGACTTCAACTGCCCCAAACAAAACTAGCCTACTCTTTTCCACTTGTTTGTTTGTTCTTCACTTGTTGTGAAGGAACTTTTTTTAATTTACACATTCGCCATAAGTACTTTTGATACATCGGGATCATGGGTCGACATAATCAAAGTATTGGTATACCATACGTGCTATCTTCTGGTTTTCTTCTTCTAGAGTGGGGTTTTTTTCTTTGTTGTTTGTGTTAATTCATGTCTGCTCAACTGTTAGAAATAAGGCAAACTTGCAATACTTCCTAAATTAAATTAGGTTTTCTTTTTCTTCCACTTGTTCATGTTTTACAAATATACAACAGTTATTGATGGTTCAAAATGCAACGAGTTAGGATGCATGCTCTTTCATTTCTTATTTCTCCTTCACCACCAAAATCCAAATAAATTTAAGTTATAGTTAAAATAATATTTTTACCAGCACTTAGGATACAAATTATTTTTTCTAACAAAATTTACATCTCAGCCATCCATTAGCTTTTATCTAGAAATTATTCCCCAAATACCCTACTTCTTAACAAAATCCCAAATACAATAATTTTGTTAGAAACACTCCTAAAGCAAACATGCTTTCAGCAAATCAATTGCGATGCAAGCGATCTACTCAATATTCGTTGGATAGAAAAAAATGATCATAGCTAAATTGCGTTACACGACAACGATGATTCTAAAATCGCTTCCCAGTACAGAGATCACTATATTAGGTGCTTACCAAGTCAACTAAATCGCTTAAGAAGAAAGCCTTCAATAATAAATCATTGTCCTCAACCGCAATTTAATTTCAACACGAGGTTAGGGTTGATGCATCTGTTTTTTCCACGAGGTTAGGGTTGGTGCACTGGTTTTTAGTTGATCGCCTATGTTACAATCGATTAACTAAATCTCCTTTGTCAAGAGAGATAAATATTTGGCACGAGGTTAGGGTTAGGTGCAACGACCTAGGCATGATTGCTTTAGTCAAAAGAGATTTTGCATTGATCGCCTTGCACTAAAGTGATCAAGGTGCAATCTGATTCCAAAATAAAAATGATTTTCCCATCCTAATTCACTCTCATTTCCCATCTTCTCCACCTTCATAGCAGAAAATTCCCTCTTCTCCACTACACTTGCAGAAAATCCCACGACCACACAAAAACTCTTTCCCCTCATTCTGACTATATGGTATGTCTGAATTTATTTATTATGGTCAAGTTTAAGTAGTTATGTATTTGTGCTTCACTAATTACGCATCATTTTAATTATGCTAAATATTCAGATGAAAGTTGAATATATGACGGATTATCGTTTTGGATGTTGTATGTAATCGTTAGTTCCAACTTCTTTTTCGGCGGAATGGTCGGATGACAAAATCCCAAAAATAGCGGTTATGAATATGGTGAATCCAGCAGGTTGAACATTGATATCAGATTCACGTGGCAAGAACTCTATGACATTTGTGCATACATGGTTTGTATGGTGGGGAAAACAAGAGTTTGTAAAATTACTTACCGATATCCAAACATCGGTGGAGGAGATGTCACGTACGAAGGAGTTGTCATATCCAACAATGATGGGGTTAACATGATGGTGAACTTCCTAGCTGAAAACTAGATCAGGCTAGCACAGGTGTATGTTGAAACCATGGATGTCGGTCATGATGGAGCTAGTTACGGATATGATTGCGATGAATCCTCTTATCACCACCATTATTACGGTGATGGTGTCGCGGGAAGGTACGAATGGGGTGGTTATTCAAGAAACTATGAAAAAGGTAGTTATGCAGGTGGCAATGTGAGAGATGGGGCATCCTGGCGATCTGCACAGAGTAGAGATGACGATGTTGGTGGCTATGGTTGCTAAAATTCCAGTGATGAGATGCAGAGTTATCCTTTCGAAATATATGAGGATAACGAAGAAGATTTTGGACCTGTGAGTGAGGAAGAGTAAACGAACTATGAGGTTGGGGTCCAAGAGTCACCTACTCCATACTACACAAAATCCATTAATACTCATAACGAAGATCTTGACTTTCTCCCTATGCCGGTGAGGAATCTGACTGCCGATTTGGAGGTTGGAATGGTATTTCCTACCAAAGATGTTGTTGGTGGTGGTTTTAGAGAAGAACTCATGCGATGGAATCTTGAGTGGAAGGTCGAATATTCTAACCAACAACAACTCCATGTCATATGCAAGAATGCTAGAGACGGATGTCGGTGGGAGCTTCAAGTTGCATGGATGAAGAAAAGTATGCTTGGGTAATTTGCACGATGCAGAACAATCACACCTGCTCCTCTTTCATACTTCCTAGGACCACCGCCAACTGAATGTAGAGATCGTGAGTGCCTTACTTGATCAAGGCATTACCAAACATCACCATCAATATATCATGGCGGAGGTAAAGTGATTTGTCTGTTGATCGCTTTTGTCGACAACGATTTGGTGAAAACATGTGTACTTCCGCAAATTTTATAAAGGCTACCATATTTTCGGAATTTTTTTAAGAACTCATATAGTGACAATGAGGGGCAGATTAGTAATTTCCGCAATTATGTCCTTTTTGTTGTACTTTTAAGGACATGTAGTACGCAGAAGAGAGGAGATTTTGACATGTTAAGACTTACTTTTTAATCTCTATTATTCTAAATCGAGACATATATCCATCATTTTAAGTAAAAATCTCATTTTTATACAATAAAATAATTTGATCTACAAAATAATATTTATTTTGTATATTTTGAGAATAAACAAATTAGTATTTTTAAAATAATGTTTGCTAAATCTTATTAATGAGGGCTCCCAGGATGAGGTGGACCACCATCTTCCATGCCCGCCTAGTCCACGTCGTTGAGCTCCTCGGCGGCCACGAGGGTGAGTACTAGCTAAATAAAGTTTTATTTTTAACGGTATGGTTCAGTTTCGGTTGAAACATTACTATACAAGAAGCTCAAATCTTTGACGATAGGGATATGACTAGTGAGCGAGAAGCTCAAATCTTTGCAAATATGATCTTTAGATCATAACCTCTACAATCTTAGCTATCGAGAAGTAATTTGGTAGTACTATATAATAAGAGAATTTTATATTATAACCTATACATTTATTTCAAAAAAAGTTTTCAACTCGGATTTGTGACTCACAAATGGGTCAAGCTAATTATAGGCTAATTTGTCCTGTTGTAGTTTGTATAAATGCAGCTTCTAGCTATAGCTCTTAAAAAAGTAATTTAAAAAAAGCATTTTAGTATGTATCTATTAAACTATTATAAGTAATTTTTAATATTAGAGATCATATAAAATGACTAAAAAAGACTTTTAATATAAAATGTGACTAAAAAATAAAAAGATATTCTAAGTAGATCTTATTGGATTTTTTATATTAAATAATACAAATGAAATAAAACTATGTTTATGGAAACATAAAAATGGTGAGGATAATTTTTTTTTTTAAACAGCTTTTTGCAGCTTTTATGTTGTAAAAAGAACTTTTCTATTTTGTCAAAAGTCGGTCTTATAGAGGTGTTTCGCCTGACTTCAGCTTGTAAAGTACAAAGGCACTTTTAAAAGTCGAGTCAAACATAGACTATACCAATACGGTTAATTGTTCCTTGAAAGCCATCCGCGACGCGTATGCGGTCAATAGTCTTATATAATGATGATTTTTCGCACCTAATAACGGAATATTATTTTTCATCTTAAAGAGATAAGGGGTGAGCAACGGGAAACGGGTATTTGGATATACCCATACCCGTTCTTTTTTTTAGGATTACGGGTACCCAAATACCTATATTTTTTTAATAGGGTGGGACTTGGGTTTTATGATTTCTACAACGGATATCCACTGATTACCCGTTAATACCCGTTTGGATAATGCGAGTACCCATAATACCCGTTACCAAAAATTCTTACAAAATAGACCCAACCCCATTTCCCCAACCTCAACCCAACTGCCCAACTTGAGCTCAATTCTAGTGGCCCCATTGGTCCTCCTGTTAATGATCATCTACTCTGATACTTTTATTGGTCCTCTTGTTAATATGACTCGACCCAGTTGAAAATGAAGACAAGTTTTGTAAAATTCTACGATAAACGGAAAGAAACAATCACACAAGACCAGGATTTACGTGGTATCCCCGTTCTTAACTGAACGGGACTAATCCACGAAGCTTGACGCTCACAGAAGAATTCACTAGTTCTTTGTTCTTTCCCTCTTAGGGTTTCGGCTAGCAGCTGATACAAAATATATATGTTTGCACGTCTCCTAACCTAAGCAACCTGGAGAGGCAAATTACAAAGAGATCCCTACACTAATGGTAAAGTACAGTACGGATCACAACACTCCCCCTCAAGCGAAGGAGTGAATATCGAGAAGTCCAAACTTGACGAAGAGACGGTTGAACTGATCAACACTCAATCCCTTCGTGAAGAGATCCGCAGGCTGCTCCGCGGTGGCAATCTTCATGGGCACAATCTCCTGAGACTGAACACGTTCACGAACGAAATAACAGTCCATCTCGACATGTTTAGTTCGTTCATGAAAAACTGGATTAGCTGCAATGTGAAGAGCAGCCTGATTGTCACAAAACAGTGGAGTAGGAGCAGGTGTGATAACCCCAAGATCACGCAGCAGCCACCGGAGCTAGACAATCTCACTGACGGTGCTAGCCATAGAGCGATACTCCGCTTCAGCCGAAGAACGAGCAACCACTTTCTGTTTCTTTGTACGCCAGGACACAGGAGAGGAACCGAGCATGATAAAGAAACCAGTGGTCGATCGACGAGTCAGGGGGAAGCCACCCCAATCAGCGTCGCAGTAAGCTGTTAAGGTAGTAGTGGCGGATGCAAAGAAGAAGAGACCACGACCGGGAGCAGATTTCAAGTAACGAAGAACTCGAACTGCCGCCTCCTCATGGGCTTTAGTCGGCGATTGCATTGCCTGACTAAGAATGTTGAAGGCATACACAATGTCCGGACGAGTAACCGTAAGATAAAGCAGGCGTCCAACAAGACGACGGTACGCACCAGGATCAGCAGCAGGCGGAGAAGGAAGACGCCCCAACTGATGTTGTTGTTCAATAGGAGTGGAACAAGGCTTAGCAGCTTCAAGACCAGCACTAGCAAGAATGTCAAGCACATACTTGCGCTGATTAAGAACTAGACCACGAGGAGAACGCGCTACCTCGATGCCCAAGAAATACTTCAACGGTCCAAGATCCTTAATGGTGAACCGATCATGTAGAAACTCCTTAACTCGGCTGATAACACCCATATCATTACCTGTGAGAATAACGTCATCGACATAAATAAGAGCAACCGCAAAAACATCCGCACGACGATAAGTAAAGAGAGCATGATCCGCGCGGCTTTGAACAAAATCGAACTCAAGAAGAGCGCTAGTGAACTTCTGGTACCAGTTGCGTGAGGCCTGTCGCAAACCATAAATGGATTTATGTAGGCGACAAACTCGAGTATCACCAGGACGCCCAAAACCTTGCGGAACAGTCATGTAAACCTCTTCATCAAGATCGCCGTGTAAAAAGGCGTTATTAACATCCAACTGATGGATGTGCCACCCCCGAGTGACTGCCACGGCCAAGAGACAACGGACAGTGACGAGTTTGGCCACAGGAGCGAATGTATCGTGATAATCTATTCCTTCTATCTGGGTAAAACCCTTTGCCACCAGCCGCGCTTTGTAGCGCTCAACAGTGCCATCCGGCCTGAACTTTATTTTAAATACCCACTTGCACGCAATAGCTTTCTTGTGCAACGGTAGTTGAACCAAAGACCACGTCCCATTTGCGATAAGGGCGTCGATCTCCCTTTGCATGGCATCACGCCAATGCTTATGACGCACTGCCTGGTAGAAATGGATCGGCTCCTCCTCGGCACTCACAGCCGCAACAAATGCATGGTGTGCTGGAGACAACCGATCATAGGTAAGATAGTCTTCAATAGGATACAAAACAGATGTGGAATTGGCTGCACCTGGAAGGTCGACGTCATATCCACGTAAACGAGTGGAAGGAACGCGGACACGGTCGCTGCGACGGGGCTGCACTGGGCCAACAATTGGAGATGACTCAGGCTGCCGAGGGGCAGTAGGCGCTGGGTCGGATGAGGACGAGGACGCGACATCGGTCGGCCGAGTGGGGCTGCTAATCTGCCGAGATGGGCTTCCGGGCGACTGAGGTGGGCTGCCGGTTTGCTGAGGTGAGTTGAGATCGCGACCAGGAGGAGGTGACAAAATGGACGAAGTGTCCAGTGCTGGCAAGGACCGAGGAATCTCATCCGCGTGAAATGAGGGCAGAAGGTCGTCCGAGACAGCTGTGGTGTGGCCAAAAGATGGCGTAGAGACCTTGGCAGGAGTAAGAGAAGCACCATCATCAACTTCCCGAAAGGGATATACTTGTTCGAGAAACTGGACATCCCTCGAGGTATAAATGGTACGTTGCTCAAGATCATAAACTCTGTACCCTCGTTGCGCCGAAGGATACCCCAGAAAAATCCCTGCACGACCGCGAGCTCCGAACTTGTGAAGGCCCTGATGATTATCTCGAGCATAAACCAAGCACCTAAAACTCCAAAGATGATCATACTGAGGGTCTTTGTCAAAAAGCAACTGGAAAGGGGACCGATTCCCTATAGGAGCCAGAGGCATTCGAATTATGAGATATGCCGCTGTCATAACACACTCACCCCAGAACTTAATCGGTAGATTAGCATGAAACCGAAGAGCCCTCGCGGTGTCAAGAAGATGTCGATGTTTGCGCTCGACAACGCCATTCTGCTGTGGCGTGTCAGTGCATGATGTCTGTAACACAATGCCCTCCTGCTCATAATAAGCAGTAAGTGCATTCGTAGAGAACTCAGGACCGTTATCTGCTTGTATCTTGCGTACCTGCTTTCCAAACTGAGTGCGAACCAGATTACAGAAATAGAGCAAATGACGACCCACATCAGACTTGTAACGGAGAAGAAAGACCCAAACTGCACGACTAAAATCATCGACTATCGTCAAAAAATAATGTGCGCCAGTGGTGGAGGCAGTCTTGTAACTCCCCCAAATGTCTACATGAATAAGCTCGAAACATGACTTAGTTTTAATGGAACTAAGTGCAAAGGAATCACGAGTCTGTTTAGCTCGCAAACATGACCGACATGGTTCTTTATTCTGAACAAAAGTGCAATCAAGAATTTTCTCCAAGCAGTTCAACTTTGCCCAGGACGGATGCCCAAGCCTCGCATGCCACAGCTCCGATTTATCCAAGGAACGATGAACAGTATATGCGACAACGTGGTTGGCTTCCAAAATCCTGAGATAGTACAATCCGTCAACATGCTTACCCATCCCAATTAGCCTCCTGGATGGTAAGTCCTGAATCACACAGAAGTCACTCATAAAAATCAATGCTACCGAAAGATCTGCTGCAAGACGACTGACAGATAGGAGGTTGCACTGAAACTCTGGTACGTGTAAGACACGACGTAATCACAATTCAGTAGATAGACTAGAAGTTCCAATACGATGAACCTTAACACCTGTCCCATTGGGGATTTTAACCTGCAGATTAGGAGACGAATCCGTCTCGGTATGTGACTCACTCCTACTGTCACTCTAGAAAATGGCCAAGTGCAACCACTTCCTAAAGCGTAGTATAGCGGGTTTGGGTTTTATTGTCAACCCGGGTCCTAGATGTGATGACTACTCGGTGAATTCTTGTTATTTAGCGGTGAACTTTTAGTGCAACTCAAACAAACAAAACACAAAGCAAGTAAACGGTTGTTGTCAAGTCAAGAAAGGTCACCCGGATATGGATTCCCCTAGACTGCAGTTAAGTCGTATTGCAATTTACCAAGTTCAGTTTTCATGAGAGTTATACTGCGGAAGGTTCTCAATTAGCCTGAAGTCTCGACTAAAGGTCTCCAGACCCTCTCAATCTGAGTCTCTAGCGGGCGACTAACCTCCACCGGAGTAAACAGATTGAGGCCCTAATGAACCAAACCTCCACTACCGAATAGACTTCGGTACAGAATAGCGAATTGGCTCCTCGACTAAAGTCACCAATTCGCCACCTTCGATTAAGGGTACTCTATCAACCTAGGCAGATATTCTCATTCCAGGTCAAAGCAGAAACAACAGGAATTTGATCAGGATTCAACACCTGTCCCATTGGGGATTTTAACCTGCAGATTAGGAGACGAATCCGTCTCGGTATGTGACTCACTCCTACTGTCACTCTAGAAAATGGCCAAGTGCAACCACTTCCTAAAGCGTAGTATAGCGGGTTTGGGTTTTATTGTCAACCCGGGTCCTAGATGTGATGACTACTCGGTGAATTCTTGTTATTTAGCGGTGAACTTTTAGTGCAACTCAAACAAACAAAACACAAAGCAAGTAAACGGTTGTTGTCAAGTCAAGAAAGGTCACCCGGATATGGATTCCCCTAGACTGCAGTTAAGTCGTATTGCAATTTACCAAGTTCAGTTTTCATGAGAGTTATACTGCGGAAGGTTCTCAATTAGCCTGAAGTCTCGACTAAAGGTCTCCAGACCCTCTCAATCTGAGTCTCTAGCGGGCGACTAACCTCCACCGGAGTAAACAGATTGAGGCCCTAATGAACCAAACCTCCACTACCGAATAGACTTCGGTACAGAATAGCGAATTGGCTCCTCGACTAAAGTCACCAATTCGCCACCTTCGATTAAGGGTACTCTATCAACCTAGGCAGATATTCTCATTCCAGGTCAAAGCAGAAACAACAGGAATTTGATCAGGATTCAAGTCATTCAATCATTCAAACCTCAATCGAATATAATCAATTCACAAACTCTGTACTTGGGTTCATACAATCAGACCTAGCATACAAATCTAGGGTTCCCCATACCCAGATGAATGGGGGAAACTACTCCATAGAGAAAGAAGCAAAAGCAGATTCAGACGCGGAAATCATACTGTGAAGATGGATTTCTGCTCCTGGACGTTTAATCGCACTTCTCCAAGCTCAAACCGGGCTCCAATGGTGTTGAAGATCGATCTATGGCGCTTGGGAACTCTGGTTCGTCGCTTTCTCTCTCTAGGTATCGCTTTCTCTCTAAAAAACTCGGAACCCCCTGAAAATTGGCCTTCTTTCTCTTTTATCAGCTGCCCTCGCGATACCCGGTCGAAATACCCGGTCGGGTATTTAGGGTTTCGACCGGGTATTTTCAAAACACACCGTTTCATTAAAGGAGAAAATCCCCGGTCTCTTCTCGTAATCCCCGACCGGGGATTTAAGGCGTTTGCCCGGGCCACCCTCTGTTTCTCACGGGTGCCGAAAACGATAAATACCCGGTTGGGTATTTTGCCATCCGACCGGGTATTTTCGTCCTGCAGCCCCCTTCGACACAACTTCGCTCCTTTCGACCCAGAACTTGTTTCTCCGCCTCGATTCCAACGCCGGGACCTGAAATATGACATAAACACACACCCTAGCGTGAAATCGGCTTAAAACACTAGGATCCACATCTCAAACGGCTTCAGAAAAGGGGTGAAAACATGTGTAAATATCGGTCTATCAAACTCCCCCACACTTAACCGTTTGCTTGTCCCCAAGCAAACCTAACTCAAACCAATGCAGCTCTCCAGACCTCTATAGCAACAAACAACCCCGATCGTAGGTAGCGGACTTCCTAGATCATTTAGCAGCTTACGAGGTCAACTGACGCACAAGTCATCTCATAGCTTCTTCGGCGAGAACGCTAGTCTCGAATCGGCATCATGGCAAATAGTGAACAGAGGACAAATGAATCGTGGATGAAGGGACTCTAAAAAACAAACGATCATGGACTCACATTAATTCAAGGTGCTCGATTTTCTTGTGAACATGGTTGGAACCCTTTTCTTTCTTCTTTTTGCTTGTTTTTCTGTTTTTCTCTTTTTTTCACGGGTTCCAACCTGTTTCTGCCGAAAACGGGGGCTCCCACCTAGCAAAGATTTTGCGGGAGCCCGGCTCTTACCGGCCATGCCAGGAGCGGGTGTCTCGAGCCTCGTGCGGGGGAAAGACATGTAAGGGGGCTGGAGGTAGTAGGTGGAAATTAGGAACGGATTCCCGTCTCCCCTTACACACTTTCGCCCTATTCGCACGGGAGACGTTATTTTAAAGCACATTTTCGAGCACCTGTTACTTTCAGAACATGATACAAGAGTCCATGACAGGCAGAGAGTCCACAACACCACACAATTCAAGGGTCCTAAAATCACTAATTCACTCAATCAACCAACACAATATGAAGAAGAAATGAGACTTCTTAAATGCATCAACATCCTCCATAGTGCTACACTACCTCCCTAGGTTGCAAATCACTACAGAGACTGTCAATTCAAAGCATACTGAGCAGGCAATTGCAAGGAACACGTACTTGGAGCCCTCAAATTTAAAAATTTGGACAGTGGACTAGGCTCCAAGCACACAAACATAGCTAAAGCAGTCAAAAGATAAACACCCCCCCCCCCCCACACTTAAGATCGACATTGCCCTCAATGGAGAAGAGGGAAGGAAAGGGGAACAATGTTACCGGTGTGCACAGACTGCAGGAGACTGGAAATGGACCAGTCGGCATGGGACGGACTGAAGAGAGGACCAGTCGGGAACACAGGCAGAGCTAAAAGAGATCAAAAAGCTCAAACACATACGTTAGGTCCAACGGTCATCCCAATAGTACAGCATCCAAAATGAAAAGAAAAAGAAACAAAAACCGACACAAAACAGACAGTTTGCATGCTGACACAGATAAAAACTCTCAAAACATGCCCCTAGGGCCCTCCAAGACCGGAGAAATCAATCTGATCCATAAGGTCGTCGAAGCCATCATCCGGTGGCTGCCGTGGCGGTGAATGCTCCCACCGGGTGGTCCAGTGGTGCTCCTCTGGAGGGTGGCAAGCCTAGAGCAGATGCTCGGAATACTCCATCAGACGGCGGCCTTGGTCTCTCTCCCGCTCGATGAGAGCAGTAGTGACTCCCATGTGGGTCTCCAATCGGCCAAGGCGCTCATCAACGCCCGTCATCCTGGACCGGTGCTCGGCCTGGTGGGCCGAGTACTGCTGGTAAAACTGGACCTGATGGTCTATGAGCTGCAGGTTCTGAAGACCGAGCTGCTGGAACTGGAGCCCCATCTGCTGGAACTGCTCCGTGAAGAAGTCCATCGACGGACCAGAAGGACCAGAGGAGGACTCACCTCGCACTAGTCTCCGTCGAGGCTGAAGATCCCCAGGGGGGAGAGCGAGGGCTCCGGCTCATCGGCATCCATAGCGCCGCCATCATCATCATCAGCATCCTCATCTACCTCCTCCTCATCCGAGTAGTCCGCATCCTCCTCGTCCTAGTCCAGATCAATCACCCCCGCGGGGGGCATAGAGAGCCCATCCACCCAGGTGCGGATGTCATCAGTGGCCAGGAGACGCGCGTTGTGGAGCACGTCCCGGCTGAGGGGTGCGGAGCCGCCCAGCACGGTCTCATTGTGAAGCCCCTGAAAGCTGATGTCGAAATGCTTCGCCAACCGTGTGATCAGGGGACCACAGAAGAGGTGAGTGGGATGCCCCCGGATCCGGAAGAAAGTGAGGGCCACGAAGGATCCCAGGTGGAGCATGTGCGCCGGCTCCCCCATCGAGTACATGGCATACAACACCCGTTTCGGGAGCTTATGCGAACCGGTGGCGTTGGGGACGATGGATCGGGTGATCAGCAAGTTCAGGATGTGCCACTGCGGCTTGAGGGTGCTGACGGAGGTCTGGCCAGCATCGAAGTAGTCGTAGCCATGGGCGCGCCTGGCTATCCTGCGGTAGAAAGCATCCTGGTTCCAGTCGGCTGGTGGGCAACCTCGATCTCATGGGCATCGAAGGGGTGGTAATCGATCCCCAGAGCGTGGGCCAACCCGTCGATGGTCAGCTCCCTGTGTTGGCCACCCATCCGGAATGTCACTGCATACTCGTCCCGGGCCATCGTGCGGTCATAGTGAAAGGTGGTGTAGAACTCCCACACCAGCTCCGTGTAGGTAGGCTCGTCGATGGTCAGCAACGTCCGCCAGTCGGGGTGACTGATAGCGGCGCTGAGCTCCTGCAAACAGTGGAGCTGCTCGAACACCGCCCACTCGAGGTGGTGGTGACGCTCCAGTTTCCCCCGGATCACCTTGCGAAACTGATCCGCATACTCCGCGTGCAGGCGCAGATCCTGCACGAAGGGATGGTCCTGCGACATGGTCCTGCAAAATCAAAACACCATAGGTGGAGCCAAGAAAACAGGTCAGGACCAACAACATGGGTTCATCAGTTCCCCCACACTTAAGGTCACCTAGGCTAACAATGGTACGCACTGCTGGTTGAATCACAGGCGACTCAACCGGAATCAACCAAGAAGCACAGAACCAACCACATTCATGACAGGGCAGCAAAAACCCCACAGATAAACTATGCAAGCCTAAGGTATCCCCCACCCTACTCTAGTCCCGGCATGCAAACACAGTTCTCGGTCCTACAGTCTACAGTTCGATTCTCCAGAAAAAGAGTAAATAATAAGAAACACACCTAGAAACTCAAGTGGAACTGTAGTGCGGACACGAGAAAAAGGGGAAGGACGCGAGGAGGGGCCAAAAAAATGGCTGAGGGGGTCGCCGGAAAGTGGCCGGAAAATGGCCGGAAATCCGTCGGAAAGTCGCCGGAAATTGACCGGCGACGGTTGCGCGGCGGCCGGCGGCGGCGGCGGCGGCCAGCGGCGGCGTAGGCGGCGGCCGGCGGCGGGGGAGTGGCGGCCGGCGGCGGCCAAAGAGGAGAGAGGGGAGAGGAAATGAGAGTAGAGAGAGAGGGGATTTTGGAAAAAATGAGGGTAGAGAGAGAAATGACCGGGGGTTTCCTTTAAATAGGAAAAATACCCGGTCGGGTATTTTCGAGTCCACGACCGGGGGTTTCTGCCAAACGCTGCGTATCAAGGCCAAAAATCCCCGGTCCCTCGCCAAAAATACCCGGCCGGGTATTTTTGGCGGGAGATCGGGGAATTTCTAAACGCAGCGTTTAATGGCAGGAAAATCCCCGGTCTCAAGCCAAAATTAATACCCGGTCGGGTATTTTTGGCCTGAGGTCGAGGATTTGCCCTTTTTCGCCCCGGAAGGCAGAAGGGGGCCCGGGCACGAGCCAAAAATACCCGGTCGGGTATTTTGGCTCATGACCGGGTATTTTACCCTTCCGACCAAAGTTCTCATGCTTCCCAAAATCGTGGCCTCTCCTGCACGAAAACACCAAACCGAGGCATCACAGATGACCGAACTTCACGACAGACATGCAACTGACTCGACACGACACCAAAAACACAGAAAAAAGGGAAAAGAAAATGCAAACCGTGGTGGGGTTGCCTCCCCACAAGCGCTTCTTTACCGTCTTTTAGCTGGACGCCCATGGCCGAACTAAGGGTCCGCGAGTTCCACCACCAACTCCGCACGTTCGACCTCGTCTCCCAGGTAGAGTTTGAGACGATGGCCATTCACTTTGTGAGTCACACCAAATGGGTGCCTCTATCGCTTATGATGGCTCTAGGTGTCCCGAACCGGGAGAATAGCTGCTTCAAAAAACCACAAACACGTCTAGCATCATTGGTGGGCAAAGCTTGCGCCTCAGCCCACCTAGAGACGTAGTCAACAGCAACCAGAATATAGGTGTTACCAAAAGATGGAGGGAAGGGGCCCATGAAGTCGATACCCCAGACATCAAAAATCTCACAAGTGATAAACACATTCTGGGGCATCTCATCACGGGCAGAGATGTTACCTGACCTCTGGCATCGGTGGCACCTGCGTGCGAAGGCGTCTGCATCCTTGAAGAGCGTGGGCCAGTAAAAGCCCGATTGGAGCACCTTCCTCGCTGTGCGGTTTCCTCCGTGATGACCGCCAGTAGGTCCCTCATGACAGTGAGATAGAATGCCCTCCATCTCACTCTCCATAACACAACGACGGATGATCCCGTCGGCTCCGATCCGAAAAAGGTGCGGGTCATCCCAGAAGTAGTACTTCAGATCGGAGAAAAACTTCCTCTTGGCGTGAGTTGCCATCCCCTTGGGCAGCTGCTGGCCCACCAAATAATTCGCAAAATCAGAGTACCAGGGGGTGACACTCTCCACCAAGCACATCATCATCAACCTCTCATCTGGGAAGGAGTCATCAATCTCCTCCACGAGGTTGTCCGCAGGAGGTGCGTCCAACCGGGAGAGGTGATCAGCTGCAACATTTTCTGCTCCCTTCTTGTCCCGGATCTCAATATCAAACTCGTGCAGCAGTAAGATCCATCGTATGAGCCGAGGCTTCGCATCGGCCTTGCTCATCAGGTATCTAATCGCGGAGTGATCTGTGTACACGGTCACACGGGACAAGACAGATAGGGGCAAAACTTATCGAAGGCAAACACCACTGCAAGCAGCTCCTTCTCTGTGGTGGTGTAGTTCTCCTGGGCATCATTCAGAGTCTTCGAGGCGTAGTAGATAGGTCGGAAGTGTTGATCTCGCCTCTGCCCCAGAACAGCTCCAACAGCAAAGTCACTGGCGTCGCACATCAGCTCAAATGGTAGGGACCAGTCAGGAACAACCATGATAGGAGCCTGCGTGAGCTTCTCCTTCAAGGTGGTGAACGCCGCTGTGCAAGCATCAGTGAACTGGAAGGGGGCATCCTTCTCCAGAAGCTTAGTTAGGGGCAAGGCGATCTTCGAGAAGTCCTTGATGAACCGCCTATAAAAACCTGCATGGCCAAGAAAACTCCGGATCCCCTTTACAGATGTAGGAGGAGGCAGCTTGCTAATAGTCTCGATCTTTGCTCGGTCTACCTCGATCCCCATCTTGGAGATCTTGTGCCCAAGAACTATGCCTTCTCGAACCATGAAGTGACACTTCTCCCAACTCAGTGCCAGGTTCGTTTCTTCACACCGTTTAAGAACAAGTTCCAGGTTATGGAGACAGTGAGAGAAGGAGTCTCCATAAACCGAGAAGTCGTCCATAAACACCTCCATGATCTCGCCAACCAGACGGTCAAAGATGGCGAGCATGCATCGCTGAAAAGTGGTTGGGGCGTTGCATAGCCCGAATGGAATCCTCCGGTAAGAAAATGTGCCGAAGGGGCAGGTGAAAGTGGTCTTCGCCTGGTCCTCCGGTGCAATAGGGATCTGAAAGTACCCGGACATCCCATCCAAGAAGCAGTAGAACTCGTGCCCCGCCAATCTCTCCAGCATCTGATCAATGAACGGTAGCGGGAAATGGTCCTTCCGAGTAGCATCGTTGAGACGCCTATAGTCGATGCAAACACGGTACCCAGTCACCGTGCGCATCGGGATGAGCTCGTTCTTCTCGTTAGGCACCACGGTCATCCCACCCTTTTTGGGCACCACCTGGGTGGGACTGACCCACTCACTGTCAAAAATGGCGAAGATGATCCCCGCGTCCATCAGCTTCACGATCTCTGCCCGAACCACCGCCTCCAAGCTCGGCGTCAATCTCCTCTGCGGCTGCCTCACTGGCCGCATCTCATCCTCCAACAGTATCCGGTGTGAGCAAAAGGAGGGGCTGATTCCCCGGATATCTGTGATCTTCCATGCCAAAGCTCGCTCGTACTGCTTCAGCAAGGCCACCAGGCTGGTCTTCTGCTCGGGTGTGAGGGTCGAGCTGATGATGACTGGCAGCTTATTCCCCTCCCGGAGAAATGCATACTCCAAATGAGGAGGGAGGGGCTTAAGCTCCAACTCTGGTGGTTCCTCCAAGGAGGTGGTGATGCGGGTGGAGGATGAGATCGGTTTAAACAGCCTGTCGCCCTCCAAGAAGGGGCCACTCTCCAATGCGGCCAACTGCTCTGCCAGCTGCGGCTCCTGCAATGCCTGCTCACCTAGCAAAATACAACGCTCAAGAGCATCATCAGTACCCGCACTCGTGATGGCGAGTGCGGTCTCAAAATCGGTAAGCACATCACAGTAGTCTATGTCATCATGCAAATGAGAATGTTTCCCATTGTCAGACACAGAAAAAGTAGCATGTTCATCACCAGCACGCAAGATCAATTTACCACTATGCACATCAATAAGCGCCTTGGCGGTGGCGAGAAATATTCTACCCAAAATCAAAGGCACATCCACATCCTCATTTATATCCAAAATAACAAAATCAACAGGATATGTGAATGCACCAACATTAACAAGCAGGTCCTCAATGATACCCCTAGGATGCACGATAGAACGATAAGCTAACTGAATGCTCATCCTAGTAGCTCTAGGTTCACCTAGGTCTAGCTTCTTAAACAATTTATAGGGCATGACGTTAATGCTAGCGCCTAGGTCCGCCAAGGACTTTTCTACATGCATGCTGCCAATAACAAGAGGGATAGTGAAACTCCCTGGGTCTTTGCGCTTCTCTGGCAGCTTGTTCTGCAGGATGGCAGAACACTCCTCGCTGAGCATCACTGTCGAAAGATCCCCAAGTTTCTTCTTGTTGGTGAGGAGGTCTTTCATGAACTTGGCATACTTGGGCATCTTCGACAGTGCCTCCATGAACGGCATGCTGATGTTGACCTGCTTCAACATTGCCATGAACTTGGCAAACTCTGTCTCCAGCTTGTCTTTATGAAGTCGAGTGGGGAAGGGCAGCTGGGGTGTATGCTCCTTAACCACAGGTTGCGGCTTTGGAGCAGGTGTTGTGCTGCCTTCCCCCACCTCTGCAGTATCAGCTGGAGGTGTTGAAGCAGGTAGTGGGTCGTCTCGCCTGGGCTGGGTAGGAGCAGCAGAAGTAGACTTGCCACTCCTGGTGGTGATGGCGTGAGCGGTCTCATGCGGGTCCCGTGGATCGGGGATGGTGGTGACAGGCAGAGTCCCCGGTGCCCTGGTAGTGTTCTGGCGAGCTAGGCTCCCAATCTGATTCTGTAGATCTTGGAGAATGGCACCTTGGTTCCTCTGGCCTGCCTCCAGTGAGGCTATGTTCTGATCCATCCTCGTGAAGTTCGCCTGACTGGTGGTCATGAAAGCCTGCAAAATATTCTTCAGATCAGATATCTGAGGATCTGGAGCTGCGGCTGCGGGAGGCTGAGCAAACTGGCGCTGGGGCTGCTGGAATGGTTGCCCCTGCCTAGGCTGGTAGGGCTGCTGCTGTGGTGGTGGCCCCTGCCTAGCCTGGAAGGGCTGCCTCTGCTGAAAGCCACCTGCTGGTGCTGGGAAACCAGGTGGTTTGTTGGTGTTGCTGCTCCAGGCAAAGTTGGGATGCTGGCGCCATCCCTCATTATAGGTACTTCTGTATGGATCCAGGCGCCGAGCATTTGCTATGAATTCCACCTGCTCTTGGGGAGTAGAAGACTCCCTCATAGACTGACAATCCTCCACCAGGTGATTCGGGCTCTCACACCACTGACATTGAGCTACTGGAGGTGTAGCTACACCTCGGCCCGGAAGGAGACTTTTAGGCTGCTTCAATGTCTGCACCAACTCAGCCACCTGCTGCTCTAACTCGGACCTGGCCTCCATAGCATGCACACCCCGGTCCCGGGAGTTCCTGCCTCTGTTGTTCTGCCCCCAGGAGTGGTCTCGGGCAGCCAAGGTACTGATCATCTGGTTCAGCTCGGGTGGAGTCTTAGTAAGGATATCCCCTCCTGGGCATAGAGACTCAATCACCCTCTGGCTGTCTGGAGTAAGGGCGCTGTAGAAGTTCCCTACTGTGAAAGCATCGCTGAAGCCATGATGGGGACACTGCCAGAAGTATCCCATGTACCGCTCCCATGCATCACGAAGTGACTCATATGGCTCTTGGCGGAAGTGAGTGATCTCCCGCTGAATCTCCGTGGTCTTCGATGCCGGATAATACCGGTGCACGAATTTGTCAGCCAGATCGTCCCAAGAGGTGATGGACAATGGGGGCTGGCTCTCCAACCACCTCTTAGCATTCCCCGCCAGAGAATGGGGGAAGAGGTGAAGGCGAATTGCGTCATCCGGGACACCGTTCAGCTTGAACCCGTTCGTCAGCTGCAGGAAACGGGAAAGATGTACCCGGGCTTCCTCATCCTTCAAGCCATGGAACTGGATAGAGGATGTGATGAGCTGAATCCAGCATGGCTTGATCTCAAAGTTGTTTGCAGGAATGGGTGGATAGAGGATGACCGGGCGGATGTCAGCAATCCGTGGAGTATAGTAGTACTCCAAGGTGGGACCCGGTGGTGGTGGATGATGATGGCCAGCTCCCTGGGGGTTTGGGTCATTCCCCAGGATCTGGTTCTGATCGCCTTCCATCTCGTACTCGTCCTTGGAGTCGCTGCTCAATTGGCCGTCTCTGCGCTCCACCGTAACCAGTCTAGCTCGCTGTTGTTTCCGAAGTTGTTTGCAGGTGCGCCCAATCTCAGGATTCAACGGCAGTAAACCTCCCGACTGGCTACAGGTCATGCACTATCTGCACACAATCAAGCAATGCAAACCCGTGAAGGCACAAGTGGGAAAAAAAACAAAAACTCAATGCGAAAATGAAAATGCTAAAGTAACAGAAATCACTTTTCTTCAACAACCTAGCCGTCCCCGGCAACGGCGCCAAAACTTGACTCACTCCTACTGTCACTCTAGAAAATGGCCAAGTGCAACCACTTCCTAAAGCGTAGTATAGCGGGTTTGGGTTTTATTGTCAACCCGGGTCCTAGATGTGATGACTACTCGGTGAATTCTTGTTATTTAGCGGTGAACTTTTAGTGCAACTCAAACAAACAAAACACAAAGCAAGTAAACGGTTGTTGTCAAGTCAAGAAAGGTCACCCGGATATGGATCCCCCTAGACTGCAGTTAAGTCGTATTGCAATTTACCAAGTTCAGTTTTCATGAGAGTTATACTGCGGAAGGTTCTCAATTAGCCTGAAGTCTCGACTAAAGGTCTCCAGACCCTCTGAATCTGAGTCTCTAGCGGGCGACTAACCTCCACCGGAGTAAACAGATTGAGGCCCTAATGAACCAAACCTCCACTACCGAATAGACTTCGGTACAGAATAGCGAATTGGCTCCTCGACTAAAGTCACCAATTCGCCACCTTCGATTAAGGGTACTCTATCAACCTAGGCAGATATTCTCATTCCAGGTCAAAGCAGAAACAACAGGAATTTGATCAGGATTCAAGTCATTCAATCATTCAAACCTCAATCGAATATAATCAATTCACAAACTATGTACTTGGGTTCATACAATCAGACCTAGCATACAAATCTAGGGTTCCCCATACCCAGATGAATGGGGGAAACTACTCCATAGAGAAAGAAGCAAAAGCATATTCAGACGCGGAAATCATACTGTGAAGATGGATTTCTGCTCCTGGACGTTTAATCGCACTTCTCCAAGCTCAAACCGGGCTCCAATGGTGTTGAAGATCGATCTATGGCGCTTGGGAACTCTGGTTCGTCGCTTTCTCTCTCTAGGTATCGCTTTCTCTCTCAAAAACTCGGAACCCCCTGAAAATTGGCCTTCTTTCTCTTTTATCAGCTGCCCTCGCGATACCCGGTCGAAGTACCCGGTCGGGTATTTAGGGTTTCGACCGGGTATTTTCAAAACACGTCGTTTCATTAAAGGAGAAAATCTCCGGTCTCTTCTCGTAATCCCCGACCGGGGATTTAAGGCGTTTGCCCGGGCCCCCCTCTGTTTCTCACTGGTGCCGAAAACGATAAATACCCGGTCGGGTATTTTGCCATCCGACCGGGTATTTTCCTCCTGCATCCCCCTTCGACACAACTTCGCTCCTTTCGACCCAGAACTTGTTTCTCCGCCTCGATTCCAACGCCGGGACCTGAAATATGACATAAACACACACCCTAGCGTGAAATCGGCTTAAAGCACTAGGATCCACATCTCAAACGGCTTCAGAAAAGGGGTGAAAACATGTGTAAATATCGGTCTATCAGTATGCAACAAGGAAGCCTTATTAACAATATGTTCATTGCAACCAGAATCTATAACCCAACTCGCAGAAGAGGCTGAGAAAGTACCTGCCATGTTCGACGCGGGTTCAACTGATGACTGCTTAAATTCGGCATTTAAGAGGGACTTGAGTTGGGCAATTTGCTGTGCAGACAGGCCGAGAAGAGAGCCCTCCTCCGAATCCACTTGGGCAGCCTGCGCCGAAGACCTGTTTCCCCGATCTGGTCGTCTCTTCTACTGGTCCTTGCCATCGTCTTTCTTCGGTGGAAACCCATTCAGCCTGTAGCAGGTTTCGCGAACGTGGCCAGTTCGCTGACAATAAGTGCACTTGGGTTTTCCATCCGCGTCGCGATCCTTCTCATGCTCGCGGTCACTCGGTGGCGCCCAGCGATCAGACCTCTTCTCCCTTTGGGCTTGAAACACGGCCGACTCAGGTCGAGGCCGACGATTGCTTGCAATTTGGTGTTGCTGCTCATCTTTTGTAACGAGTTGGTACGCCTCAGCAAGCGTAGGAGTAGGTTTCATCGCCAAAATCTGTGATTTCACAGTGGAAAATACATCATCCAAGCCCATCAGGAAGTCAAACAATCGCTCCCCCTCACGAACTGCACGCTGCTGTCGTTTGACGTCGCAATGACAGCCTGAACATGTACACTCCAAGTTGGGTGTTAGTGAAGTGATCTCGTCCCATAATCCACGTAGCCTTGTGTAAAAGGCAGAGACGGAAGTCTTCTCCTGCTACAAACAAATGATGGTGCGTTTCAGCTCATAAAGCCGCGACGCACTCCCTTGCCCAAAGCGGCCTTGGAGGTCCACCCATATTTCACGCGCCGTTGACGCGAACCTGACACTACTGCGAACCTCCTTTGACATGGCTGTTTTCAGCCAACCTTTCACCATCGCGTTGCATCGACGGTAAGCCTCTCGCTCGGCTGAGTTTTTCGGAACAGGTAGCGTTCCGTCAACAAAGCAAATCTTGTCCTTTGCAATGAAAGAATCGGATATATCTCCAACCCACTCCCCGTAGTTGCTATCAGTGAGCAACTCGTCTACGAAGAGGTTGCTTGGGATGTCCGATCTACATAGCTGAAGATGCACCGGCAAAGCAAACTGAGGATCAGCTGCGAACTCAACGGCGGCCTTCGAAGAAGACTGATCCACTCCAGAAGGAGTACCACTCTTCTCGTCGTCAGAACTCATGTTAACAACTGTGGGATCTAATCACAGCTCTGATACCATGTAAAATTCTACGATAAACGGAAAGGAAACAATCACACAAGACCAGGATTTACGTGGTATCCCCGTTCTTAACTGAACGGGACTAATCCATGGAGCTTGATGCTCACAGAAGAATTCACTAGTTCTTTGTTCTTTCCCTCTTAGGGTTTCGGCTAGCAGCTGATACAAAATATATATGTTTGCACGTCTCCTAACCTAAGCAACCTGGAGAGGCAAATTACAAAGAGATCCCTACACTAATGGTAAAGTACAGTAGGGATCACAACAAGTTTCACCTCCTGATTTTGAAGTCAATGCTGCTTCTTGACATGGTTTCTTCCTCTCTAGGGCCCACGACCATTGGACTCGGCAAAAACTATAATTAGCTTTAGCTCACACAGTGACTCCTCCCCCTTGTCTAGTGTTAGCTAATGATGTTTATTGTTTAAGACATGCTTAGTTGAATTAAGCGGCACATGCATCTGTGTGAGCTAATAATACTTATGACATGGAATCCCTTATTAATTAATCATTTTGCTGATTATTAATTCTTTTGCAAAAACTACCATTTGTCATTTTAGTTATTTACGGGTTATTCGGTGGTACCCGTTATCCGTCCCGTACGAGTAATGGGTACCCGTTAACTTGTAAGGGTTTGGGACATGGAATGGAGTATCCTCTCCAAATAAGATTGGGTATCCGTTGCCCACCCTCATAACTTGAGTTTTGGTAGCAAAGGAGTTAGGTGACATCTAATTAATCCTAAAAACTAATCTAATCCTATGGTTGGGAGAAAAGGAAAGACATTTATGTTGTTAGGGTGATAACATTAGTGTTGAATGAATAAAATTTAGAATTGTGCTCATTTTTTAATTACTTAGATTGACTCAAATTATAAAAAAAAAAATTAAAATGGGCTTCATTGTTTGGTGTACGCGTGCATTAGAGTTACGTTGAACCAGAATACGTCAATGATTTTATTCGGATACCGAAGTCTGTGATTAAATAAGGAGTTTGTCTCTCTCGATACACATTGAGTGTTTCTTGGACATGGCTATGCTACAAAGGTGGCTATGCTATGCCATAGCGGATTTTATCAAAAGAAATCGTGAGAAGTGATTTGCTATTTGTGAAACATTATCGGCGTATGGACAAATCTTTAGACAATCAGCTTGTATCTTTGGAGCCGAGAGGTTGAACTAAGTGGGAGTAAACTTGGGTGAGGATACGTCCCCCACAAATTCTACTTGCGTGATTGCGGGAAAGGAAATTGTTTGACTTGTTAGAGAAGAGATCCATTGCTAAATTTTATTTAAATCGACGGAGGAAGCTAACCCTTCTTCTTCAGTGTGATAACACTCAAATTATAGTGTTTATCACTCACATATTTGCTATATTTTTTCCTTCTATCAATAGATCTTTAGGAGTTTTTACACGAATTAATATGAATATTATAACTATTTAATCGATGACCTATTATTATACCTAGATGGTGTTTTATATCTTTGATGCCTTTGTTATGTTTTTTTGACTTTCAAGGTAAAACATAACCTATGATACTTTGGATTGAAGCTTGGATGATTATGGAGGGTCAATTAGGTATATTTGAGAAGATGGAGGGGGGTTTTCACTTATTAAACCAAGGCTAAAGGAAGGGAATTCTTCTGGAAGTCTTAACTAGAGCCAAAGAAGAGTCCATTCGAGATAACTTCGCCCAAATCAGAAAAGGATTCTATTGCGCCCTCACAGACGGGTCCAACCGCTGCTAGCCCAATACACTCAGCTCGATCCCAAATTGCAAAGAAATAGGGACTCAATCGACAACATTCTTCCGATTATGCACACGAATTAGCACGAAACAAACCTAAATATGAAGGGGAAGTATCACAAATTTAGGTGTTGTCACTTAGGGGGGACCTTTTGTGGATTTTTGCTCCAAACTTGTTTCTTTTAAGTGCTATTTGTAGCACTTCTTTTCCTTGTTGGTTTTGACGTTTTAGACTTTCTGGTTTTATATTGGGTTGGTTATGCTTTTTGTTTGGAGAAAGGATTCTTTGATGTCTTCTAGTACAAGTACTTGGTATTTGCAATTGACTCGTCCCGAATATCACAACAAAATCTCACCTAAGGCCCAAGTATAAACCGTAGATCGGTGCAATATAGGACAAGTATGTTTAAATATTAACCCGGGCCGGTCCATGTACCCCTACTTTCATTGTTTGAAACATTATTTAGCGGATTGATTTTTGGTTGAAAACTATGAGGTTTAAATTAAAACAAAGCATAGGTAAATGGTTTGAAAGCTCTAGATGAGAAGGATCACTCGGGTGTCGCTTCCCCCTAACTACTACCATAGCACATGGACTCGAATGGGACGTTATGGGCAAGGCAATCGTGAACCGCTAGGAGGTGCAACTATGATCGAAGACCACACTCCCAATTTCCAAACCAAGGGATACATTATAGGCTACTAGAGTAGCCCTCTTGGTTAAGACAATTGAGGGTTGACTTACCTTCTACCTCAAACCGATGGTTGGACGGCTTAATCACGATTACACTAGTCGATTAATTCAAGATAGAGGTTTGCCCTACATTAACCTAGGTAGGTGGCTTGAAAAGCCCAAGGAATCCCAACTCAATTGAGCCTCTTTTGGAAAGGAGGATTTCCCCTCTAACCTAGGTTAGAATGGCCAATTATATTGCTAAGCACAAACATGCACAATCATCATGAAAAATACCTCAATCATTAAATTAAACAACACACATAAACAATCATTCAATTCATACTGCAACTAAATGGAAAATAGTTAGGGTTTCACAACACCCCAGTGAAAAAGGTAACTACTCCATGCTAGAAAGGGGAAGAACACAAAAGAAAGAAGTAGAAACCATCATGGTGATGCCTCCACTCTCCTTTTATCTTGTGTTGATCTTCTCTTGAGGAAATTCTTCCCAATTCACCACTTGGAGTAAACCCTAGCTTCCTTTCTCCTTTGGTTTGTCCTTTCTCTCTCTAAAATTTGAAAAGAAGGTGCTATCTCACTCTTGGGCTCTCCCTCTCTCTTCCTTTCAGCTCACGTTTTATACTGGGATCAGGCTCAGTTCAGGGCCTCAGTTCACGGCCGTGAACTCGGAGTGTTGTGTCGAAATGCACCGCTTCACTCACTTGAGTTCACTATCTTGTTGATCATGAACTCACTAGGCGTCAGTAACTTCAGAAATCACCTTGGACGCTTCGCTATTCACGGTTTATGGCTTCAGTTCACGGCCTTAGGAGATCATGAACTCCAATTTAAAACTGTGAACATGGCCTAAATAACCCTCTTTGCCCGGTCTTTGCCCCTTTTCTTCCAACTTTCGACTCTGGGGCTGGTTGCACCTGTTGGATCCTAAAACGCACAAAACCTAGCGTAAAACTGACCTTTTAGGAGTTCAAATGCCACAAACGCCCAAGGGAAACGGGGATAAAATGTGTACAATTAGGCCCGAATCAGCAATCTCTAATTCAGGGGGAGATTGATAAACGAAATCAGAGCTTACCAAATGCACAATCTATGGAAAATTTTATAAGACCGAGGCTTTTATGGAAAGAAGATGATTTCCCTCCAACTGCTAACTAGTTTGTCCATTGCTGCAGTATATATTCGCAGTCTGTACCTCGTAACTTTTGTAAGCTTTAAGAGGTATAGGTCTCGAGTTTCAGAAGGGCATATCTCTTTTAGTGGTATAGGTTCTTAAGTGGTGTTTGTAATAGCAGAGGCTGGGGCTCGAGAAAGGGTTTCTCGGTGGTATTATTTCTTTTCAGTGTTACGTTCTTCTTTTGGATTAGTATTAAAAAAATTAATAATAGTGTCTCCCTAAATAGTCTCCATGACGTGGAGTAGCCATCTGGTTTACTACATTAAAAAATTCTTTGGTGTTCTCTCTTTCCTTCTTGGTTCTTGTTACTCAGTGCATTCTCTCTGTTTTTGCGCTAAGCTTAAAGAAGAACAAGTATCAGGCTTGAAAGCTCCTCATTGTGTTGGGCTCAATTTTCTAAAGCCCACTTGCCTCTCTTTCAGCTCCCAGTTTGTCTTTTATCTTTAAGCCTATAGACCTAATATCTAACCGAGATTCCTCCTGGTCAATACCTTATTTTCTTAACCTTCTCTACTTTCGTCTCTCTTCTCCTCCTCATTCTCTTCCAATCTAAATCCCTTTTTTCCTTCTGCACTAAATCGTATTTCAGTACCAACTGGCAAATTAAGGGCAGATGAATGATCTTAGGGTTCCTTAGTGGAGTGGAGATCAAACCCCTTCTATATGAATGCTTTCCTAAAATAATTCTAGAAAAGTCGCACGTGTTCTGATCGAAACACATCTCTAGTATGCATGATAGGTTAAACCTATTGAGAGGAACTATAGGAGCAACCCTGACATATAAACTTAGACTGAGGTGACATTGGGTCTTTGTGGGTCGTGTTAGGAAGAGGTAGAGTAATCTTTGAAATCCCCATATTAGAGAGATGTGCATCCTATCCTATAAACCCAACATAGTTAGCCATTTACATGATGAACCTAGTCTACGACGAGGGTTGCACCCTGAAGTACCTTGATTTTATCTTTGCATTTTCCACCAGTATCTTCCAATCAACCTCCAACCCAAAAACCTAAACCGTTGACTGGAAAACAACGAAGTGAGAAGGTATCGGAACCCATGGACTATGACCTTGGTAGCCACTCTACTAACAATGTCATTTTTAGTTATAATTGGCTCAGAATGGGGTAGTTAGATCAGCCGTGCAAACGATTGATAACACTCACACGAGTGTAGTAGCACCATACATCCACCTACTTTGATGCATGATGGTGATGTAGGATTAAATATGACATACCTTCGAGAGGTTGTGGAGAAGACAGAGAAGGGCATGAATCTCTACCAATCAACTAGTGAGTCTATATGGGATGCCTATGAGCATGATCATAGAGTTGAGCTGGAGGAAACTCGAGCATGGCGCGCTGAGATGAATGCTAGCCATCAAAGCATGGTCGGCTAACAGAGGGGAGACCATGAGTTGCTAAGGAGGCAAGGGTAGAGGTGGAAAATGGAACGGGCTGAGTACTTGTCCCGTTTGAAATGGGTACCCTGTCCCATTTGGAGAAGAAACTTCATACTATTTTCCAAACCCGTACGGGTTAACGGGTACCTGTTACCTGTACGGAATAGACAACAGGTACCCGCGGGTAACCCATAATATTTTAAAGAGAAAAAAACTTTAATCTCATGATAGCAAAACGAGTAAAGTTGTTCAACGACAAGTTGAAGAAAAAGAAGAACACATGCATCATCAACTACCTACTATACTAGGTATATATCTTGACAATCATCATTAACTATGATAAAAAAAAAAATTCCATCATCAGCAGCAGAAGGGCAGACAGCAGCAGTAACTTCTCCTTCTTTACACGAGTCACTCTGCTGGAAAACTAACCTTGAATTTATCTTTTGGGCTCAAGAGGCAAAAGCTTGTTTCTTTCCATCTCTATTCCATTTCTTCTGCTGCTTTTTATTCCATCTAATTGGGCTTTTGGAATTTAAGCCCACCCTTGAAGTGAACGAAAACAAGTGGGAAGGAGAAACACATTATGCTGTTTATTTTTTCCAATCCCTTCCACTATCACTTTGTCTTTCCTTTTTCTGCTAATTCAAAAACTTAAATCTTCTCTAGCCAATTGATCTTCGCTAACCTTATTCTTTATTATTACTGTGGAGAGGATGGGCGGGTAGTACGGGTATCCGTACTATCCAAACGAGTATTATTGGGAAACCCGTGGGTACCCATTGTAAAATTCTTGATCCCAAATCTCATCCCCTAAAAAAATTACGGGTATTTGGGTAACTGTTGCCCACCCCTAAGCAATGGACCTGGATAAAAGAATATGATCCGAAGTTTCATGATATTTTAGCATTCAGAGGCATGGAGGAGGATCTGATGACCATATTTTCAAATTTGGTGGGTAGTGTCTATTTATTTTTATTTTTTATTATTTTGGTTAATTTTTAGGAAGTGAACTACTAGTTCTCTCTCCATTTCATTTCATGCTTTCACTTTTCATTTCTCTTGTTTGAATTCATCATAAACAATGAAGGAGATTGTATTTAACTAAGCCTTTTATTACTACTACAAAATAAAATAATGAATGAGGTAAAATATTTCAACCCTTTCATGTTTGGATATGTTTTAGTCCATTGAGAACAATGTAAAGGTTGTCACGTTTATTCATCATTATGCTTTATACATGCTATATGATTAGTCATCAAATTTTTGAAAATTTTATGCTTAATGTTTTGCACTAAGGATGCATCATCCATCCATTAGGTTGTCGAATTATTGAGTTGATAGCATCGTATTTGCACGTGTTTTCACCCTGGTTTCCTGTCCATTTTGGCTCGAATTGATTGTTCCTTGGCCTATTTTACGCTAGGTTGTGTTCCTTTGTCACATTTCAGGTCCTAGCACATAAAGTGAAGCATAGGCGCAAGTTTCAAGTCAATCAGAGATCAATTGACGATTCGGGAGAAGAAACTCGGGTATGACCTGAAGAAGAATGGATTTCTACCTCACTTTATGGACAAAGAATCATGCAAGCTTGTCATGAAAAGAAAGAGGACGAGACTACGAGTGTCTGGGTTCAAACGGCGACTGATTTGGAGTCCGGACGAGGGAGAAACGAAGCTTTGAACAGGAGCGGAGACAGAATTACGGGCAGCCCCTGCCAAATTACGGCCGTAATTGGCCAGGGCATGCCCGTAATTTATTGGCCGAGCCTTCTACCCAGAATTCCCTCGCGGTGATAAAATTACGGGCACGATCCCAAGAATTACGGCCGTAATTCCCAAATTACTGGCGGTAATTGGGAAATTACGGGCGTATCTCCTCCTCCTGCAGCTTAAGTGAAATGCGCGTTTTGGTGCGAATTACGGGCAGGACGTGATTACGGCCGTAATTCTGCCCGTAATTCGCCCAGAGTCGGGTTTTTGGAGGCAGATTCGAGCCAAGGAAAGAGAATTCGATTTTCTGGGCAAAAACAGAGTTTTAGAGAAAAAAAGAGCGAAGAACAAACCCTAGGAGCTATTTTGGAGTGGATTTCTCATCATTGAAGCCCAGATTGCGTCCCTAGGAGTGAAGATTGACATCCCAGAGCAGATTTTCCTCATCTTTATGAGTATGACTACTCTGATTTCTGTTTTCTCTTCTCTCTCTATGGAGTAGAACCTTTCTCTCACTTGGGTATGAAGAACCCTAGTTCCTTGTGTTAGGGATTTGATTGTAATGACTTGGGATGATATTATTGTTTGATTTTAATCGAATGATGCATGTTTCATGAATTGATTTGAGTCTGATCAGCTTGTCTCAATTTCTGCTTCAACCTGAGATAGATAGAATCTGATTAGGTTGTTAGAGCCTCTTCATTCGATAGTAGGAGATTGGCTATACGAGAGTTAGCCAGTGGACTACTTTGTACTGGTGTTCTTGACGCCAGTAGTGGAGTTCTGTGTTCATAGCCTCAGCTTTCTATCCCGGTGAAGACTAGTCGTCTGCCGGGTAGTTAGACTGAGAGGGCTTGGTCAGCTTAAGAGATTCCAAGCTACTGTCGGATCTTCCGCAGTCTAATCAACAGTAAATCAACCCAGGGAATTGCAATTGAACCTAACTAAGGGGCTAGGGGGACTCAATCCCGAGTGACTCTTGCCTGCTTTTGAAAACCGAACCATTTCCTGCTTTCTTACTGCTTTTGCTTTAAACAACAATCACTCGAATTAGTTTGCTAGATAATAGAGAATCACGGAGTAAGCAGTAGATCTAGACCCCGGGTTGATAATATAACTTGCCTGTTACTGCATTCCCGGACTGCGATTCCACTTGGTCGCAGTTTGGTGTTGTGTTTTGGCGTGTCATGAGTGCAATTTTTTGGGTGACTTTTTTCATAACTTTTGAAATTTTATTCAACTCTTCCCATCCCCTACAAGCATTATCATTGCTCATCTTACTTTGAATAAATGAATCTAGGAATTTCAATTAACCTAGAGGTTAATGTGGTGACTATGAATGATGCGATAGTCAATGAGACATATCATTTGATATGTTTGGATACCATGCTATTTGATTCTTTTTTTATTATACCAATGAGTCTAACCTTGTAAATATTTTTAGAATGGTGAATTGTACCTTCTAAAATCTACCAAAAGAAACCTGAAAATATTATATATGCTTATGCCATGCAAAATGATAAGTATGGGATAAACCAAACGTGGGATACATCCATTCATTGCATAAAAAGGATTTTCGATGAGATATCAATTAAAATTCAGATCGCACCCATCTGATGTTGGCCTATCTCTAGTACAAGTAAAATTTTCACATGTAGAATGGATTGTCAGCTCGAGAATATGTTTATCGGGGTACTGATAGAGCTTCAGATACCTCTCAATTTCATAGACCTCCACACGAATTGAGAAAAAGGAGTTAAATGAAGTACTATGATGAAAGCAAAACTACAGAAATTCCTCTTGCTCAACCAATAAGGGTATAATTCTCTAGTGAATAGAAAGCTACCCACACACGAAGAAAAAAATCAAAGAAATGATGAAAGGAAAAAAGTGCAAAAAAGGTGTAATTCTTTCGTGTTATTGTTTACCTTATAAGTTGACTGATGATCCATGATGTATGAAGGAAGTCTAATGATGTTTTCAAGCTTTCATTGAGTTAGATGATTATGAGTAATGTTTTCTTGGGGACAAGAAAAGTTCAAGTGTGGGGTATTTGTGATAACACTAAAATTATAGTGATCTTAGTGTCCTATATTTGCTACATTCCATCTCATGTCGATGCAACTTAAGTAGTTTCTATTATATTTTCTGCGAATATCATATCTATTTAATAAATGTGCTTATTTTCGACCATGGTTGTGTTTATGTATTACTTTCTGCCTTTTTGGTATTATTTTGTACATTTCAGGATAAAATAAATCAAGAGAAAATTTGATACAATAATGGACCAAGAAGATCGTGAGTTGGAGGCCTAGAAAGCATAAAGATGGAAGACTAACAAAATCCAATTGAGATTTGACTAGGATTCATTTGTCCCAAGAGAAGATACTGCTAGAAAAAATCAAAGTATTCAGAGGATGCCCAATAACAGCGGCCACTTAAAAAGTCTAACCGATGTTAGCTCAACGAATCCATATTAGAGCCAATTCATCAAGAAGCTCACATAAGGATAAAGTAATCCAAATTCGAGGAAAAAAATACACGATGGGTGTAGCCGCGTCCCACCACCATTGCTCTATACGCTTCTTATCTTCATCATCAAGTAAAGGAGTCCGAGTTCAAGTCAAACAAGGAAGGTTTCTGGACAAAATTATGAAGGAAACCCCCCAATACCACATCTTTTGTCCACAAGCCTTCACCACTTAAGTTAGTACTATAAATAGAGGCTTATGCTAGAGTTTTAGAGCAAGCTTTATAAGTTTCACATGTCTGAGAGTAGTCTTACACACTCAAGCAAGTAGAAAGGATTCACACGACTTCTTTCAAAGTTAGGCCTTTTAGTCACGTAAAGGTTCCCCATATTTTAATTCTTTTAGCATCCATTGGAGAGACGACATTCTGCCAGAGTTCAATGGAGATGCCTTCATCATCAATGGTGACATTATCCCTATCTTTTATGGCTAGTAAAATTATTAATATTTAGGATGTGAATTCTATGAAGTTTCATGCTTCACTTTTGATGTTTTAATGATATGTGTATGATGTTGTTATCTTTTATTATGTGTTATCTTTGTTTTGCACTTAATACCATTATAAGTTGCTAGGAACTTGCACTTGTGTTGTATGCTATTTACTTATGCATGCATGATTTGATTGGACTCAATTATTCATCTATGTATATGCTTGATTGTTGATGTAGGTTTGTCGAGAATTCATCCTAGAAATAGGCCATCAAAACCAAGGACCAGTTTTATGCGTACAGGCCTTAATTAGAAAAGTGTTGTCTATGATCCCTTGTTCTTCATTGATTGGTCAGTGGCTTGAAGCAAAAGCGCGCATTAGCTAGTCTTAATTCCTTTTGCATGTAGCAAAAGCTTGATTAGGAATACATTAGTGGAGTAGATGGGGCATCATTCATGATTGCATTATCATTAAGGAGTTTATATGCATGTTCATGTAGATGAAGATACTTAAATAGTTTCTCATATTCATTTAATTTTTGTTTTATTGAATTGCTTTGATTATTTATTTAGTTTCTTTACTTGAAGTACAAAAACTCTGCCATCATTAGGGAACCTCAACCATTGTGTTTACTTGTTGTTACATCTTTATTCGAGCACAAGTGATTAGTAGCAAAGTAGTTGCTATTTAAAGACTCATGAAATACGACCCTAGACAAAATCTAGGATATATTACTTTGTGAGAATAGTACATTTCAATCCACATCAAAGTTTTTGGCATCATTCCCAGAGATTTTTAATAATATTTGAAAGTAACCAACCATTTTGTGTTTCTTTTATTATCATTCATGTATTATGTTTTGTATATTTTTTATAAGCTCTTTCCAAATTAGAAAATAAAGCAAAAATCAAACGATCATAAATCAATTCATCGACGAATGAGAAAATTTTAGTACACCTTTTTTTAGATTAAAATAAAGAGCATCTAGCTCAAGTTAAGAGTCGAGGATACTTCAACAAGGGAGAAGGGAATTGAAAAAGTTTACAACTTTGATCTAGAAGATGAAGGATCCACTTCATTATCTTGCTCAACATCTATGGTGGAAGGAGAGAATATAATATTTTTCCCCACCAACTCTCTATGAAGATTCAAAGCCAATAGCTTCGAATATCACCAAGTAGTGTTGCACCCCCAGCAAATGTTGAAATTCAAACATCACTTACGAAATGGTACATGTACAACAAGGTGTAAGATTCACTGGAAAGAATGATGATAGTCTTGTGCAACATTTGAATATTTTATTAGAGATCAATGATTTGGTTCCTGGAAACAAAGCCACTCGAAATGCAATTGGACTAAGAGTCTTTCCTTTCTCACTAACTGGGAAAGCAAAACAATAGTTTGGTCACAAGGATTCATAGAAGAATAATTTCCACCATGGAAAACAGAAGAACTTAAAGAAAACTTCTCCCAATTTTAATAGAAAGATGGAGACTCATTCTATGATGTGTGGGGAAGATTTCAAGGACATTTGAAGGCAATGCCCTTGTTATAAACGAGCTGCTACGGATCGGGAAAACGCCGGAATCGATAAAGCAAGAATATGAAAGTGAGAATCGAAAAAACACAGACACACGATTTACGTGGTTCACTAACACGATGTGTGTTAGCTAGTCCACGGGCGAGAGAGATCCAGTTTCACTATATCGAGGAGATTACAGAGGAGTATGAGAAGTATTTATAGTACTTCTCCATGTGGGTCTAAACCTAATCCAATATGGCAAAGGAAACAGTTACAGACCAGGCCCAGAACCCGAACCCAAATAACAGCGAGACCCCCGACTACCAGTTGTAGCGGCTGATAGTCCGATTCGAGTCACATCACCAAATCTTCACCTTGACTTGAATCCTCTTCCTCTGAAATCTCTGATGTACTCTGCTCCTTCTCTCTCTCTCTCTCCCCCCGCCATCAATTCCCCGCAGCGCGGAGTCACCCACTCAAGACATTCAGCAAGTTCAAGCAGTGTTGGAACTTGCCATGTGGAACCGGCTTCGTGAACATATCAGCAGGATTATCCGCGGTGCCAACCTTCTTCACCTTAATCCTCTTCTTTGTCCTCAAGTAATGATACCTCACGTCGATGTGCTTAGTCCTCTCATGGTGGACTTGATCCTTGGCCAAGCATATTGCACTCAAACTGTCGCAATACACCACTGCCTGATCATGATGTAGATCCAGATCACCAACCAGTCCCTTCAACCATATTCCCTCCTTAGCAGCTTCTGTCAACGCCATATATTCTGCCTCAGTAGTAGACAATGTCACCGCCGACTGCAGAGTTGCCTTCCAGCTCACTACAGAACTCCTAAGAGTGAATACATAACCGGTCATCGATCTCCTCGTGTCAACATCTCCAGCATAGTCCGAGTCAGAATACCCAGACACCAAGCACTCTGTATCACTTCCGAAGCTAATCCCCACATCAGGTGTACCCTTAAGGTACCGGAAGATCCTCTTCACAGCCTGCCAATGCTCCTTCCCAGGTTGTATCATAAACCTGCTGACAACACTAACAGCATGTGCAAGATCAGGTCTAGTGCATACCATAGCGTACATCAAGCTACCTACTGCACTAGCATATGGGACTCTCGACATGTACTCCTTCTCAGCCTCTGACTGCGGTGCATAAGCTGAGGATAGATGAACATTTGAAGCACTAGGAGTATTTAAGGGTTTTGCTGAAGACATGCAAAACCTCGACATTATCTTCTGGATGTAGCTCTTCTATGACAAGAAAAGCTTCTTCTTCAACCTATCCCAGTAAATCTCCATACCCAAGATCTTCTGAGCAGCTCCCAAATCCTTCATCTCAAACTCAGCACTGAGAAGCCCCTTTAACTTCTGGATATCAGACTTCAAACTCGCAGCTATGAGCATATCATCCACATACAGAACAAGATAGATCATCGAACCATCCTCCACCTTGTTGTGATACACACAACAATCATATGGACTTCTGCTGTAGCCCAGCTCAAGTATGTAGCTGTCAAATCTCTTGTACCACTGCCTCGGAGACTGCTTAAGTCCATACAAGGACTTCTTTAGCTTACAAACATAATCTTCTTTTCCCGGAACCTCGAATCCTTCTGGCTGAGTCAGGTAAATTTCTTCCTCTAACTCTCCATGTAGGAAAGCTGTCTTCACGTCTAGCTGCTCGAGATCCAAGTCATAATGTGACACTATTGCTAGTAGCACTCTGATCGAAGTATGTCTGACCACTAGTGAGAAAATCTCATTGTAGTCAACTCCTTCCTCTGCGAGAAGCCACGTGCAACCACCCGAGCTTTAAATTTCATGCCCTCTTTAGAATTGATTCCTTCCTTCTTCTTGTAGATCCACTTGTTTGTAACAATCTTCCTTCCCTGTGGTCGTTTGACTAGCTCCCAAGTCTAATTCCTGTCATGGGATTCCATCTCATCTCCCATTGCGGCAAGCCACTGATCAGCTTCGCCACCCGAAACGGCTTCTCTATAGGACTGTGGCTCACCTGCATCCACTTCTTCAGCAACCTTAAATGAATACGCCACCATGTCCTCGAAACCATACCTCTCTGGAGGTACTCCTGCAGTCACTCTCTTTGGTCTACCGGAAGCTATAGACTGTTGAGCTCCTGCACTGGACTTTGAAGTTTCTGGCTCTGTAGAAACATCCTCATGTTGATCTTCTCCACCTTGGTGCTCAAACTCACTCTCATTGAGAGTTTGCAGCTCCACCTGCTTATCAACATTCCTGCTACCTTCAACAACAGTAACCTTCAACATGGGGTTAAACATAGACTTCTCATCAAATATCACATTTCTGCTGAGTATAACCCGATGCTCAGAAGGTGACCAGACTCGAAATCCCTTAACTCCATCTCCGTAACCCACAAATACACCCTTCTTTGCCCTTGGGTTCGGTTTACCCTCATCCACATGATAATAAACAGGACACCCAAAAACTTTCAGTGAAGAGTAATCCGCAAGCTTACCATACCACACCTCATAAGGAGTCTTCAACTCGATACCTGTGTGAGGTCCACAGTTGATCAGGAAGCATGCAATGTTCACTGCTTCTGCCCAGAATCTTCTCTCTAGTCCAGCATTAGAGAGCATGCATCGTGCTCTCTCCAACAATGTTTGGTTCATCCTTTCTGCAACGCCATTCTGCTGGGGTGTATCTCTCACGGTCCGATGACGGGCAATCCCTTCATCCTTGCAGAATTCGTTGAACTCACAATTACAGAACTCCAGACAATTGTCTGTTCGCAGCTTCTTGATCTTCTTACCGGTATGATTCTCCACCAATGTCTTCCACTGCTTGAACTTCGTGAAAGCCTCACTTTTCTGCTTCATCATGAAAATCCAAGTAAATCTTGAATAATCATCAATAATAGACAGAAAATACTTGCTGCCTCCAATGGATTCAACTCGTGAAGGACCCCAACAATCAGAGTGGAGGTAATCCAATATCCCCTTCGTCCGGTGGATACCCTTCTTGGGAAACTTGCTGCGATGTAGCTTCCCAAACACACAATGCTCACAGAATTCCAAATTCTGCACCTTGTGCCCGCAAAGAAGATCCCTCTTCGATAGAACTTGCATCCCCCGTTCACTCATATGCCCCAGTCTCATGTGCCAGAGAGTGGTCATATCTTCCTGATGAACCTGAGACGATGCAACTGCAGCAGAACCAGACAACAGACCCTTTTAATGTATACAAGGTCCCACGCTTCACGCCCTTCAGTACCTTCCTTGAACCTTTGCAGACATATACAACTCCACTTTTCCTTTGAAGCTGAAACCCTTGCTGTCGAGATCAGGTTCTTTGTCATTCGTGGAACATGTCTGACATCATTCACGGTACAGAACGAACCATCATGTGCCCGAGCCTTTATGGACCCGATTCCAACAACCTTGCAGACAGCTCCATTTGCCATGACCATGTTACCACCATCTATCTGCTCGTAGGTTGTGAAGCAATCCCTGTTCGGAGACATATGGTATGAGGCTGCAGTATCCAGAAACCACACATCCCCACGATGTGCCTTCTCATCTACAGCCAATGCGAGATCGTCTTCAGAACTGTTGTCCACTTCTGCCACGGCAACTGAACCTTGTTTCTTCTGTTGCCCTCTTCTCATGGGAAAGTTGTACTTCCAATGTCCCACTTCCTTACAGTTGTGACCAGCATCACCTGGCTGTGGATCGGGACCCTTGGAATTCTTGTTTGAATTCCCTTTACCATATTTCTTCTTTCCCTTTCCACCTGTAACAGCCAAACCCGATGCCTCACCACCTGTACCAGATCCGGATGCCTTATGCCTGATCTCTCTCGTATGAAGAGCAGACCTGACATCCTCCAACGACACACTTTCTTTACCGGCAATAAAAGAATCAATGAAATTTTCATATGAACTCGACAAAGAAACCAGCAGGATTAGGGCAGCATCCTCGTCATCAACTTGAACGTCTATATTACGCAGATCCAGCAAAATAGAGTTAAGCTGTTCGAGATGTTCCCTCAAAGGCGTACCTTCTTGCATCCTCAAGCTGAACAACAGTTGCTTGAGATGCAGCTTATTGGTTAGAGGCTTCATCATATACAGACTCTCCAGTTTCAACCACAAGCTCGCGGCAGTCTTCTCAGCAGCGACTTCAATGATGACGTCATCAGACAACGATGGCATGATGGTCGAGTGGGCCTTGTCCTCCAGGGTATTCCACTCATCGTCATCGACCGCTGCCTTCTTCTGTTTCGCAGACAGCAGCCCTCACAGCCCTTACTGTTTTAATAAAGCCTGCATCTTGATCTGACATATAGCGAAGCTGTTCTTCCCCGTGCACTTTTCGATCTTCATGTTCACCGACGTCAATCTTCTGAATCGAAAACCCTAGCCTAATTTCCAGTCGCGGCTCTGATACCACTTGTTATAAACGCGCTGCTACGGATCGGGAAATCGCCGGAATCGATAAAGCGAGAATACGAAAGCGAGAATCGAAAAAACACAGACACACGATTTACGTAGTTCACTAACACGATGGGTGTTAGCTAGTCCACGGGCGAGAGAGAGCCAGTTTCACTATATCGAGGAGATTACAGATTACAGAGGAGTATGAGAAGTATTTATAGTACTTCTCCATGTGGGTCTAAACCTAATCCAATATGGCAAAGGAAACGGTTACAGACCAGGCCCAGAACCCGAACACAAATAACATCGAGACCCCCAACTACCATTCGTAGCGGCTGATAGTCTGATTCGAGTCACATCAGCCCTCAACATGGATTCACACCTGATATGATCCTGGATTGGTTCATTATCGAGCTAGAGTTACTTGCCAAAGAAGTCAACCCAAGTCATTTGAAGAACATGAAGTTGTGGCTAAGTCAATTGCCGTGCTCAAGTAGCCTACTTTGGAGGCAAATTTCTTTTAATTGGCTTGATGAAATGGTGCATTTGAAGGCTTGTCGTGAAGATAAAACTTTATTCTATACGATGGTGGGCTTGGTGGAGCAAGACAATGTGCTGAAGGACATTATCCAGGTGTGTAAACATGCTAGGAAGCAATATGAAAACTGCCAGAAAACGGCTAAGGCAGGAAGCTGTGTTGAGGAAGCTACTTTGAGACTCTATTCGACACATATGGATGATAATCGAGTTAGGAGCTTCTTTCCACATGAAAGTATGCATGTTAATCTACAAAGGAGGGGCATTGGCTGATTCATAGCATACCTGGAAGACTTCCATCGAGTGGCTCAAAGATGGTATGGAGGCCTGTTTGGTGACTTGAGCAAAAAGGCAGAGTTGGAATCCTTGTTGCATTCAGATTCGTTTGTTTTGAGTTTCCTTGTTGGTTTTAGCTTCTGATTTCGTTTTAGGTTAAATTGTGAGCTATATTTAAGCATCGCAAAGGGTCTGTTATATTGGTTCGTTGATTGATTAAAAATAAAACCCTAAAACTAAGTGTCATCGCTAGTTTTTGGTTGAGAGTTTGGCCGAGAAAACCAAACTCGAATCAAGCTCTTGTATCGATCAAAATCACATTGATCGTGGGCGAGCATCGACTTATATTCATTGAGCCTTCCTCCAGGTGTAGGATTTCACATTGAATTCCATCTTTACCTCGTGTTTCGTTGTGATTGACGGTTCGTGGAAGAGTTCTCGAGCTTGAATTGTCAAGCTTGTGTTCGAACAATCAAACACCCATAGTCGGGTGTTATCAAGTGGCATCAGAGCCTTAGGTTCAACGCAGTGGCAAGGAAGATTTCGACGAAGGAGGGCGTTGCCGACGCAGCGCCTTGGACGAGGTCAAGGGGCCCTGTTTCAGGTGACCCCGAGGTTCTGATTTTGGAGCATCAGGCGAAGAAGAAGCAGGCGGCTATGGGGAATCAGCAACCTATTACAATGGCGGCCTTACAACAATTGTTCCAGGAGCAGTTTGCACAGGTTAATCAACAATTGGCCGAACTTCAATTGAGGGTCCCTGCTTTGCCGGCAAACGAACAGAGGAACCAGGAAAATCCTCTCCAGAATCGTGAACTAGAGGGTGTCAATCGAGATTTGTTGGCACGAATTGAAGAACTGGAGCAACGGGTTGTGGTAGCTGAACCAAATCCTCGACCATTCCCAGGCCGTCGTGAACACAGGGATCGGCGACCGGAAACGGAACCTGCTCTGCCTCAGGGAGTTAAGCTGACGATCCCAACGTTCCCAGGAATGATGAACGCTTCCACCTATCTTGATTGGGAACGTAAGATGATCATGTTCTTTCGTTGTGGGCAATTCAGCGAGGATCAAAAAGTAGCAATGGCCACTTACGAGTTTTCGGATTATGCTGCCCAATGGTGGGAGCAAATCCAAATTCGCCGACAACGTAACCTGCAAGCTCCAGTCGAAACGTGGGATGAATTGCGAAGCTTGATGAGGGAGCACTTTGTCCCAGCCTATTACCTACGCGATCTATATGATACACTGCAAGGACTTCGCCAAGGATCGAGGAGCGTCGAAGAGTATTTAAGAGAATTGGAATTGCTTTTACTCCGGGCAGACGTTCGAGAAGACAGGGAGGCTACGATTTCGCATTTTTTACATGGCCTGAATCGCGAAATTCGACAAGAGGTGGAGCTGAGGCCGTTTGTCAACCTGGAAGAGGTTGTGCATCTCGCCGTCAGGATCGAGAAGCAGCAGAAGACGGCGACAGGACGACGGTTTTCCCCTGCAGCAAAAACCGGAGCAGAGCCGCCAGCTGAACCCACTCTGCCTCTGCCACGAACCGACGCGGTGCGACTAGCCCCCCGTAACACCAATCCCATTGTAACTGAATGTTCCGGGACGATCCAGTGCTTCAAGTGTCACGGACGGGGACACAAGGCTAATCAATGTCCTAATTCTAAGGCCTTGATTCTCCAGGATGGAGAATACATCACCGACGATGAGGAGCAGAACTCTGATGACGACACAACCGACGAAGAGATTGAAGTAGAGAAGGCTCCAACTAGGAAGCTTCTGGGAGTCAACAGGAGAGCCCTCACGGCTGAGGCTTCCCCGGATTCAGACCAACGTGAAAATCTGTTTCACTCGCGTGTTTGGTTGCCGGAAAATTGTTGTCCTTAATCGTCGACGGCAGCAGTTGTGCAAATGTCATTAGCCAGGACGCAGTGTCCAAGCTTGGGTTGAAGACATCGCGACACCCTGAACCATACAATCTCCACTGGTTGAATGATTATGGGGCAATCCGAGTGACCAAGAGAGCCAAGGTGAGTTTTGAAATCGGGCGGTATCAAGATGAACTTGATTTTGACGTAGCTCCGATGCAAGCTGCTCATGTGTTGCTAGGGAGACCCTGGCAATTTGATCGTGGTGTCTGTCATTATGGAGGCACAAACCAGTACAAGGTTCGGCATAAGGGGAAGAAGTACTTGCTGGAGCCATTATCCCCGAATGAAGTCCTAGAAGACTGGCGACAATTGGAAGCTCATCGGCGGCCTGTGAAAGACGAGTCTGAGGAGGCACGTTCAGAGGAAGCTGAGACAAGAAACGGCGTGATCCGGCGGTTAATGCTAACGGGTTATAAGAGGCTGAAAACGCCTCGACCTCGCCGGCGCTGTTCAAACTCGCCGGAGCATAGCAGGAGAGAGGGTCAAACGGGTGGAGCTTTTGTGGATGACCCGATCCAATCAAATGACACCATTGTGTTCCCTACAGCCCCGAGAATCTCTTCCATTGACAAAATCGAGCTGATCCCTTCTGTTTTGCAGGATTCCGTTCGAACTTATCCTCCTCTGCAACTACCCACGAACAAGGGAAAAGCTGCCGAATGGGATGAGAAGATCCAGGTCTATTCGAACCAAGTGAATGATGTGGAACCATCAGGGAAGATCCCAGGAAGCTTTTGGAGTGATCAATCGGTGCTGGGGATGATCGAAGTTGAAACGCCCAAATCAAAATCTCAAATCCTGGGTTTCCAGAATATGAAGTCGACTAGAGGCGGGAGGAATGAAAATGTCGAAACGGCACAAATGGCGACGAGTCGAGCCCAAATGCTGGTGCAGAATTTCAATTCGAAGCTCGACGGATCCATTGGTGACCAGGAATTGAGCTGTCGATCCCCGGAGAAGAAAGCCCCAATTCGTCGAATGAAGAACAGTGACCAGATTTTCCAGAATTATCAGTTTGGGTTGCCCACTTTCGATCCCATTTGGGACCAATTCTATGCCGACTTTGAGAAGCGAAGGGTACCAGCATTGAGGACAAAGCTTTTTGAAGAGGGGGAGCCTGATATGATCCTGGATTGGTTCATTATCGAGCTAGAGTTACTTGCCAAAGAAGTCAACCCAAGTCATTTGAAGAACATGAAGTTGTGGCTAAGTCAATTGCCGTGCTCAAGTAGCCTACTTTGGAGGCAAATTTCTTTCAATTGGCTTGATGAAATGGTGCATTTGAAGGCTTGTCGTGAAGATAAAACTTTATTCTATACGATGGTGGGCTTGGTGGAGCAAGACAATGTGCTGAAGGACATTATCCAGGTGTGTAAACATGCTAGGAAGCAATCTGAAAACTGCCAGAAAACGGCTAAGGCAGGAAGCTACTTTGAGACTCTATTCGACACATATGGATGATAATTGAGTTAGGAGCTTCTTTCCACATGAAAGTATGCATGTTAATCTACAAAGGAGGGGCATTGGCTGATTCATAGCATACCTGGAAGACTTCCATCGAGTGGCTCAAAGATGGTATGGAGGCCTGTTTGGTGACTTGAGCAAAAAGGCAGAGTTGGAATCCTTGTTGCATTCAGATTCGTTTGTTTTGAGTTTCCTTGTTGGTTTTAGCTTCTGATTTTGTTTTAGGTTAAATTGTGAGCTATATTTACGCATCGCAAAGGGTCTGTAATATTGGTTCGTTGATTGATTAAGAAATAAAACCCTAAAACTAAGTGTCATCGCTAGTTTTTGGTTGAGAGTTTGGCCGAGAAAACCAAACTCGAATCAAGCTCTTGTATCGATCAAAATCGCATTGATCGTGGGCGAGCATCGACTTATATTCATTGAGCCTTCCTCCAGGTGTAGGATTGCACATTGAATTCCATCTTTACCTCGTGTTTCGTTGTGATTGACGGTTCGTGGAAGAGTTCTCGAGCTTGAATTGTCAAGCTTGTGTTCGAACAATCAAACACCCATAGTCGGGTGTTATCAACACCAGAACAAATAGTCTAGTATTTCACCAAAGTATTGGATAGAGATACTACAATGCTGGTAAATCAATATGTTGCTGGTGATTTCACTCAAATTACTGGAATCCAATGGCAAGAGCATTTCATCAATCTAGGAAGGAAATCAGAGAACTAGTCCAAGAAGTTCATCACTAAACTAGTTAAATCTACCCAAGCAAGTGATGACGTTGAATCCATCCTTCACGAGCCAAAGAAAGAGATTTCTTAGCAACTAAAAAATGTTGCAATGATGCCAAGGAATAAACCAGTGACATCCTTATATGTTTGTGATACTTGTGGACAAGAAGGTCATGATAGTAAAAATTGCTGGAACCTTGGAGGTCAAGAACATGTTCATGTCAATTTCATCACTCAAGGTTACTAAAATTGGTAACCACAAGGAGGTTCCAATAAATTATTGAAGCTACAATCAAAATCAACCCCAAGTGTCATATGGTCAATGGACAAACCTTGGAAGAAAGAAGCCAAAATACTACCCAAATATTACATCTTTTAGAGCCCTTTATATTCATGACCAACAATGAAGCAAAATCCCAGTCCTCCTAGATTCGGGAACCAACCACAATATAAGCAGGAAAGAGAAAGCCCTTCCGATCCACAATCTTCACAGTAATATCTAGAACAATCAAAAAAAGGAGGAGTTTAAGGAAATTTTTACAATATCAGGGCATCCCAAATGTGCCTAGACAAGGAGGAAAAATATGAGCAAATTTCGAAAAGGATGGCCGCCTTTAAAGAAGACACTTAGTACCATCCTCTATTTCTGAATGTGTTAGCAACTCTTCAACACTCAAACAACCCAAAACCTCAAAGGTAGATTGGTGCCTAAATTGACTCCCATTCACCAATTTATTCACGTTACGACAATTTCTAGAATATTTAGGAATCTCGTCTTTGACTGATGTTCTCCCAAAATCATGTCCCCATGAGTGGTTAGTTCGTTAGTTGTGTAGCTTTGTGAACCCTAGAGGTTCTTTAAAATTTGTAACAATTGATTCTTGGTTGTGTATGAGTATTTGAGTTCTTCTTTTATGTGTTTGATTTCTTACTTTAATTTATTTTCAATTTGATTGTGGCTTAAAATGAAACTAATATCTCATAAGATATACCTTTTCAAATCCAACTATGTGATGGATGTGATTGGACACAACCATCCTTCATAATCTATCATCAATTGGTTGAATAGCGTAATACCTCAAGTGAGGAATCTGTATGGTCTCTATAGCCTACTAGGTTGGGGAAATGCCACGATACAATGTAGGAATAACCTACTAGAATCAAACAGCTCGTATGTTACGTTGCTAGTATTAATCGCAGCAAGTCTAAGTAAATTCTAAGGTGACCTTGTCTATGCAACACCTTTCCTCTTCTGCTTTCCCCTTCCAAAGTCGGCTTAGACTTTCCTTTTTGTTTTTTTTTTTTTTTGTTTTGTCAAAATCAAGGGGAACCTCAATCCAGAAAGCACTTCAACCACCACATTCGTCTGAAAGTCCAAAGAACAAGTCACTTACAATCCGAGTAAGTGATCGTGGGAGATCCTAAGTGAATATAATTCTGGTTATCGACTTGGTAAATTTGTGTTTGTTCTACTACGAATCATGAACCTTAACATAAGTCTGCCAATCCAAGAACATTGATCTGGAAACATACGCTTTGAAATATTAATATTAAAGTAAAACGCCATAATGTAGGCACTCAAACAGCAAACAACACATACGCACCACTACGATTAATTGGAGGGTACTAGTTGTGAGAGATCAATGCGGTTGTTGGATGAAAAAGCGAAAAGTGGAGAGAGGAGAGAGGATAGAGTTTTCCCCTTAATGTTTACTTTTCATCATTAATTTTTTTTAGTTAGCGGAAACTTGCTTATGAAAAAAAAAATTAAGTGACAAGATAATTTACATGGACTTTTAATATAAAGATCACCGTAAACTATGAAATTTTCAAGAAGTACTATAAAAAATAATTAAAAATATACATCGAAAAAAAAATAATAAAAGCATCAAAAAATTAAAAGGAGAGAAAATAAATAAATAACTGCAGTAAAAATCTATAAATAAATGGCCCACCATTTGCAGGAAAATCTTTTCAAAGGAGATACATTCCAAAAAGAAAATGGTCATAAATCAATCTCCGAGTAATGTGGATTCTGTTTCTCGTGCCTCTCAAATCTAACACAACTTTTTTTCCGCCCCTCCATTACCTTGTTAGCCAACGCCTATTGACTTGAAAATCTATCTATCCTGCATGATTACAATTAAGAGAGACAACTTCGGCTCGATAATCTTAAGCAACAACACCGCCATGGTGATGCATACATGAATCTCTTAAACCTACTTCGTAACGAGGATAGAACTTTCATGGTGATATTTATAGAATTTCTGACAACATTTTTCAGCTAAACTATCTCTCCAATAGGACTTGGATTTCCCAAATTGTAAAGGTTCGCATTTTAATCTTGTTGTTCTTGAATTTGATGTTCAATTTATTTTGTAAGAATTTTATAGGCAGTGATAATCTTATATTTTGAGTTTCCCAGGGACCAACGAGGATTGAACTGCAATTTTAATGCCTCTTTCTAAGTTCTTGTTGGGGCATCTTCAACTTATAAAATTATATTTTAACGATCTTCTCCGCGATTTAATTTTCAGGAGCCACCACCTTCTAGAGCTTCAAAGACAACTTGGCCGAATCTTGAAGTCTAGTGTATTTTATTTATGAACATATTCTCAAGGGTTTGACACAAATCTAGGGAGTACATACATGGAGATTTCCAGGGATAATGAGTCGATCACAAATAGCGAAGTAGAAGAAATTGATAGAGAATCCACTAATAATGACATCCAACAGAATGAAAACCTTGTCCCTCGCGTGCGTCTCCCTGGCCTAGTCCGAAAGAAAGCCTACATATTTGATGGTTACGGGAATTACTACAACAAAGAATGGGATCTAGCAGAAGGTATAGGCCAGGAGTTCTGTTGGTACCATATTGAGCTCCCAAGAAGCAACCAGAAACTAACTTCATCTGCACAATGGCTCATCGACCTTCTCTGCCCTCCCTTGAAACTTCAAGACATCTTATCACTAGTGAGCAACGGACCCTTCTGTGGATATGTAGATGGAGCACTGGTGTTTAGAGTTAATTCTCCCGGTCCCCCTTCGAGCAACTTTACGTTCCGATTGGCTGCTAGAGTTACCGAAAATTCGGTTATTACTGTATCATTAGGTCACATTCCTAGGGTAGGATTCTCACCGACGAGCCAATCTCTGCTTTCGGAGATTCCTAGTGTGGAATCTCCTTACCGTAGAGGGAGGAACAGGACAGCTGCTGGACCTGTGATTAAAGAACATGTTCTTGAGTTCCTTTTGACGATGAATCACTCGGAGGAGGCTGATAATCCAGTTCCAAAAACAATCTCAAATCTTGTGGTTCATATTCTTGACACTCATGTGGACCACCTTCAAGATACTGTGACAAAATTAGAGATGGAGTTAGAATCTGTGGAGCTTGACTTGGATAAAGGTAAGGAAATTTTGATATGATAGGTAGGCAAACATACATATTAAAGTGTCTTATTTAATAAATAGGTAGGTATGATATGTTTTTTAAGAAGTATCTTTTGTTTATCTTAACAACTTCGTTTAACATATTGTACTTTCGCTAAGGGAATTAATCTCAAATCATCTTTAAATGTAATCGAGGTTATTTTCATGATCTTTTCAGGCAGTTTTGCTTTGAAGAAACAAATGCTAGATGATAGAAGGTTCCCAAAAATGCACCTTAATCTCCAACGGTTGCTTCAGGTGTGTTATTTGTTGGTTTCTTCCTATATATATTCTTCTAATGGAAAGAGTAGAACTTGAACGATACCCATGGTGGTCCCTAGGGAAAGAGTAGAATTTTTCTCTCTTATTTTATGGATTTCTATTTTGTGTCTTATTGATTATGAGATTTTATTGAAATAATAATTCGTTGATAAGTTTTAATTTTTATGAAATAGTATGATTATTTCACATATGGTATTATTTTGTGAAAATGTATAGTATATTTCTGGATGAGATTTTGTTAAAAAAATATTTAAATATTTTGATTTTTAATTTAAGAGTTCTTTGTTTAGCTTATAGTTTTCAAATTATAATTTGGTATACAAAAATTAATTTTTACCATAATTTGATATTGAATGTGAATTTTTTTCATACATATTCAAAATTAAAATTAGATGAAATGAGGAACTTTTTAGAATGTTTTTTTCCATTTTAATAATTTTTTGTATGATATTTGATGGTAAATGACCAATAAATTTTAGGTATGTGTATGACATGAAATGTAATACGAACTTTTATTTTTAAAACTATCCAAGTAATTTCCTATATATAAACAAATTATGTAGTTACTTATCATTAATAGTATTATTACGGGGAAATTCATCATATTCCAACTTGAATTCCTTACTTCGCCCCTAACGATACATAATCATAAGTTCTATTTAACCTACATGGTTGTAGGTGATTGCACATGGGGAACAGGTACTTCCCCGAGTGAAAGAGAAGTGCTCTTTGAGAGGGTGGTTTGCTTGTGAAGACATTAATGCCTTGGAAGAGTATATTGGGAGCTTGAGGAGGCTGAAAGAGAATGTAGGGTTCATAGCTAATCGAGTAACCGCAATTCAGGCAGGTCTTGATAGTTGGCAAGCTGAGCAAATCAATAAGAAACTTTACTATATCTCCTTCCTTTCCATTGTATTCCTTCCATTATCAATTATCACTGGAGGTTAGCTTGCACATACTTCCTCAATTATCATCCTTCCTTACACTATTATAACGGCTTATATATGTTGTTAACTATTTCATTCTTATCCATCTGATACATATATACAGTCTTCGGCATGAATGTGGGAGGCGTTCCATGGACGGGGCAAGATGATCCAGCACTTAAAGATGGTTTCCAGAACGTCATTCTTATATGCCTTATGATGTTGTTTCTCGTCTTGCTATGCTTCCTTTTGCCATGGGCTTACACTTCTTTGGCTTCTTGGAGGCGCAGAGTGGCCATGAGAAGGAGCTGGTCAATAAATAGAAAATCATTTCTCAGGAGAACCATCGGAATGAATCACAGAGGAGGTTATCTACGTTTATAATTGTCGTTTAGCATCAACCAAGTAACGGGAGGTTACCTAGCTATGCATGTATGTTAACCATTTAGGAAATCTCTAGGTACTATGTGCCACAAACATGCATTGTTTGTTGCTAACATTAAATTTTCATTTCAATCCTAGAGGATATCCCACATATATACTCCCAATGGCTTGAACTAAGCTAAACACTATAGTGTTGGTATTGGCAGTGGGCCTCCTATTTGCGCACAAAAAACTTTCCACCGTGACCTTTTGATATTAATGAAAGTTGGTTTTGGTGTCGAAAGACTCGTCATCATAATGATGGCTGTAAATAATAATAACATATTTTAGTTATCATGCAATGATACTATTTTTATACTTTTTACTCATTAATGTGGGCATTTATAACAAATGTGTAATTAGTAAGATAGGGTGCTTAAATGGAATCATTAAGAAGTTGCTTTAACTCCTTATAGTTGTTAGATTAGTGGGTAAAAATTGTTGGGATACCATCAAAATTCGACAAATTAAGAAGGTATACCACTTAAATAAAAATTGTTCACCAAATATCACCTATGCCTCTTTTTCATAGATCAGCCCATTTGAGGTTTACTGTGTGTTTCGACCAACGACCTTATTTTTCAACCGCCATATTTTTCCTTGATGTATTCTTTTTAATTATGTCCTTGTTAAATTATTAATGGAACAAATTGGTGACACCACTCATTCTGTGAAACATGTGATGAGTTATCGTCTTTTGCAAATTATTGGGACTTCATCATTGAGGACTTCCTATTTACTTACTGATGAAAAAATTATGTCCAAATTAAAAATATATATATTGAAATATTCATCTTAATTAATGATTATTGCCTATGTAAAATAATGACCAAATTATCAAAATAAAGTTACGAGATCAACTCTTAATTAATTTTCCAAAAACAATACCAAATACCCTCTTTTCCCTCCCACCCATTGTGGCCAAACCCCCCCCCCCCCCCCTCCCTCTTTTCACGCCCTCTTTTCCCTTCCACCTTTGTGGATGGTGTTATGGAAATTGTTCACATATACTAATTCTTGCAACACAAGTAACAAACAATATCCTGAATTCAACACAAGACATGAATAAGATCATGGAATCATGCAAACACATAAGCATCATCCTAGCTGGCATAATACAATGTATTCCTTATGAAATCTTATTCTCCTCTAGTACCCAAGGTTATAGAATGATCCCTAGCTCCCACGATAGGAAGGAACCATCAAATGCAGTGAAACAGCAAGAAGTCACATGCCTCTATTTTTTTTACCAACGGTTACTTCAAGATCTTCTTTTGGATCTTTCCCCTTTCATTCTCATTCACACCATTCAAAAATCCAAACAATTCCCCACATGAATGGAAAATGTTGTACTTTAAAAACTATGCAAGAAATTGTGTGATTCTCGACTAAGAATTAGTTGCATGGGGATAGGTAGGTTTCCCTTTGAACCTTTCTTAGAGAACATATATCGAGTATACTCACCAATCAGTAGATGTGATATCTTTGAACCGTTAGTTTTTCTTAGGGTTAATACCCTAGTTTGGCCCCAAGTTCAGCGTAAGTGTCAGTTCTGACCCCATTTTTCAAATAAGACATTTGTGGCCTACTTTTGAAATTATTTGACAGATTTGGCCCGCATTTTGAATTGACCGTCAAAATTGACGGTCAACCATTTTCTCCATAAGTGACTCAACATCCACTGCTGACTAGGACGTCCACATCATTTAAAAAAAAAGGATGGTCAAACGAAACCCTTTCCTCTATCTTCTTCCTCTTCTAACTTCCACCTCGACCCATTGCGAAATCCTTCCCCCAATTTCCTTCCCCATCCTACAATCTATGGCTGCCTCTCATTGTCGCCATCTCTGGCTGACTTCCTTGTACAAATGGCAACTCTTGTCGTCAGAGTCAAGCCACCACATCTTTTCCCTCTTTCATTCTACTCCAGATCTGGGTCGGGGATCTGAATCAGTTTTGAAAATCGAAGAACCCAAACCCAAAATTTCAGTTCTGGGAAATCGTTTGGAGAGACGACCATTGACAGCTACTTCTTCCAAGGAGAGACGACCATTGGCATACTCGCTCTCGCCAGACGCACACGCGTCGCACTGCCACACCGCCAACGCTCCCCGTCGCCTTCGCTTCTGCAGAAGAGGCACCATCATGAGTTCGACGAGGAGAGGGATAGGGGCAATCAAAGAGCAGCAGCTTCTGATCTTGTGGACGGGATCTCGATGGAGCAGAAGCAAAATGGACGGACAAGAAAAATGGTAGGGGAGATGGAGCGGAGGTAGCCGAAGATGGGAATGGTGGCGAGGATGGGGTTGCGATGATAGATGTTAGGGATTCCAGATTCCTATTCGGTGGGGATGGGAGTGAGTTGGGTGGGAGGGACTTTTTTTTTTTACGGGAATGAGGGGAGGGACTTTAGGGTATTGGAAAGTGTATTTTGGTTTTTTGTTTTTATTTTAAGTTTTTTGTTTTAAATTTTTTAATCTAAATAAATGGTGTGGCAGGCACCTCGGATCCACCTCAGTATTTTGATGCTGAGTCATCGACGAAAAAATAGTTGACCGTCTATTTTGACGGTCAATTCAAATCGTAGGCCAAATTTGTTCAATAATTTCAAAAGTGGGCCATAAATGTCTTATTTGAAAAATGAGGCCAGAACTGTCACTAACGCTAAAGTTCGGGCCAAACTAGGGTATTAACCCTTTTTCTTATATTCTAAGACAACATATGTCACACAACTAACTCTTATCTGTTCACTGGTTCTCATAGTTGTACTTGACCTATTTAATGTTAGGTTATACTCTTTTGTCACATTGCATGTCTTGGTCGTTGAATAAAGGATTGACAATAGAACTTTTTGCATCGGTGTCTTGGTACAAGCAACGGCAGTCGAAGAACTAGCAAAAAGTTTATATTTTTGGACAGATTGATTTGTTCGAGTACCGCGCTTGCCATTGATTGGACAAATATACTTACCGGGCTTGCATGCGGATGAAGTACCCACTCGTAGCACCTCCAAGAAATGATTACTTACTGCACAATCAATTCCCATTTCCAGCTGTGACTGTCTGTCTACCTTCTCCAATCACTTAGTTGATTATCTATATATATCATATTCATAGCTAGGGAATAAAGGTTTGCAAGCGTCGGCCGACCCGAAGAGACAGGCGAAGAACTGCTCTATATTCTCTGATAACTCCATGCAACAAGTAGTTAGCAGAGAAAGAAAAATGTGTTTCCTCAAGTTTCTATTGCAGTACTGCTTTCCCGCTTTTGCCAACCGCAGCAGCTCTAATCTGTACGCACCATTCTCTCTCCCCCTCCATCCAAAGCTAGCTAGCTCCACGGCTCTCTTGCTCTGATTTTTACTCAACCGATTACTCAATCTCAATATTTCTCTGTATCTGTATTTGTAGGAACGGAGAGAGCTGGGGACGTCCTGATGATGATACATAATTATGATGAATTATGGGGTGTTATTTGAACTTTGAAGGGATAGCGGCTTAGTACTAATTATAATTTGCTGTTGAAGCTCATCTAAACTAGTTTAAGTACATGTTTTGTTATTGTGAATTAATTAGTGGTACATTTGTCTATCTAGATATGTATGTATGGGGTTGGTCTGGAAATATCTGTGTTATCATCTTCTATGTGTATTTTTTTCTATCAGTTTCCCTATCTGACATATTATTATGATAATAAGAAGAAACAAAACACAAGAATAAACAATAGACAAAGTACTTTGGCATTAAAGGGGAAGAAGTAAGATGAGGATTAATGCATGAGAAAAATGTGTAGCTCGAACTTTGCATCAAAAAGTTATTTTGGGATAAATTTCAATATAAGACAATTTTAATCAAATCTTGAAAATAAAGAACAAATTTAACCCCGAGTCTTCGAACCAATTGGTGTTGATTTGGCTATTACATGACCACCGTGTGGCAGGAACGTAACCTTTTCTCAAACCAATTTTCTAAAAACAATTTGAAACTTGAAAATGAAACAAAAAAAGAAGTTAAATGGACATAATGTTCCATTTTTTTTATCAAAATTCATAATTTTCTCCTCTATTCAACGCTTTAACGTTTGTCAGCAAATTGCGACCCAACTTTTGCAATCCCTCCAACTATCTCCATCTCTTAGTTATCTTCTTCTCAATCAGTGGATGATGGCGGTTCAATGGAGGCCACAGTTCCCGCCTTGGCCATCAATTTCGATTCACCTCAGTCCTAATGTTCAAACTCCATCGATCGAGAAGATTTTGTGGCAGCCATTTTTGTTGTTCAACTTGGCATCTGCTCATGCTTTCCTTTCTCAATTTGGTTGTCTCAGTCACAATATCTAAAACTTCTTATTCTCTGATGGTACCATCATCTGTTAAGAAAAGAGATGAAACTCATAGTTTCGGGTGGATGAGAGTAGCAGGAAGTCTGTCTCATCTCCTTAGAGGTTTTGTATTTACACGAGAACAAACGGCTAATGTATCGTAATTAATAATAATTTTTTCAATCCCATCAACCAAGCTTTGACATGGGGCTCAATGGGATTCATTATTACATAACTAATTTTTGTTTAAACAGATAAAAGTATAAAGTAATCACTGATAATTGTTGTAGTTATGTTGATTTCTTGTTGTTCTTCCAATAGGCCCCTATAAGATGGGGATTATACATCAATTACTCCCATCTTGTCAAGAGATTCCAACAACGTGAATCTGCTAACTCCTTTAGTGAAAATGTCAGCTACCTGGTATGAATTCGATGTGCTTTGTTCTATCGTGTAAAACATGATTCTCAGCTATATGAATAACTGATATATTGTCACAATACACAGCAATAGGAGTTGCAACTTGAAATTCCAACTATGCTAGAAGCTCCTTCAACCATTGCTATTCACAAACTAAATCTTTCAATGCGCGACACTCTGTTACTGATGAGTATATAAAAAATGTTTATTTTTTATTTTTCCATGTAAGGAGATAATCCCCTATACAGGTGACAAAACCTGTAATACATCCTCTTGTATGGTAGGCAAGTTGCCCAATAAGAATCACTTTATCTAGTAATAGAAAAATCATATTGGGTTCTGAACATAATTCCTTTGATTTTGGCTCCCTCTACTTTGCCTACTTCCTTCTTATGGTCTTTGTTGATGCTTTGTCTGAAAAGCACCTTCAATAGTTCCTTCACTCTTTTGTTGATGTGTTGCTCATGTGCCTCGTGAGAATTGATGAGTTCTTGAAATGTTAATTTTGACAAATCTTTCAATTCTTTTATGTGTGTCACGGTAGCATAAACTTATGAGCATTTTTTCTATGATCATATGATTTGTCAGAAACTCATCGTAGATCTTCATATGTTTTACGATTTCTACTACTCCGAATGAGTAGTCTTTCACCATCTCTTTCTCCTCCATATTTAGATTTTTGAAACTTCTTCTGAGCGTCTAGAGTTTGATGATTCTATCTTTTTCAGTAGAATTGTCCAAGCTTTCTTTGATAATTTTGCTACAACAATTCTCGGGAAAATATTTGCCAAGACTGCTGAGTATATGAAGGTGATGGCCTTCATAATTTTCTCTTCATCTTCCGCATGCTCTTTTTGTTGAGTCTCGATAAGACGCTCTTCTTCTTTGGGAGACTCATAACCTTTTTTGATAACCCTCAAGTTTGTTTGTCATAAAAAAATGCTTATGTTTTTATGGCCCAATATTCGTAGTTCTCTCCTTCAAAGGTTTATGGTAGAGGAATTGAAATGCTAGTGGATGACATATTTTGGGGGGTTTTTTTTTTTTTTTTGTAGGTAGTCTTTTTGGAGGTAGAGATGTTTTTTTCTTTTTTTTTTTTTTTGTGTGTGGAGGAAATGTGCTTATTCCGGAAGTAACTTTCAGTAAGAACCATTAGGGCACTGATGCCATATTGGATTTTGAGTTGATTTTCTAATAAAAATTTGGATTTGTTTTGGTATGGAGAAACTAATTTGGAATTGCTTGCGTAAAAGAGAAGTGGGACTTTGGAGAAGTGGAATCGACATATAAATGGCAAATGAACAATTGGTTTCTTTTATTATGATTAGTGTTTTCTCTACAGACCATCCACGTCTGCCATAAGGGTTTTTATAACATTTTGTGATACAGAAGCTTAGTTTGGCCCTGCTGTAGCTTTTGCAGAAGCAGCTTCTGGCTGGAGCTTTTAGATAAGTACTTTTCAAAAAAAGCAGTTTAGTGTTTGGCTGTAAAACTATTAGAAGTGCTTTTTAATATGAGCGGTTGTGTAAAATGACTATAAAGGACTTATAATATAAAATATAAATAAAAATTCGAAACAATAAAAAGTAGTCAAAATGGATCTTGTTAGATTTCTTTTATATTAAATAATATGATTTTATAATTTATTTTATTTTTAAAATGATATAAATGAAGGAAAATTATATTTTATGAAATAAAATTAAAATATGGTAAGGATAATCTTGTATTTTCAAAACAGCTTTTCGCAGAAGCTCCAAATCGGAGCTTCTGCTTTTATGTTATACAAAAGCGCTTTTCGGCTTTTCAAAAGCCGAGCTTTTAGAGGTGTTTGGCCCTGCTTAAGCTTTTGAAGCCGAAAAGCACTTCTAAAAGCCGGGCCAAACATAGGCAGAATATCAATATTCAGACACTAGTTCCATCTACGAATGGCAGCGGGTCATGTTTGGGTGGACAGTACCAAATTTTATTTTATTCATCAAGTATGAGTGGCAAAGCCCCACTCAAACTGAAACCCAGTCTACATTCTCAAAAATTACCTTACAACAGCAAACCGGAGCAAGACCTCTACTCACATCAAGCTATAAGTTACAATCTACAAACTACAACCAGGGCTAAAGAACAATACTAGCTAAGAACCTGTCTGAAATAACAGATGCAACAGCAGGGAAACTATACTTAAGCAGCCCCAAGAGATCACTTATCCTCTTGAAAATCTGCTCCTCCGTGAGAAGCTGGCGAGCATAGAGGCATATGCTTGTGGGTTATGGTATAAAACAATGCAACTTATCCATTATTAGATGGTTTGTCGGATGTCCTAACCGATTCCATCTCCACCACTTGTTTTTTTTGTTTAATTTATGTGTAGAATTTTGTAGATAACTCTACAATTAACTTCATTTTTTAACAAAACCCTGAAATTCGTCAGATTTTTCGTAACAATAATAGGGCAGCACATTTGATTGCTCGTTATGCCCTAGTAGTCATATCGCCACATCTATTAAAAAGGGGGGTTCAACTTTGTAAAATCTACTAAAACGCGGAAGCACAACACTGTGATTTACGTGGTTTCCCCGTTCCGTGAGAACGAGACTACTCCACGGAGAGCCGAAGCTCTCAGTTTATCTTATTATGGTTTGCAGAATATGAGCTGCGCATCTTACAGCACTCGGTTACAAAGCTCACCTAATATACCCTTCAACTACGTCACTAGGGCAATTAGGTTAAAGAGGCAAATAACAGAAAGGTCCTCAAAGTATAAAACAAGTCCAAGGAGATACACGATTCAACACTCCCCCTCAAGCTGCAGCATGTAGGTCTCGAATGCCAAGCTTGCAGAGAAGACGGTGAAACTGATCCGTGCCCAAAGCCTTGGTGAAGATGTCCGCCAATTGAGAAGAACTACCAATCTTCACCGGTGCTATCTCCTTGGAGACCGCTCGTTCACGTACGAAGTAGCAATCCATTTCTACATGCTTCGTGCGTTCATGGAAAACAGGATTGGCAGCTATGTGTAAGGCTGCCTGATTATCACAGTGCAGAGGTGTCGGGCATGGCTGCGGTACACCAAGTTCAGTAAGGAGAAAACGCAACCAAACAACCTCGCTGACTGTGCTCGCCATCGCTCGATACTCTGCCTCAGCAGACGATCGAGATACCACTTTCTGCTTCTTCGTCCTCCATGAAACCGGAGCACCTCCCAGCTGTATGTAGTATCCTGTAGTCGACCTGCGAGTCGTCTGGCATCCTGCCCAATCGGCATCACAATATGCGGTGAGCTCGAGAGATCCATTGGCTGGGGAAAACAATCCTTGCCCTGGTGACTTCTTCAGGTACCTGAGAACCCTCATAGCTGCAGCAACATGCTCTGGACCTGGAGCATTAACAAACTGAGATAAAATATTAACAACATACGATATATCAGGTCGGGTTACCGTGAGGTAGAGAAGGCGCCCCACTAATCTTCAATAGCTGCTAACGTCATCAACCACTGCCTCTGGCGGCTGTGTAAGAGTGTGATTTTGTTCCATGGGAAAATTACTTGGTCGTGATCCAGCTACACCAGCATCATCGAGTATGTCCAAGGTATATTTTCTTTGGCTCAAGACCGCGCCATCTGACGATCGGGCCACTTCAATTCCGAGGAAATATTTCAGAGGACCCAAATCTTTGATACTGAACTTTGCATCCAAAAAACTCTTGACTTTGGTGATAAAAGCCTGATCCGTGCCTGTCAAGATCACGTCGTCTACATATATTAGAGCCGCAACAAAGGACTCCCCCTTGCGATAGATAAGTAGCGAGTGATCTGCCTTGGAAGGACGAAAACCGAGTTCTGACAAGGCGAGGGTGAACTTCTGATACCAATTGCGGGAGGCCTGCCGCAAACCATAAATGGATTTCTTAAAACGACAAACACGTGTATCACCGGGCTTGCCAAATCCAGGTGGGAGTTTCATGTAAACTTCCTCCTCAAGATCCCCATGCAGAAATGCATTATTAACATCCAACTAGTGCAGAGGCCACCCACGATTGACAGCAACCGCGATAAGAACACGAACGGTAACAATTTTAGCAACGGGTGCAAAAGTGTCATGAAAGTCGATACCTTCTAACTGAGTGAAGCCTTTGGCGACCAAACGTGCTTTAAACCGTTCAATGGAGCCATCAGGGAAGTATTTCACCTTGAAAACCCACTTCGCATCGATTGCCTTCTTACCAGGCGGCAAAAAGGTCAACTCCCAGGTGCCATTGGCGATAAGGGCAAGAACCTCCTTGGTCATTGCCTCACGCCAGCGTGCATCCTTCATGGCGTCCAAGAAATGGCGGGGCTCCTCAACTTTGGCAATAGCGGCAAGGAAAGCCTTGTGATGTGGTGCCAAACGATGGTAGCTCACCTGATTGGACATTGGGTAAGAGACAGTAGAGGCAGTAGATGACTGACCGGGCAGGGTAACATCATAAACGTCCACCAAATGCCGTGGTGGACGTCGCTCGCGGAGACCACGACGTAACGCTGGAGCAGTGGAGTCAGGTGACAAAGTCGGTTGAGGCGGCGCATTCGGGTCCGTCTCTTCAGCCGCAGCAGCCCCAGACGAATCATCGTCAGCATCGTCATGCAATGCATGCACGTCCCCGCCAGCAGGAGGAGAAACGATGGTCTCGGCAGGATCATGCACCATGTCGGACGATCGTGGAAAGCTGGCCACGTGAGTGGGTAGCTCGGCTGTGCTAGCTGCTTCAGGCGTGCGGTAGGGAAAATGATCCTCAACAAAGTGTACATCACGCGATGTAACAATCTTCCGGGATTTGAAATCATATACCCGGTATCCCTTTTGACCTGCTGGGTAACCCACAAACACACCTTGTCTCCCCCTTTCAACAAATTTATCCAGACCAGGACTAGTGTCCTTGATGTAAACGAGACATCCAAAGCTCCGTAGGTGATGATAGGGTGGAACACGACCTAGGAGGACCTCAAATGGTGTCCGATTGCCGAGTACTTGCGAAGGTAAGCGGTTGATGAGGTAAGTAGCCGTCAACACACAATCTCCCCAGAAACGAACCGGCAAACCCGACTGAAATCGAAGTGCTCTAGCCGTCTCAAGAAGGTGGCGATGCTTTCTCTCCTCTACTCCATTCTGCTGCGGAGTGTTAATACACGAGGTCTGAAGTAGGATACCAGTCTCCTCATAATACTCTCGCAGGCTGGCTGTTTGAAACTCTAAGCCGTTGTAAGTTTGTATTCGACAAACTTTCCCGTTGTACTGCGTTTGGATCATTTGACAGAAAACCGAACATACCGCTCAACCTCAGATTTAAACTTCAGTAAATATACCCATGTTGCCCGACTAAAATCATCCACTATTGTTAAGAAATAGCGAGATCCATCCAAAGTTGGGGTACGATAACCTCCCCAGATATCCATATGAAGGAGTTCAAAACAAGCACGTGTCTTAATCGAATGTGTAACAAAAGGTTCCCGAGTGAGCTTTGCACGCAGACAAGCATCACAATGCTGGGTCTTAGATCCAAAATCCGACAAAGACAAACAAGAATGCAAAATCCGAAATTTTTCAGCGGATGGGTGCCCCAATCTCGCATGCCACTGCTCTGGGGAGACTTTGCTAGCTGCACCTGCGAAACCAGTAGAAACTCCATCGCTTAATCCAGCTCCAAACTCCTCATACCGCCGAAGATAATAAAGTCCGTCACGAAGATGACCCAGTCCAATCGTAATCTTGGAGCGTGAGTCCTGGATGATGCAAAGATCGGCCACAAAGGACAAAGTCACTGCATTATCTTTAGTCAAACGACTCACTGACAACAAATTACACTTGAAACTAGGGACAAAAAGAACTTGCTGCAGCTGTAGATGAGAGCTCAAACGTGCGGACCCGATACCCATAACCGGTACACTTGACCCATCCGGAATACGAACATGTGAATATGAGTCTCCCGTATGCAACTTGTCTAACCAACGAGAATCACGCACGATATGCTCATTACAACCTGAATCAATAACCCATTCAGTAAGTTCAGGAGATTTACCAGCCATGTGCGCAGTAGGTTCTGACGTCGGGGGAGCAGGAGGTGTAAGTAGCTGCTTTAGTTGCGCAAACTGTGCCGACGTTAGCCCCGGGATGGGACTTTCCTCGGCTTCCACAGCTGCAGCGCGCGGCTGTGACTTCCCATCCTGCTTGCCACGTCTGCCCTCGCTACCCCGATCACTAGAACGACCCTTACCTTGGTCACTAGGGTACCCAATCAGCTTATAGCACGATTCCTTTGTATGTCCCTTCTTGTTACAATGGCTGCAACGGACAGGTTCATCTTCAGGTTCTTTCTCACGTCGCGTTTGGAAGGCTGCTGCCTCAACTGGCGGACGTCTCCCACTGGTGATGTGGCGCTGCTGTTCTTCAGCAGCAACAAGCTGATAAGCTTCAGCAAGTGATGGGGTTGGCTTGATGCTCAAGATTTGTGAACGAACCACCGAGAAGGCGTCGTCCAAACCAAGTAAAAAATCGAACAGCCTCTCCGTCTCTTCCTTCTCTCGCGTCTGGCGAGCAACATCACATGTGCACGCTCCACAAGTACATCGCGGATTAATTGTGACCGAATGTAGCTCGTCCCAGTATGTTATGAGCTTGGTATAGAAGGCGGATACAGACTGTTTCTCCTGCCTCATCGAGCCAATTGTTCTGCGTAGTTCGTACGCTCTACCTGCGGAACCTTTCCCGAATCGCTGCTGAAGGTCAGCCCAAATATCCCTCGCGGTTTTGGCCGCGCGTACACTGTTCCTGACTTCCTTACTCATGGCTGTTTTCAGCCATCCTTTCACAGTAGCATCACATCGTCCCCATGCATCGTCCCTGACTCCCGGACCTGCCTTGGATCGTGGAAAACTACCATCAACAAACACCAGTTTGTTCTTGGCGATTAGGGTTTCCGTCATATCGTTAACCCATTCACCGTAGTTTGAATCTGTCAAGAGATCACTCCCAAATAATTGGCCTGGATTCTCTGATGGGTGAAGATAGAGGGGCGAGGTCAGTGGTATAGTATCACCGTCGGTGACGACGGCCTTGCCACCCGAGCCACCATCTTCTCCAGTTGTCATAGTCGCTTAAATCAGAGTAAGATGACGACCTGCTCTGATACCATGTAAAATCTACTAAAACGCGGAAGCACAACACTGTGATTTATGTGGTTTCCCCGTTCCGTGAGAACGAGACTACTCCACGGAGAGCCGAAGCTCTCAGTTTATCTTATTATGGTTTGCAGAATATGAGCCGCTCATCTTGCAGCACTCGGTTACAAAGCTCACCTAATATACCCTTCAACTACGTCACTAGGGCAATTAGGTTAAAGAGGCAAATAACAGAAAGGTCCTCAAAGTATAAAACAAGTCCAAGGAGATACACGATTCAACAAACTTTCATTTATTAATTGTGCTTTCACAGCGTATGTGTTTCGGTCTGCTCTACTCCCATTTTTATCTATCACAGATTGAACCGAATTCAGGTGTCACAAATTCAATTCTTATTACATAATATTATAACTAGCCTTGAGAAAACACTGTGGAGTTGAGAGCAATTGTCTAGGAACTTGTATCGGTGTCTCGGGACAAGCAACAGCAGTCAGTCGAAGCATCACTTCCACTTTCCATGAGGTTCTCGAGTTGCTCTTCCAAAGAACAAAGTAATTAATTAATGCACAAATATTCAATTCCCATTTCCGGTGACTGTCTGTCTACCTTCTCCAATCACTTACGACGACGTACGGTTGATTATCTATCTATCTATATATATATATATATGCATGTGAATATAGATTAGGTTTCCAAGCGTCGCGGCCGACCCGAAGAGACAGGCGAAGAGAACTGTTGATTACTGAACGCACGCAACAAAAGCTATTAGCAGATCAGAAGAATATGCGTTTCCTCAAGTTTCTACTGGAGTACTGCTTTCCCGCCTTTGCCAACCGCATCCGGTCTAATTTGTACGCAACATCATCTCTCTTCCATCCAAGGCTAGCTTCAGTTCATTTTTTTTTCTTCTTCCATAGTTGCTTACAGATCTCTAGCTAGCAAGCTTCTACTTTCATGCATGGCTTATTATTTTGTATTTGTAGGGACGGAGAGAGCTGTGGACGTCCTGATGATGAAACTAATAATAATGATCATGATGAAAACAGCAGCAACAATATCCAAGGAGAGGTGGACGAAACCTGGGCTCCTGATGATCAGGAATCTGATGAGAAATCTGGTCCTGACATTGACCATGATGATTTTGACGAGGAAGCAGCGGTGGGACGACTGGGGTCGGAGCAAGAAGAGACGGGAGTGGAATTAGTAGTAGATGTCCCAGCTGGCCCGGCGGTGCGATCGCGTGTCTGGGGATGCTATCTCTGCCACGTCACGGCGGCGCGTGATGAGGAAACGCTGAACTCGCACCTCCGGGGGAAGCGGCACAGGCTGAACCTGACCAACCAACTGAGGGAGAAGAAGAAGAGGGTGGTGATGGTGAGGGATGGGCGGTCGGAATCCAGTGTGGTGCTCCTGAGGCGCACCGGCGCTGCCACGTGGCACTGCACCGTCTGTGATGTGAGCTGCAGTGGGACGATCAGTATGGTGGATCACCTCCTCGGTAAAAAGCACTCCGCCGCCGTCACTAGTTCTCAAGAATCGGGGTCATATGTATATGGGGGGGTCTGAATCCAGTCTTTTCGTTTTATCTTCCGGGTAGGTGATAACATTTGGACTTTCGTGATTGTGTAGCGCTAATTCTCATGAATTGGGGTGTTATTTGAACTAACGACTTAATACTAACTAGTTTTACTGCCCGCGCTCCGCTTCGGGACGGGTACGAAAATTTAGAGGATCCTTGTCACAACTTTCATGAGCACAAAGGAGAATTGTCCGACGTCCACAAAGGGACAATTTTGGAACAAAATATAGAAGTACCATAACACCACAATTATTATGAAATTAAGATGCCAACCATTAACTAAAAATGTCATTTTATAGGCCACATCAAATACACTTAATTATTTTACAGGCCATGAGCACCTACTTGCACTCGGTGTAAATTTTAATTTCATCAATGATATGTTGGGAAATCAGAATACGGTGGAAACTATTGTGTATTATTACTGAAACAACATGGGTTTATATAGACTATAGAGACTGACTTCTATAATAACCCTAACACTAATAGGAAAATTACTTAACTTCTACGACTCTAATAAGGAATATAACATTGCTCAATTACATAACAATACTCGTAATATAACATAATACTACTCGTACTACCCATACTCTAATATGATATACATCCAACCAAGAATGGTACATAACATAACCTATTTTCTTGAGTCATTCAAGTTTCGACCACACCAATCCCACAGCAAATGTAAAAAACACTTATGATGAATAACACATTATATAACTTAAAATATAGATAAACTGCAGGATGCATTAATGTTTACCACTAAAAAATCACTCAATACCACATTGATTATTTTCAAGGAGTGGTAGTGATTTATAAGGCCAACTTAACCATATTAATTAAATTGGTTTAAGTTGGGCCTAAATGATGGTATTTTGGGCTTCATACCAGGTACCTCAACACACACTACTTGACCCACCAAACACCCATCCGTCACGCAGGGGGGTCAAGTGTCAAGCGTGTTGACACCCTTCAACATCAACCACCCAAGTCGTGGAGACCCAACCACAAGGGGGTCATCGCGAGTACCCTTTCGCCGTGTGGTGGCAAAGAGAGCCAAAATATTGGCTAAGTGTTGAGACCCACAGCACAAGGGGGTCAAGCATGCCACCGCAAGGGAGGTTATGCATGACACTGTCCAAGGGGTCAAGCACAAAGGGGGTCATGCATGACACCTACCTCGCGGGTAATTACCCCTAGACATGATGGGGCGAAGAAAGCCAAAATTTGGCTAAGTGTTCAGACCCACAGCACAAGAGGGGTCATGCATGACACCATCCAAGGGGGTCAAGCACAAGGGGGGTCATGCATGACATCGTCCAAGGGGGGTCATGCATGACACCGTCCAAAGGGGTCAAGCACTAGGGTGTCAAGCATGATGCCGAGGTGAAAATTGGCTAAGTATGGAGATCCAACCGTCCAAGGGGTTCAAGCACCAGGGGGTCATGCATGACACCATCCAAGGGGGTCAAGCACAAGGGGGGTCATGCATGACATCGTCCAAGGGGGGTCATGCATGACACCGTCCAAGGGGGTCAAGCACAAGGGGGTCATGCATGACATCATCCCAGGGGGTCAAGCATGATACCATCCAATGTGAGTTGAGTATGACGAGACGCGAGCTAACTGTGGTGGCAAAGAGAGCCAAAATTTGGCTAAGTGTTAAGACCCATAGCACAAGGGGGGTCAAGCACTATGCCATCTACCTACCTTGCACCAGGGGGGTCATGCATGACACCGTCCAAAGGGGTCAAGCACTAGGGTGTCAAGCATGATGCCACCCCAAGGGGGTCAGTGCGGATCCATCGAACCCCCAAGCACCCTGGTGTCGAGCATGACGTCATGTCAAGGTGGTTAGCACGAGTACCACCAAGTGTGAAGCCTTCACTCACCAAACAAGACACCTCCATGGCACAAGGGGTTAGCTATCAAGTGGCAAGCACGCAAGACAGTCAATGCATCAAGCAAGCTACATCAAACACCAAGCAGTGGAGCAGCGGTTACCAAGAGGCGGTTGCACGACGGTTACAAGGGATGACTATAAATAGGAGAAACGAAGACGAAGGAAGGGTTCCACAACCAACCATTTGACACACTATGTCAAACTTTTATCTTTTCTCTGCAAATTAGCTTTTACCCTTAGTTTTCGGAGCTCTCACTGAACCTCCATAGGAGTAGGTGTAATTAACTTAGCTTGTTTCCAAAAAACCATCAAAAACATCAAACACCCTCGTTCGAACATTGTTCGGAGAGGAGTGAACCGTGTTTAGAATCGTTGTTCAAGAAGTCAAGGTGCATTCATTGTGTTCAAACACCAGTTTTTCCTCGCCGGAAAACAAATTGGCACACCTGGTGGGACACTGTGTGTTTGCTTTGATGGCTCCACGACTGAGAGAACAAGAAGGTGATCTTTCACATGGGTTTGTAAAAGAGCTAGCGGCCAGTTATGATCTTGGTCAACTAGCAAGAAGTGACGCCGGAAACAATGGTGGGGTAAGAGGCCAACCATCACCGGCGCCATGTTTGGGTGTAACCGCATCCACCTTGTCTCTCCACCAGTCACTGCTGGTAGAAATAAAATTAATGGAGGAGGCTGTGGTGGGATACACCAAACAAATGGTATCTCAACTTGATTTTTTCCATACTCGCATAAATCGACGTTTGGATCAACTGGATGAGATTTGCGAGATAAATAAAAATAATTTTAAGGAGTTTTGTCAACTTTCGATAAAACCAGTGTTGAGATCGGAAGTTTTGGCAAAAGATGGTGTAAATCCACCGTCAAACATTGTTACTGAGTATACGAGTAATCTAGCCTCCGGTGGCCGGACTGCTCAGCCACGGTCAGAGAACTCATCGTCTCCGATGGAAATTCAACTACCTCTTCAACATGGTGGTTGTGGCGAGAATCTCGCTCCCACGTTCACCACTCATGTAAAGCAACCGCCTGTGCCGACAGTTACTCATAAAACTGTCTCAGAGGCTAGACCATGCTTGAACGTGAGAGTCGGTGGAGGGTTAATAGCTGATATGCTACCACAAGCTTGCCCAAACTCGATGCCATCTATGCTCGAGAGGCCTGGTGGATGCAAATCGCCAGGGGGGCATGCAGAAGGCCATGGAAGTCTACCTAACAAGGTGAAATGTCACCCTGGGGAGCAAGTTGACGTCAAGAAAATTGAACAAATGGGTGTGTTCAACAAAATACCATATTTGTTGTCTGGAGATGGCATGGGGGGCATGTCATCAACCACAAGCAGTGGGTTGACAGTTGTGCGGAACAAGCCACATGTGTTTCCAGCAAGCCTGATGGATACAAACCATCAAGGGGGCAGCAAGGAGGGCATGGTAGCCTACCACCTGACAAGTTGAAGGTGAAGTGTCAGGCTGGGGGACACGTTGATGTCAAGAAAATTGAACAAAAGGGTGTGTCCAACAGAATACCATGTTTATCGTCTAAGGATTACATGAGGGACATGTCGTCAACCACAAGCAGTGAGTTGAAAGTTGTGTCCAAGAAGCCATTACAATCCCAAGCCGCATGTGCTGCCAGTAAGAATGTTAGCGTGGCTAAGGGGGGCATGTCATCAAACATGAAGAATAGAGTGAGTGGCAAGTCTAAGTGGGTGTTGCCTACCCATGCCACCTATGATTTTCATAACTTTGACGTGTCAAAGAGTGCACAAGAAGGCAAGGCTCCTTGTAGCATGCCACCCATGAATGGTCGACAAGGGGGCATGTCACCAACCACAAACAATAGACAGATAGACGTGCCCAAGAAACAACAACAAACTCAAGCCACACATGCTTATAGTAAGCATGATAGTGTAGCTAAGGATGACATGGGGGGCATGTCATCAATCCCCACTAGTAGGTTGATAGGTGTGCCCAATAAGCCACAACATGAAGCCACACATGCTTTTAGTAAGCATACTAATATGGCTAAGTTCGGAAAGGGGGGCACGTCAACAATCATGAATAATGGTATGGGGGACATGTCTCCAACCACTGGACAGGGGGGCATGTCATCGACCATGAAGAAACAAGTGGGAGAAAATTATATGAGTGTGCAGCACACCCAAGCCACTCAAAATTTTTTTAAGTATGAGAGTGTGTTAATAGATGGACAAAGAAGCAAGTCCATGCTTAACAACCCTCATGGCATGCCAAATATGAATGGCATGGGCATGAACAAGACATCCCGGCATACAAAAACCAGAAATGGTCCTACAAAGAACCAGAGGTTATGTGCTACGTGTAGAAGTCAGCAAGCCGTAAGGGTTGAACAGGATCAGGTTGGCCACCAGGGTGGTCATCGACTTGTTGAGTCCAAACATTCCTGGTCCCAACTATATGGGATGATTAAGCATGGTTGGGCGAAACCAAGGAAGTTAAAAACTCGTGGTCTCTTTCATGAGCCCAATGAGTTGAGAGTACCTAGAGTACCACCAGAAACGAGACAAACCATCTGTTGTTAAGTTGGAAAATTCAAAATCAACACCAAAGGAGTCGTATCTCCTTAAGGAGGAGAAACATGCAGTTTATGGATGGTTGGTGTGGTTTAATTCATGGACTTGGCAGTGGGTGTACACCTTTGGCATGTTGATGGTTGCCAAAGGGTTTGGATATCAGTGATGCATGTCACTCTTTGCTATATTAAAATAAATAAATAAATACTAGTAAAATAAGAGAAAAAAGCCAATCATGGCTAAAAAAAAAGAAATTAGAGTTGTAACACTTGCGATGTGAAGACTTTGCCATGACTGGTAAACAACGAGTCAAGTGGTTGGGTCTATGGAGCCCCTTACGCTCGTTTGAGTACATCATGCCACTTCATGGCATGAGTAGCTGAATAGCTGTCCGTCATGGATTGTGTCCCTTCCATGCCACCTGTCTAAGGATGCATACTTGTTGAAAGAGGATCGGATGCTACATGATCGGTTGATCAATGAATATGTCCTTTTTTCTTTGGGGCAAGGGGTATCAACGGGTTCAAAGTTAACCAACCATCCTGATGGTAGGCATGACATGACACCCTCTTTGTGGACACAGCTTGCGTAGCTAGCCATGACACGAAGGGCGTGTTGGGATAGAATAGTGGAGGCAGTGATTGATTTTGTTCTTTCGATAATTACAGTTGGATATGCTGCAGGGGTGGTTTAGTGCGTTTTGGTTTTTATTATTCAAACCAACGAGCATTTTTTTTAGTGGTGTAGTTGACGTTAACTACTTAGTCCATAATCTTTATGCACTAAGTAGTTGGGGGGCTTTTGTTTACCACTAAAAAATCACTCAATACCACATTGATTATTTTCAAGGAGTGGTAGTGATTTATAAGACCAACTTAACCATATTAATTAAATTGGTTTAAGTTGGGCCTAAATGATGGTATTTTGGGCTTCATACCAGGTACCTCAACACACACTACTTGACCCACCAAACACCCATCCGTCACGCAGGGGGGTCAAGTGTCAAGCGTGTTGACACCCTTCAACATCAACCACCCAAGTCGTGGAGACCCAACCACAAGGGGGTCATCGCGAGTACCCTTTCGCCGTGTGGTGGCAAAGAGAGCCAAAATATTGGCTAAGTGTTGAGACCCACAGCACAAGGGGGTCAAGCATGCCACCGCAAGGGAGGTTATGCATGACACTGTCCAAGGGGTCAAGCACAAAGGGGGTCATGCATGACACCTACCTCGCGGGTAATTACCCCTAGACATGATGGGGCGAAGAAAGCCAAAATTTGGCTAAGTGTTCAGACCCACAGCACAAGAGGGGTCATGCATGACACCATCCAAGGGGGTCAATCACAAGGGGGGTCATGCATGACATCGTCCAAGGGGGGTCATGCATGACACCGTCCAAAGGGGTCAAGCACTAGGGTGTCAAGCATGATGCCGAGGTGAAAATTGGCTAAGTATGGAGATCCAACCGTCCAAGGGGTTCAAGCACCAGGGGGTCATGCATGACACCATCCAAGGGGGTCAAGCACAAGGGGGGTCATGCATGACATCGTCCAAGGGGGGTCATGCATGACACCGTCCAAGGGGGTCAAGCACAAGGGGGTCATGCATGACATCATCCTAGGGGGTCAAGCATGATACCATCCAATGTGAGTTGAGTATGACGAGACGCGAGCTAACTGTGGTGGCAAAGAGAGCCAAAATTTGGCTAAGTGTTAAGACCCATAGCACAAGGGGGGTCAAGCACTATGCCATCTACCTACCTTGCACCAGGGGGGTCATGCATGACACCGTCCAAAGGGGTCAAGCACTAGGGTGTCAAGCATGATGCCACCCCAAGGGGGTCAGTGCGGATCCATCGAACCCCCAAGCACCCTGGTGTCGAGCATGACGTCATGTCAAGGTGGTTAGCACGAGTACCACCAAGTGTGAAGCCTTCACTCACCAAACAAGACACCTCCATGGCACAAGGGGTTAGCTATCAAGTGGCAAGCACGCAAGACAGTCAATGCATCAAGCAAGCTACATCAAACACCAAGCAGTGGAGCAGCGGTTACCAAGAGGCGGTTGCACGACGGTTACAAGGGATGACTATAAATAGGAGAAACGAAGACGAAGCAAGGGTTCCACAACCAACCATTTGACACACTATGTCAAACTTTTATCTTTTCTCTGCAAATTAGCTTTTACCCTTAGTTTTCGGAGCTCTCACTGAACCTCCATAGGAGTAGGTGTAATTAACTTAGCTTGTTTCCGAAAAACCATCAAAAACATCAAACACCCTCGTTCGAACATTGTTCGGAGAGGAGTGAACCGCGTTTAGAATCGTTGTTCAAGAAGTCAAGGTGCATTCATTGTGTTCTTTCGGATCCAAGAAATAGCTCTCAGAGATCTTTTTCCTTTTGGAAGATATTCAAACACCAGTTTTTCCTCGCCGGAAAACAATTAAGTAGAAGATCCGTAGGTTTGAATCTAACTCCCAACCGAGAGTAAAAGATAGTATTTTTTTACTATCAAAGATTGAAATCGTAAATATATTTTATAATATTTAAATTATCAATTTGTTATGGATTATAACGTTGTGTTAGTTAAAATTAATGAGAAAGTTCCCATAAATTAATATGTTGAAGTCGATGAGAAGACGTTCACATCAAAGATTAGAGGTGGCAATTAGAATCCAAATCCATGAATCCAATCCAATCCATCCACCAAATTATTCACCTAATCCAATCCATTTGATCCAAATCCAATTGGATTGGTGGATTCATGGATCAATCCATGGATCCAAATGGCAAATTACGATTTGATACCTATATTTTTTTATATTTTACATTTTGGTACCTAAAATTTATATTTTTATACGAAAAATATCATTGGAAAAATACATTTTGGTACCTAAAAATTTTCATTATGACATTTTAGTACCAAAACTTTTCAGATTTTACATTTTAGTCCAAGCTTTGGATGTCATTTGGGTTCATGGATCAATCCACCAATCCATTTGATCCAATCCATAAATCCACCAATCCATTGAATCCAATCCATTTGATCCATGGATCCACCAATCCAATCCATGAATCCACGAATCCGATCCAATTGCCACCTCTATCAAAGATTGAAATACCGTACAGGAAAATTCTTTGGTAGGGTATTTTATACTAAAATTCTGATTCTATTGTTTCATACAGTTAAATATGGCCTATCATTTTAGCCTCCAATAGAAAGTTTTTATGGTCGAACCATAGGTACGGTTTTTCAATCCGTGGTTCACATCTTACAGATTATATTCACCATTTCAAGAGATTTATCATGTATATGTATATAGAATAAAAAACTATGATGTACTTAAAAAAGGACTTAAGAATTAAGAAACTTTCTTTATTTTTACCTTAGAAAGCTTAATTACACTACTTACCTAAAAAAAGGTGTAATTACTAATTTGCATTCATACCGTTCCACGTAGAAAAGCCCTAAACAAAAAAAATCCAAAACCCAGTATCGTTCCCCTGTAGCCAAGCAGCATCGGTGTAGACGGAGAGCACAGAGTTCAAATCAACACACTTGTCGGATTGGTAGCGCCGTAGTACGATAAGGAAGACTCATCGGAGGAGAGAGTTCCATCTGATTGAAGAGATGGCTTCGGCGATTGAAAAAGAACCATTGTAGCTGGAGGGAAAACAGAATTGCGATCGCGATTAAGGACCGAATTGTTGGAGTTGCAGGAACGGGAGGAGGAAGGGATGAGAAGGTCGGGATCGGAGTCGGAATTGGAAGTGGAGTAAGCGCAAGAAGAGGCACCAACGTTATACAGCAGTTCGTAGAATTGCCGTCCTTGTCATGTTCGCCACCGTCGGCTTCCTTATTGCTGTTGATTTGTTGTTGTCTTTCTCGTTCATCGCCTAATCTGGCGGCGAACAGACGAGGAGAATTGGAGGAGTTATAGCATCGTATTTGCACGTGTTTTCACTCTGGTTTCCTGTCCATTTTGGCTCGAATTAATTGTTCCTTGGCCTATTTTACGCTAGGTTGTGTTGTTTTGTCGTATTTCAGGTCCTAACAAGTAAAGAGGTGCATAGGCGCAAGTTTCGGGTCATTTGGAGGTCAGATGGCGATTCACAGGACAAATTACTGGCAGCCCCTGCCAAATTACGACCGTAATTGGCCAGGGCATGCCCGTAAAACCGATGCCGAGCCTCTTTCCCAAGAATTCTCCTCGGCACTAAAATTACGGGCAAGCATCCAAAGAATTACGACCGTAATTCCTAAAATACTGGCGGTAATTGTGGAATTACGGGCGTAGATCCTTCTCCTTCAGAGTAAATTGAAACGTGCGTTTTGGGGAAATTACGGGCAGGCCGTGATTACGACCGTAATTCAGCCCGTAATTCGCCCAGAGTCGGGTTTTTGGAGGCAGATTCGAGCCAAGGAGGAGGAATTCGAGTTTCTAGAGCAAAAACAGAGTTTTAGAGAGAGAAAGAGCGAAGAACAAACCCTAGGAGCTATTTGGAGTGGATTTGTCACCATTGAAGCCCAGATTGCGTCCCCAGGAGTGAAGATTGACATCCCAGAGCAGATCTTCCTCATCTTTATGAGTATGACTACTCTGATTTCTGTTTTCCTTTCTCTCTCTATGGAGTAGAACCTTTCTCTCACTTGGGTATGAAGAACTCTAGTTCCTTGTGTTAGAGATTTTCTCAAAAAGGCCACAGAACCGCACCCCAAGCATGCGGTTTGAACTAGGGCAGCCATGGGAATCGCTTCTTCCAAAAGAGGTTTTCTCAAAAAACTCAAACCGCTCCTCTGGCATGCGATTCCATAAGAAACCGCCTACTTGCAGTGCGGTTTTCACTATAACCGCCCCTCGGTGGTGCGGTTTTTAGTTAAGGGTGGTAGATTTGAAATTTTTTCGTTTAGGTTATAGTTTTATAATTTTTTTAAATAATGGTAATTTTGAATTTTTTTCCCAAACTCCACCGATCTAGAAGATGTTGTCGCAACCATTACTGTTGTTCAACTTGGTGTCTACTCTACTTTCCTTTCTCAATTTGGTTGTCTCAGTCACAACATCTAAATATTTTTCTTCTTCTACAATGGTACCATCACCTGTTGAGAAAAAATATGAAGCTCATAATTTGGGGTGGATGAGAGCATCAGAAAGTCTGCCTCATATCTTTAGGGGTTTTTGTATTTATACTAGAACAAGAGGCTAATGTACAGTAATTAACCATTTTTTCAATTCCATTAACCAAGCTTTGACACGTGGCTTAATGGAATTCATTAATACATAACTAATATATGTTTAAGCATATCAAAGAATAAACTAATCACTGCAATTATTGTAGTTCAGTTGATTTTTTGTTGTTCTTTCAATAGTCCCCCATAAGATAGCTAGTGGCGAGTATACATCAATTACTCTCATCTTGCTAAGAAATTCCAACAATGTGAATTTGCTAACTCCTTTAGAGAAAATTTCAGCTACCTGGTATGAAGAATGAAGGTAGACCACTCTTGATCCTCTTCCTGGTCACATGCATGTTGATTTCGATGTGCTTTGTTCTCTCGTAGAAAACATGATTCTCAGTTATTTGAATGACTTATCTAATGTCACAATACACAGTAATAGGAGTTGAAACTTGAACTTCCTACTCTGCTAGAAGCTCGTTCAACCATTGCTCTTCGCAAACCAGGTGTGTCAATGCATGACACTCTGCTTCTAATGAGTATATGAAAAATATTGTTTACTTTTTATTTTTCCATGTAAGGAGATGATTCCCTAATTAGGTGACCAGACTTGTGATATATCCTCTTTTATATCAGGGCAAGCTGCCCAATAAGAATTACTGTATCCAGTGATAGAAGAATCATATTACCTTCTGAACATAATTCTTTGACCTGGTGACCTTTTGAGATATCTTAGAACTCTATATGTTGCTTGCCTGTGTGTGTCAAGTGGATTGCCTTGTAACTGGCTCAGTTGTTGTACAGTGAAGCATATGTATGGTCTATAAATGGTGAGATAATGCAGCAGTCTGCCAATAAGCCTTTTGTGGCAGCTTGGATTCTCCATAGTGTATGAGCGCAATATTATTTGGGTTCATGTTATGGGACTGGTTGTAACTGCTTTTTCTTTATCATATTGGCTTAGGATTAGACCATGGAGAAGTACTATAAATACTTCTCATATTCTTCTGTAATCTGTATTGCCTCCAAGTATAGTGAAACTGGCTCTCTCCTGCCCATGGACAAGCTAACACACACTGTGTTAGTGAACCACATAAATCATGTGTTGTGTGTGTTCTTGTGTTTTCTTGCTTTGTTGAAACCTCCTATTTCCCAATTCGCAGAGAAACAGTGGTGACAATATTTTTGTTGATTAAAACTTCCATCTCCATTTCTTACAATTTCAAGTCCTAGAAAATACTTCAAGATACCCCAGATCCTTGATCTTTAAAAGTCTTCTTCAAATATAACTTCACTGAGTCCAGGTCATCAAGTCTTTCTCAAGCAACAATTATGCATCTAATCAATAAGTAGTATGACACTCATTCATTGTACCTTCTTATTAAATATGGAATAGTCTGATAGAGACTGTGGGAATCCATTTTTCAGCAATGAACACGCCTGCTTGGCAAGCCATTGTCTGCTAACCTGTTCAGTCCATATAATGACTTTCTAACTCTACAAACCTACCTTGCACTTCTTGGAAGACAAAGTGGTGGTTTCATGTATGCCCTCTTCATCCAATATCCATGTAGAAAGGAATTTGAAACATCCACCAAATGTAAACTCCAGTTCTTTACGGTTGGTACTGCTAAGAGTGTCTTAACATTATTTATCTTTGCCGCTCCTAAAAATGTATCTAGAAAATCAATGTCATGGATTTGTGTGAAACATTTGGCTACCAGTCTTGCTTTATGCCTTTCAATTGAACCATCAAATCTGAGCTTAGTTTTAAACACCCATTTGGATCATATGGTTATGTTATATGGTGGGAGAGCCACCAGATCCCATGTATGATTTTCAATCAATGCATTCAACTCTTCTTCCATAGCTTTGACTCAGTGATGTTCTGTCACTACTTCCTTATATGTATGTACATCCCTTGAGGCTAGAAGCTCCACCAAAAAAGGGTATGAACATCCGTGTACAAAGAGGCATCAACGTTCCTGATGTGTCATGCTTAACCCAGCCACCTGCACCATGGGAACCCGAATAGACGGCCCCATCCATGAACACCCACACCCCACCCCCCTAATCCTGTATCCCCCTAGCCCCCTCTCAGCGCGTCCCCAGGAGTCGGGAAAGGCGCAGACCCACTGCCCAAAGGCACCGCCTCCCGCTCCGATACCTATCTATTGAACTGAGAGAGCAACACAGAGGGTGTTAACAGCGTGGAGTCAAAGACCACCCAGTTTCGAGCTCTCCATAAACACCAGAAGAGAGCGAGCACTCGCATAAGCATCCCTCCCTCCAAGTTTGGCTGGTCAAGAAACCGTCGTCAGAAAACTTCGACTGAGTTAGACGTGAATTCATTTCGAAGAGAACCAAGTTTGCTTAGGTAAATTAAATGTAGAGAATTTTAATTGAATATATATCATCACTAAGGACCTTATGATCAAGACTCCGGCCAATTTTCATTATATTGATAAATACTTTCGATTGAGAATAAGTGACAAACACCTGATTCAAGGTTTTATCAAATATCAATCCATAAATATTCTAACAAGTTTTTGTTAGCAGAAAGTTGATTGTCTTTGGTCGTTTTGAATTCATGGATTTGGTTGGTCATCTCTCTTTTAAGTTTCAACGGATAGGTTGGACAACTCCAAAAAAGGCGAAAAAAGTGCCGATAAATCCGGCAGAGATAATCACTACGGTTATCTCATCAGTTATCAGTTTTATTTCTCCCTCTGCATCCGCCAAAAAGCAAAGAAGAGACAGTAGAGAACGAAGGATCTAATTAATCGAAATGCTGCTGCAAATTGCTAATCACTATACACATAAAAAACAACGAATTGCGGTAACAAAGAGATTGATTACATTACTTAATCAGGCAACAGTCCCCAACCCAATCCCCATCACCAGACGCAAATTACATTAATCAAACGCGAAACCCTAAAACCGGGAAAAAACAGAAATTGAAGGGAAGGAACAATCAGAATCTGAAGAGAGAAAACTACTTTCGCAGAGGAAGCGCGCGGTGGAACTCTGCGGAACTTAGAAAGGAGGCGGAGCGTGAAAACCCTTCAAGAAGGGGCGACTGTGGAAATCGGCGGCGTCGGAGACGTGAACGGTGTCCTTCAACTTGTGGAAGCCATCTTTGAAGACCCCGAAGCCGAATAGCATTCCGATCAAGACCACCACCAGGATCAAGCAAGTGCAGAGCATGCACATCCTCCCCCCGCAGCACATCCTTCCTTTCTCTTCTCTCGCTGAGATCGACTCGCCGGGCCTTGGATTCTCGGAGCTCCGAATCGGATCTCTCTCTCTCTCTCTCTGTTTCTGTTCGAGATCTAGGCACAAGGGCTCTCACAATTAAATCGCTCTCTCGTTCGCTCGGTCGCTCCCCAATCGCTGTCTGTGAATATGAATTTGCAATTCCAGGACGTTACGAGGGCAGCGCGGAAGGGCGAAAGAAAGGGAATCCTCGCGGCTCTTAAAAGCAACGCAATAAAGATGGACAACGATATACAATAACCCATCTAAAACTGAAAAGCGGGTATTTATAAATAAATTTTCTTTCTTATTTCCTTTACCGCATCTAAATCTGATACCCGTTGCAGGAAATTGAGTAGGAAAAGGAATTGGGTTTTTCTAAATCCCGACTCATACGTCATTCTCGTTGGCTCAAGGAAAACTTATTTGATTTTGGCAGATTAACAAGGTGAAAACTGCAGACTGCCACTATGGAAACTGGTTAGTAGAATCGAAAAGGGTGCTCCAAAGTGGAGTGATACAGGAGGTACAGAACAAGAACAAAAGTAGCCCACCCAAAGCAACAGAGATGAGTTGCTAGCCTTGATGGAAGACCTAGTAGTGTCTGATTTATATGACAATTCAGATTTGCGCAGACATACAGACTCCCTTGTTATTCAGGGTTGACATTTTGGATATATTTTAGTTTGATCTTTGATGATGGGGATTCTTGAAGTAGGATTCATGTCTCAGTTACAGTTAAGAGGGCTGCAAATGTTGGGTCAATAGCATATCTCTGCACCTGTTGCTTGTTTAGTGATTGTGTGATGATCCCAATCAATGTGATTGTGGAGCAGCTCGTGGGATTAGTCAGTGGGACATCTCTCTTTGTTTGTCCATCGGTAATCGGCCAATTGCTGCTGAATCTGCCTTAGCTAGCTGGTGCTTATTATTGATCACACTGGCTTGCAGCGTATAGGTCGTCGGATCATCATTATGGAGCACTGATGCATGTTGTGGGCAGTGTTGGGTGTTAGTAGCCCATAGGTGGGAGGTTGAAGTGGAAGCAGAGCAATCAGTGACAGCAGAGTAATCTTTCTGCTGTTGTGACCGTTTTTGCTTTCTTTTCATTAGAAGAATTCATTCATTCATTCATTCATAAAGAATCGTTTACCGTAACAATAATCATGTTCCAAGTAACCTAGATCAGATGATGGTGATGAAGAATAAATAGATGTGACTATCTTCATCTGTATGTTTCAATCACTGCCTCTGCTGGATTACAAGCCATTAACCGTAATCTGAGAAAAATCTAAAAACAGTGGTATCAATAAAAAGCTGATGGGGAAAATAAGTTTTCAGCGATGAGATCAGGCACAAGCGCAGGTATTATTATCTACGAGGAGGATCTCCGGCTCCTGGTTGCCTCCGCTCCTGAAGAGGAGATAACCGAGCGACAGGCCGAGAACGATGGCGAGGAAGACGCCGCCGTTGAAAGACATGACGGCCAGCATCAGCAAGTACCCCATCGCCGAGTTCACCCCAAACAAGATCGCTCCGGCGAGGCGAGTCGGACCCGTAGCGGGCTTGGGGAGCAGGAGAGGAGCGTTGACCGGGGACGGCGGCGGAGGCGAGGAAGAAGAACTGGTGGAGGCCTTGAGCCGGATGCGGCGATCTTCCATGTACTGGTAAAAGGCGGCGAAGAGGAAACAGGCCAGTAAAGTGAGGAGGTAAGAGAGCAAGGAGTCGGTTTTCCAGGAGTCGAGGAGAAGCGTGACTTGGATCCCCCAATACAGTGTCATGTGCATCATCTTTGATGAGATTCAACTGACCGCAAGAAACGCCGACGGAGGTCGATTGGAGGAGACGGTGGCTGGGTGGGTGGCCCGGCCGGCCGGCGTTTTTTGGGTCGGAATCGTGAATTTCGGAAAGCAGAGCTTCGGAAAAGATGGAGGAGCACAATAGATAAAAGAAGAGATTGGGAATAATGCAGTGACAGCACCGAGGAGAGGATTGCAATGAGCGATTGGCGGGTGGCGTAAAGATTACTTGCGTTGCGTGACGCAATTGGGTTGTGGTCCCAACAAAGATGCCAATTCCTTCCATAACCTGTTAGATCCAAATACAATATTGAATATTAACTTAGCGTTTCCACCCAAAAAGAATTCTGGGACCAAAGGCATAGGAGGAGTCAGCTGCCTATCCAAATACAATCGCTCTCAAATCTTATTCCCTAGCCAGTGGCCACGACCAATCCAATAGAGTGATTATGTTGTTAGTATATACTAATTAATATCGAAAATGTATAAATTAGTATTCAAATTTGTTTATTTTACTAAAGTATCTAGACAGCACATACTAGTATTCAAAACATCACAAAACCAGTATTCAACTCACATAATTAGTATTCAGCCAATCAATTACCAACTAATATCCACAATCAAACCAACTTGTATTCAATATGGATGCTCCTATGTGTTATTGGATACTAATTATGAGTTATATGGATACTATTCTGGGTTGTGTAGATATTAGTTTGTGAATTTGGGATAATAGTTGATTCAAGGTGGATATAAGTTAGCAAACCTTGAATACTAGTCTGTGCTCTCTAAGTACTTTAGTACTTGGATACTAGTTCATGTATTTTGGATATCAGTTAGTATCTGCTAACGAATCTTCAAATTAGCAGATTAACTTTTTCGACAACCAATGGCCACTAGGGAGAAGATAGCTCATCTAGTATGCTTTAAACTTTGAAGCAATATTATCAGAACCGACCTCGAGTATGATCCGGTAACGTGAACGGCTCACAATTTAGTGATCTAATTTGTATTAGACCGTTAAAAAAACCATTAGAGAACCGATACCTTATAAACAATATTATCACAAGTAGAAGACACCTAAGTTAGTAACTTAACGATTTAATGACTAAAATGAAATTTACTTTACATATACCACTTAATGATTTTATCATTTATATATATATATATATATATATATATATATATATATATATATATATATATATATATATATATATATATATATGTGGAGACGACTGGTATGCTCCAGGAGTATAGTATGCTCCATATGATCTTACCGTTAGATTTACATGGATTAGCTCCTACCAATCTCAACGGTCAACTGTTCTTTTCTCTTAAATTGAACTTTGGGTTTGGGATTAGAAAATCGGGGTCTGGTGTTTATCCATTTGAGGTTAGGATATAGTATCATACCCCAAACTCGGTTTAAATCATGCTAAATAATAAACCCTAGGGCCTAGTCCCACCTCACCATCAACAATGCCGTTCACCCCTCTCTCTATTCCAATTTCTTCCATCTCTCTCTCTCTCTCAATTCCCAAACTCAATATGGCTCTCTAACCCCTACAAGGATGACAACGAAGGGACGGGGATGGAGGACAAAAACCGTTTGGAGGCACCTCTTCTTTGCTTGAGAGGGAGCGCTAGATGGGAACCCAACAACAGCATCGCCGCCGTCGGGAGGGACTCCCACCGCCACGCTTTGATTGTCAGAGAGAATTTGGACTAGAGGAGCAGGATTCCAATGGCACCGGCGAAAGCCACAGAAGGCGACGGGTTCGCAAGCAGCGGGTGTTTGTGAACATAATGGTTTATCGAATATGAATAATGGGTTATCGAACATGAATGCTTGTGTTGATTGATTGAGATATTGGACTTGGGAGGCTGGAGCCTTGCCCACCGTCCAAATTTTTATTTGAGGGCTCCAAGCGCATTTGTGGTCTCCGGTTTCATGATCCTAGTGGGTATGTTCAAACATAAATTCTAAATTTTGTGAAGAATCGACATTGTAGTAGGGTTGTGTCATGTGCCATTTCGTATTTGATTGCAAAACTGTATGAGAATTTGTCTGGTCACGGTTGTCTAGGCATAGAGAAAGATAAATCAGCAGGAGAAACAGAGCATATAGGTAGCCATTTAGACTTGTTTCTATTCGTTTATTTCTTGTGTGATTAATTTTCTCTTTACATGATAACGGGTTAAAACCTTGCATGAGGCCAAATCAAATCATGACAGCACTAATTAGGAAGACACATGCATATGCTTCACCATGCTCATGTGCATCTCAAATATTAACCTCTCGCCTTCGATAGTGCTTGCTATCTCATGAAGTATACTTCTACTTCCCTTATTCTTAGTTTTCTTACTGGTTTCCCTTTCCTAACATTATTTTAACGTTCACCATGATCTTCTCCATCATCGTGTCTTCCATTGTCATTGCTATCCTTGGTTCCATTCTTATACCTCCCATAAACTTGCTCCCCTTTCTATTCCATGTGTGTTCCATTACTATAGTAAATTGCATAAAGATTATCGGTACCTTGAGCAAGGGCGGAGCCAGGATTGGGCGATCGGGGGAGCCGGAGTTAGCTAGTACATTATCGTCGAAAGTAAACAAATGATAAGAAAATAATAATAATATTAGTAATTAATAGTATAATAATAATAATATAAGACGTTATTTGATATTAAAAAGTCACTCAAATTAGAATCTAAAACAAATTTTCTAAATAATTTGTTTAACAAATTATTAAAGTAAAATACTTATAAAACATACTATAAAAATTATAAAATTGCTCTTTGTCAAATAAAAAGTTACATAATTAATCATCTAATCAAGAGAATCATTAAGAATATAAATTCAAAAGTTGAAGAAATTAATTAAACTATATTTTAATTTTAAAGAAATTAAAATTGACCTATATATGATAATTATTAACTTATTAAATTGCTCTTTGGTCAAATTAAACTATTGTACATTAAACTTCCATGTTTTAAAATGTAAAAAAAGGAGATGCACTGGGTTCGAACCCGGCCACTCCATTTAACAAGTGTGAATCCTTCCGCTGAGCCACCCAAACATTAATGTTACAATTTTGCACACAAATTTACTTATATTGTATTAGGTGTATACGTAAATTTTCAAATTCCTATCGAACTTAACACGTGATTTCAGAATTCTCGGGGGGGCCGGAGCCACCCCGAAGAACAACATAGCTCCGCCCCTGACCTTGAGTCCACAATGGGCCGCATTTATGCGAGTCGTCATAGGGGTGAACAAACACATTCGTAAACCGACCCACATGTCCAATCCGACCCATTCCACCCGTATTTATCGCTAAAATGAAGGTTTTGAGTTGGGTGAGGGTTTTCTTTTGTACAATTCGCCTCTATCAGGTTGGGTTTGGATTTTGGATTACACAACCCGTAGAACCTAACCCAACCCATGTTCCAACTATTGGTAGGAGTTTGTATCCAAAAATATTTATGTCGTATATAGTCATACTTATGAGAAAATTAAGATATTTCGCCATATTTTTCTCTCATGGTCTCCCTAATCTAATGCATTCTTCAGCTTAAAGTTTAGACATAAATTTAATATAGCTATGATTCACGTAATCCTTTGGGCTAATACCACTAGGAAACCCGAACTATTAACTTTGTGTCATTTGTATCCTAAAGTATTCGATATGACAATTGTGTCCCAAACTATTTTTCCGTTATGGTTGACTGGCGTTGACCGTTAGTTTTAAATAGAAAGTCTAATAAGCGCTGATGTGGCATCTGACGTGGAAATTAAAAGGATAAAATAACAAAAAATGGAAATTAAAAGAAAAATTAAAAAAGGGGAAATTTCGTTCGCTTTCCCAGATTGGCTCTTCACCTTTTCCCCGTAACCCTTCTGTATTCCGCCGAAAGAGAGAGAAAGAGAGAATTAGATAGGGGAAATCAGAGCATAAGCTTGTGCTTCAATGTCGATTCACCGGAAGAAGTAGCTGATCGTCTACTTGCTACAGGCGAATTCACTCAAGAGCATACGCCTTCCCTGAAACCACGCCAGTCAACCATCCACCCGCTGCCGCTGCTGAGTTTGTAGGGTGAGCTCTGAGATTGCTACCCACAGCAAGCCTTTCCGGTGGCGTGGCTCCGATTATTGATGAAATGCTTCAATGAGGATGGAGACGAGTGAACCCAACCAACAAAGAAAGTTCTCTCTCTTAAATCACGCTGTTCGCTTCCGATCTTTCTCTCTCCGTCTCCACGCTTACGGAGAAGTTCCCCTGTTTCCTTTCCCCGATTCCGATCGGCAGTCGTCCTCCGCCTAATCAGATTCCGGCGATAATGGCTGAAGCAAACGCTAATCCCGCAACTCCTGCTCCACTGGTTCGTAATCTCCACTTACTAAACCCTTGTTTTTGTTTTCCCCAATTTCATTTTCGATTGAGAGGTTCTTCTCTGGAGGAAACTCGGTCGAGGGACTTGCAACCTTTCAATTAGGGCTTAGAACGAAGCGGGGTCCTTATGATCGCTTCATTATCGGAGTTCGGAAGTCCGTGCGTGGATAGCTCAGGTGAATCTTCAGCGTCGGATGTTTGATTTTTATTTTTTGTTTTCAATTTGTGTTGTGTAGACGAAAGAGGAGGACGCGAGGGCGGCGGTGAGAGTGGCGGAGAGGAAGACGAGAATGCCGCCGCCGTTTCCTTTTTCCTCGGCGGAATTTGATTAGAAGAAGAAGAGGAAAGCTTATAAGGGTTTATTTTTTATTTTTTATACTACTCTCTATTATTTTTTATTTTTTTATTTATTTTTTAATTAAAAATATGAGGTGTCATTGACGTGGCATCTATGTGGCTGCCACGTCAACAAAAGTCAATGTTAATGTTGACTTCCGTTTGGTCAACCGTTATTTATAACGGTCAACGAAATCGTCAGGACATAAATGACACACAACTATCATACATTGTGACACAAATGTCATATCGAATACTTTAGGACACAAATGGCACAAAGTTAATAGTTCTGGGTTCCCAGTGGTATTAGCCCTAATCCTTTTTCCTATGTACAATTTTATTAGAATAACATATTATGGGTGCATTCGTTTATAACCTTTTAGCATATTTCAACAAATATTGTGAAAAAACTAGACATATGTTGAAGTAAATCACATTTTATTAAAACTAAAACAACATTTGTGAAATTTGATACCTTTCACCTCGGTTTATTCGTTTGAAATTTTAATTAGTTATAAAATATTTTTATGGTGTAGAATAATTATATATTTTGTGTTGGGTTGGTTTTTACTTAAAAATATCGCCAACCTGACCCAACCCAACCCAATTAGAAACAAACCGTAGGATTTGTTATTAAAATGGCTAAACCGTAGTGCATAGGTAGGGGTTGGGTTTAATATTACCCTAACCGTAGTGCATAGGTAGGGTGACTAAAAGGGCTAAACCTGAACCACCCGACCCATATACATCCCATCGAAAATCTCATCTCCTCAATCCCTTCAATTGATTTCTCCCCAAATTTCACTGACCTCCGATTTCTTAGCCGTTGCCAATTCGTCTCCCTGACTTTCTTCTCCGCTCACGAATTTTCCACCGTCACCACCTTCTTCACTCATCGCCGTCGTCGTCTTCTCACCGTTCAGATTAGAGTAGACGCGAGGCAGAGTTGGAAAGCGGTGAAGGGCAGAGGCGATAGGGAGAGAGAAGGTCAAAACTCTCTCAATGAGAACATGGTTGGTCTACGCCAACTCCGCCATCGACAACGTCGATCTACTCCTCGCGTTGGAAGTCTGATTCGACGATCGTGTCGCCTGGAAAGTCGATCTACTAGCACGGCTCCGGCACCGGGCAGGGGTTGTCACTGGGAGTGGTGAATCTATCGATCTGTCGACCGCAGATGGTGATTTCGCTCGGGAATGGTCTCACTGTCGACAGGGAGGGAGGGTGACGAGAGTGGGGACGCCTGGGAGATGGAGTTGGGGACGAGAGAAGAGGATTTGGGTAGCAGATGGCAGCCTAGTTATTCTGCTAACTTGAAAATTCGTTAGTATATACTAACTAATATCCAAAATATATGAACTAATATCCAAGTCTGCTGAGTATCTAGATAACACATACTAGTATTCAAAACATCACAAACTAGTATCCATATAGCAGATACCAACTAATATCCACAATCAACCAACTAGTATTCAATATGGATACTCTTAAGTGTTATCGGGATACTAATTATGTGTTATATGGATACTATTCTGTGTTGTCTAGATATTAGTTTGTGAATTTGGGATAATAGTTGATTCATGGTGGATATCAGTTAGCAAACTTTGAATACTAGTCTGTGCTCTCTAGATACTTTAGTACTTGGATACTAGTTCATGTATTTTGGATATCAGTTAGTATCTGCTAACGAATTTTCAAATTAGCAGATTAACTTATCTGAGTTGAGTACAAGAAAAGAGGAAGAAGTCGGGAGCCAGGGAGGAGTTTTTTTTTTGTACATTTTTTTGTTTTAGTTTATTCATTTATATGAAAAATAACTATAAATTGATATTATAAATTCCACGTCAGATGCCACATCAGCGCTGACTAAACTTTATGTTAAAAATTAATGGTCAACGGCGGTCTACTCTAACGAAAAATAGTTTAGAACACAAATGTCATATTGGATAATTTAGGACAAAAATGACACATTGTTAATAGTTTGGGTTCCTCATGATATTTGCCATTTTTTTTTATATACCAAACTTCCTTTCCTTATGTAGATATGAAGTCTGGCCCATCATTAAATGTCATAGACCCATCATTCCCATTAATCCATCTCCATCTCCTACACCCACCTTGGGCCCAACTTAACACTACCCCTCCCCTCTCCTAGACGCCCCATTTCCGACAACCCATTCCGAGCCCAATCCTTCATCAAACCATCTCCCCAAATCCACCAGCCATCCAACAACCTACTCCTCCTCGGCCTTCTAGTCCAGTATTAGGTTATCAACCGCGACAACCACAAACACAATCACCCTTTAAGAATTGGTACATATAACGTCGCCCTAACTTACTATTATCGCCCTAATTTAAAATATATTATTACTAAATTACCCTTTATTAATCAATTCAAATTCAACTCTTCGTCGGTTTACTCCCCGCACTCCTCCAAAGAAATTGAACAGGGCTCCTGCATCAACACCTGTGCCACCGACTGGACCCCTAACTTAATTGGTTTCTTTAGGGGGCTTCAAAATCCAGGACAAACTTCAACGATTTAAGTAAGCTAGGGTTGGGGAGGCATCTTGGAGGTGATTCGGAGATAGCCATGGCAAATAAAATACGTGATTCTCGCTGGTCTCTAGTTTATCCAACGAGGAAGGTGAAACGAGGCCTTGATGTGGAACTCGCCATCATTCCCAGACGTGAATAGAGAGTGATGTTCAAGGCACACACATCCAATTGACAAACTCCATTCACCAAAACACCATAGAGAATCAAGAACCTCTCCTATCGGCCTATTCTCCTTAATTCAATTGCCGTTTGAGCACTCTGTAATTCCCTGACAAAGTTGCTGAGTATGTGAGGGAGACAACAAGAGTTGCGGTGGGTGACTGGAGGCGACATAAACTATGATGACGGAGATGAGTTCGCGCGCACGACAGTGGTTTGTTGAGGAAAAGAGACAAGAGTTGTGGGGACAAAGGATCCTTGTGGCCGCTTAGATTTTTAGGTCAATTTATTTAATTAGGTTTAATAGTAGGCGGATGTTATTTGTTTGTTAAAATATAATAAGTTTAATAAATAAAAAAGAAAAGGGCGTAAGGGTATTTGTAAGCGGTAAGTTAGGGCGATTATAGAAAATTTAGGACGACAATTAGCAACTCCCACATAATATAATCGTCAACCCAATTAGTAGATTTGTGATCGGTCGAACTTAAATCCGATAGTCGGAGTGCTATAATTTATAGCTCTTTCTGATTCGCATAACCTAAAACGATTTTTATTATATCTTAATTAATTCGACTCATCGTACTAAAACTTTGGTTTGATCTGGTCATTTGACTAAATTTGAATAGCATACCCACCCTCACCTCCATACCTCCTAATAATCCCACACAACGTGAGACACCCCCTTTACCAGTAGACCCCCTGTTATTTGTTACTGTTGGGGGTGTTACTAAGGGACTGAGCGCACAGACTAAGCAGTAGGGCGCATAATCGGCGATGCCCAACACTCGATACCCGCTACAGGTATATAAGGGCTGGAAGCCCTCCAAAGAAAGGGACGGCTCTCCTCTCTCCTCACTTTACACTTTTTCTACTATCTCTCTACACTTCATCTCTCTATCTACTCTCTCAACTCTCTCCACAAACCGACACTAACTTGACCGTCGGAGCTTAATCCGGGGGGCAACCCCGACTCTTTCACAGGTTCTTTCCCTCCCGACGAGATCAGACGAACGGATCGTGAGTCAACCCCACACCAACAAATATCATTGTTCGATCCGGAGCTAGATGGTTCAAACAATTGGCGCCCACCGTGGGGCAATGATTTGGATCTATCGTTTGATCTCTAACGGAGGGAAGCGACCGGCTACCGACGACAAGCGAGAGCAGATGTGTCCATCCCTTCAAGACCCGCCGAGCAAGACCAAGCGAGAGCGGCTGTAAAATCCCTCCAAGTTCAGTATCGCCACCGCCACTTCGACCAATGCACTAAGACAAAAAAGAAAAGGTCATATCCCCTCCACCAAATAGAACCGACGGCAGCAAATGGGAACAAGACCATTATTCTAGGGATCCGTGTGGCCTTCCTTTCGTCCTTTCCCAAGAAAGATTATCTCCGGCGTCAAAGGGCCTCCTCTGCAGGTTGCCCCGCCACGATGTCGACGACCTTAAGACCACCAGCAGCTACATTCCGGCGAACTCGCCGGTCGAAAATGCTACTGCCGACAGAGATCAGGCGAAGCAGTCAACTCGCAAAACTATTCATGTACAGTAAGACAGACGGATACATCACCATCATTTGTCTCGTCGCCCCCTAGTCATCGACAGCTACCTTCTCTCTCTCTTGAGAAAGCTGACAGATGGGGTTCTCGAGGTCACACAAATCGAGAAAATATGGTCACTAGTGGACGACGGTCAGGAATGCGCCTCCAGTTTCGAACCGCCAAGACGCCGGATGCGCCTCGCCGAGAAACCATAAAGACCGTTTGTCTTCGAAAGAATGAGGCGCCGTCACTTCTTCAATCGGAAGCGCGCCACTGCTATCCCAGCCATGGCGAGTGCTAGAGTCGTATTGGAGTTCCAGAAAAATTCAGGCAGTTGGGCCAAGGTTGTTGAAGAAGTGGTGAAGATGGAGAGGAAGATAGTCCCGAAGCACGAATCACTCGCCAGATCATTCGACGAAGAGATCAGGAAGAAAAATTCTGGGCTGCTCTACATAGAAATCAACGGCGAGGTTGTGGGCTACGCCATGTATTCTTGGCCTTCTTCTCTGTCCGCTTCCATCACCAAGCTCTACCCACCACAACACTCGCGCCGCAACTCCTCTGGCCGAGAACAACCAGAAAAACGAAAAAAAAAGAAGGAAAAAAAAAAAGCTCGCGGCCCAGTTCGCGTCCCGACACAACTCACATCATACCCGCGCCAGCAACTTCGCCCGCTTCAGTTTGTCACTAGCGCGGCCCAATATTTCGCTGCCACCTCCATTCTGCTCCGCCAGACCCGACCTTTGAAGCCCAAGTCTCCCGCCATGTATTAACGCTCGCGGCCCAACTCGCGTCCCCAACGTTCGCGGCCCACTTCCAAAGCCCCTAACAATTCCGCGGGCCCGATCCGCCTCACGGGCCGAGTCCACTTCAACCCGAAGCCCCCACCAATCACACAGGCACGATCCGCCTCACGGGCACGGTCCAACCTCGCATCTCTGGGCCACCTTCCGCCTCAAGCCCACCCGCGGCCCGCTCAACCTTCAGCTCGCGTCTCTGGGCCACCTTCCGCCTCAAAGCCCACGCCTCAACCCCCACTCGCGGCCCACTTGTGCGTCCCAGAAGAAGCCACTCGTTCCCAATGCGCGCCAAGCAACGCATCGCTCCCAGAAGCCCGTGCGTCAGCTCATAAAAAATAAAGTCGCCACAGGTATTCGAACCCACGCCACCCTTCCACAAGACGAACAGCATTACCAGCAGGCTACAACCGCGACTTGTTACCCTATGGCGCAGTACTCTTATTTCAACAACACTCCACGCGTAGATGAAGCCCAAGTCGCGCCCCAAACTCGCGGATCCGTGTCCGCCCCACCTTCATACTTCCGGCCCGCTTCGCCAGGGACCCGCGGCCCACGTCAGCCGGACGCGCGTTCAGTCCGCCCCACGCGGATCCCCATCGCGTCCGTCCCGCTTCGCCAAGGACCCGCGGCCCACATCAGCCAACCCCACTTCGAAACATGCTCTGCCCCACACAGGCCCAACTCGCGGCCCGAATTCCATAGACACGGAACTCATCAAAAAATATAATCGCCGCGAGGACTCGAACCCGCGCCACTCCACCCCGAGACAAGCAACGTAACCAGCAGACTACAAGCACGCTTGGTGATCATTGGGCGCAGCACCCTAATATCAACGAACCCGCGCCATCATCAACTCGCGTCAAAAACAAATTGTCATCATCGCAAGGATTCGAACCCGCGCCATCACTCCGCCTTATAAGCGAGGTTACCAGTAGGCTACATACAAGCCTTCTGTTTCAAAGGCGCAGCGTCTGCCTTTTGACAACTCTTCGCGCCGCTTCGCCAATAGAAAGCTAAGTACTCCACCCCTTTTTCACTATCAAATATTGACATATTTTACTCTCATGAGCGTTAATGGCGCTAAGGGAGAGGGCACATTGCCTCGAAGACTCCAAACTGAGGGTTAAAAACCCCGACGAGGAGGGCTCCAAACTGAGGGTTAAAAACCCCGACGAGGAGCCACAAATAAGTCTCAACGAAGCACACAAATAAGACTTCAATACGAGCATCGAAGACTCCAAACTGAGGGTTAAAAACCCCGACGAGGAGGGCTCCAAACTGAGGGTTGAAAACCCCGACGAGGAGCCACAAATAAGTCTCAACGAAGCACACAAATAAGACTTCAATACGAGCATCGAAGACTCCAAACTGAGGGTTAAAAACCCTGACGAGGAGGGCTCCAAACTGAGGGTTAAAAACCCCGACGAGGAGCCACAAATAAGTCTCAACGAAGCACACAAATAAGACTTCAATACGAGCATCGAAGACTCCAAACTGAGGGTTAAAAACCCCGACGAGGAGCCACAAATAAGTCTCAACGAAGCACACAAATAAGACTTCAATACGAGCATCGAAGACTCCAAACTGAGGGTTAAAAACCCCGACGAGGAGGGCTCCAAACTGAGGGTTAAAAACCCCGACGAGGAGCCACAAATAAGTCTCAACGAAGCACACAAATAAGACTTCAATACGAGCATCGAAGACTCCAAATTGAAGGCTAAAAACCCCGACGAGGAGAAATCCAAACTGAGGGCCCACTCAGGTTCTGTTTCAATGGCGCAGCGCCGGCCTTTCAACTACTCCTGCCGCCACTGCCAATATAAAGCTAAGTACTCTATCCCTCCATCCTTATTAAATTTTTAAAATATTTTACTATCCTAAGCGTTAATGGCGCTAATGGGGGGCAAGACGCAAGAAGCTGGCACCGCGTCACTCAAACGCGCCACCAGCTGGGGGGCAACTGGGGTACATAGGCCCCACCCAAAATTACCGACAAAGATTTAAAAAAATAAAATATAAGCTAGTGATGAGTTAAAACTCACCACCAGCTTGGGGGGCAATTGTTGGGGGTGTTACTAAGGGACTGAGCGCACAGACTAAGCAGTAGGGCGCATAATCGGCGATGCCCAACGCTCGATACCCGCTACAGGTATATAAGGGCTGGAAGCCCTCCAAAGAAAGGGACAGCTCTCCTCTCTCCTCACTTTACACTTTTTCTACTATCTCTCTACACTTCATCTCTCTATCTACTCTCTCAACTCTCTCCACAAACCGACACTAACTTGACCGTCGGAGCTTAATCCGGGGGGCAACCCCGACTCTTTCACAGGTTCTTTCCCTCCCGACGAGATCAGACGAACGGATCGTGAGTCAACCCCACACCAACAAATATCATTGTTCGATCCGGAGCTAGATGGTTCAAACAGTTACAAATTTCTATTACTGGACCAAAAATCAACCTCGTCGATAAAGTTTCAGAAGTATGTAAGAAAATTTCAAGCATATCAATTATTTTTTGCTGGAATTAGGTCTGCGAAGAAACCCATAATAGTACCGTGACGCAGTCCTCGGGATAGTATATATGTTATCCAAAACTCATACTATCTTTGGCAAGTCAAATGCTTTTTAATTTGCTTTGAGAACATCGTAAAATGACGTTGGCTTCTTCAAGGAAGCCGCAGATAGTTCCTGCAGGCGCAGCCAAAAACACAAATTATCTAAAAGATAGCAACATATTTTATTTTAGTAATGATGAACCAACATCTTTTGCTGGCACTTTGAAACAAAACACATTTAAATCCTTCATTTCCTTTTTGGCCTTTTCATTCAATAGGAGGATATTAGTACCTCGATCGCAAAAGCTAGCCTGAGAATTGTGGCTTCTCCCCATGGGCGACCGATTAGCTGCAAGCCAATGGGAAGCCCTTGCTTGT